>JACDJE010000279.1:234009-504592 GCA_016647715.1 Pavo muticus | reverse complement strand
ATGTATATGTATATATGTATAAATTTTTTGACAGCTCTCAAGAAAGATAAAAAAAGCCCCAAAGGAGACATCTTCCTGCATTTCCGTGGATGGAAATAGTTTTCTCTGAAATGCAGGCTGATCGCACTATTAGGAATGCATGATTATACCCGCATTTAATACTGGTTCAGTGAAAGGCTTTGTATAAAAATATAAGATTGAAGATGCATGAGGTATGCAGCCCGCAAAGTTAAAACCATTCAATCCAGAAATGACAGATTGAAGATAACGCTACATGCAGCCTAAAAAGTAAAAAAGCATTCAACTCATAAAGGACATATCAACTCAAGAAAGTGATACAGAACCTTCCTGAATCTATTCTTTACAGGCACAATGGAAATTTATATGCTGTACCCATTAATGTCTCATAAAACATAACAATATATTCTTAGAAAATTGATAGAAAAAATATGTGAAAACTCATCTTCACAGTCAGAAACGCTCTGTATGTGGTAGATGGCATATATTAAAGATGGATGCAATTCAATTTGCTCTAGAACAATTATCGAAGTCTTGATGGTTAGTTTATCTCTTTGAAAAATAACCCTGTTACTTGCATTGTTAAAAATTCCAGACCACTTTATGATACACTTGTTTTAGCTTTTCCAGTAATACTTTCTCATTTTAAAAATATTCTTCTGTGATCATTAATAAAGCATCCCTTTTGGCACTCAAACAAGTACTTGTTAATGTGACTAAAACATGACTAAAAAAATATCCAGTTCCTTCAAGATATCTGTAAGAAAAATCATGTAGTTATAGAAACTTTGGTGACCATCCAGCTGTTTACTCACCCATTTCTTGTCTAGTACTGCAGATTCCTGTTCCATATTTTTGTAGTTCTTTGGTTACAGTTTTCAAAGCATTAGGATCTGTTTCTGCGAAGCCGAGGTAGTTATAAGAACCCATATTGATTACATTCTTGATAATTCTTCCTGTAAACCTGTAATCAAAGCAATTTTAAAGAATGTTTTGACCCTTCTTTGCACTCAAAACAAAAAGAAACAAAAAAATTCCCACCAAATTTTGTTCCGTTGTCAGACTTCCATTTGGAATTTACAATCCTTATAATGTCAACATCTTACTGAATAATTATTGCATCCTGCTCACAATCAGCAGAAGAGCTGTAGATGGCAATATACCAATATTAGGTGAAATGGCACTTCTGTGGACTTAAAAAAAAAAAAAAAAAAAAAAAACAAAACTTGGACTTTTTATAAGGTACAACTTAGATTATTTTCTCAAATGGCTTGCCAACAGCTTCCACAAAGTTATTGGTGTTATTATATACTTACACACAAAGTAAACATGAGGTGAATGACATGGGAAACACCGTGATACACTCCAGCCTAAACACTGTCTGCATGATCAATTTCCATATCTATTTAACTCAGTAACAGATGTGATAGACTGAAATTTTTGAGTTGTAAACTGATTAAAACTCACTTCCAGAGACTTGCTATGCAAGTTAGAAGCCACATTTATGTAATGCAAGAAATTATCATTCTAGTGCAAAGGGATATAAGAAATGTTGTTGTAATACTCTGGCTAAGATGTTATAAATAAAGCATAGGCAGTTTTACTTAGGCTGATACAGATATGCAAAATTAGTTTGTTATAGATTTCAGTCCCTTCCAGTTTTCATTGCCAAACAGTGTTCAGAAGAAAGAGGACCGACTGTCAGAACTGTACTGATTTCAGAAAAAAAAAAAAAGTGCTGATGTATATATTAGTTGAGGATCTACGTATGATGCACTAGATGCATTTTTTCCATGCTTTGCAGATATATCAGGATGAACGTTTACAGAGCTGAACCCTGCAGAGTGTCAGCCGACTCACCTAAATGTCCAGTTGTAATCATCTGTAACGCGTTCCATGAGGTCAAACTGCGGCCCTGGGACACTGCAAATTGGACGATTCCAGTTATCACGTATTCTCATATAGAGGTTTCTGGTGTAAAAGTTCTCAAAATCTTGATAAAGTGGCACAAAATCCTGGTTTGAAAACATGCACAGGGTTATGTTGCTAGGAAAATGTCTGCTAAGGAACTCAAGCCATTCCCATTACATAGGAAAAAATGATTGATTAGTATGCAGAAGGTTACAATCACCACATATTCTGATGTTACAAACAATTCCAATCAGAAAATATCTTTAACTTCTTTGAAGTACAGGTTATTTATTTATTTCTTTAAATTTCATATGGTCCAGAAGTTGGCATAATTCTCCAATCCAATCTTTGGGAAGGTCAAGATGAAGTCACAATTCTTTCACTTACAGAATCCAAATTTCTCAAATGGGGCATCCTGTTATGTGCAGAGCACATTCCAAACCTGAGATAAACAACTGGTTGTATCTCAGTAAATGTTTGATACATTAAAGCAAGTCCAGTGTATCTGGTTTGAGCGCTGTTGGCCAGACAACAAGTTTGGTTGACGGTAAGTTTCTATCTGTGGATTTTAATTTGGAAAATAAACTAACAGGAAGGTACAGAATGAAAACAAACATTTATCTGAAACCCTAATACAGCCATACTAGACACTGGATAGAATAAACTGGTAAAAGAATATGACATGGAGACTGGAGAATGAACTGAACATGTAATGCCTGGTGGATGGTCTGGAGATTTGACCAGCATGTCTGAAAGCGAAACAGTGCATGAATAGTCAAAACATGAAGTGAATTCAAAAAGAAAATCCAAAATAAATATATCATATCACTATGATATTTCATTTGAAAATGCACATATCTTCAAAAAGTCAAAACAGAAAACCTTTTTTGAGAATTTTATATGTAGGAGGAACAGAAACACTATTTGCATTTTTCCATTTACTATGCCAAGTGTTATTTTAAACTACAGTGTAATCTGGACAGGGAACGTGCAACAGTAAAAAATCTAAACAAATTCAGAATGCAATTAAACTTGCTGGGATGCAAGTTTCACTTAGAATATGCAGGATAGAAAAGTTTCTAGGTGAGGATTCACAAGAATTCAGGCTACATTCACTTTGCACTAGGACAATTTCCACATGTTTTGTGACCAGCTGTTTGACAAACATAAGTTAGCAATTACAAAGATGTTGGCTCTGCCTACTGCTATGAAGGGCAAGGTAAGACAGTCAGATGGGACAAAAAAAGATCAGAGGTAAAGAGATTTGGAGAGATGATGTATTTAACAGTAAGGGGTTTCTGAGTTTTCTTTTCTATGGATTGAACTAAGACACTGAGATACATAACTTCTTTTTCATACGTACTTTTTGTTGCTCCCTCTCTTGTGCAACGTTACGCTTTTCTAGTCCCCAGGCTCTCATAAAATCTCGCAGGTAGCCAAATATTGTGCCCACTCCAAAACCCACAAACGTAAGAACAGCAACATACATTGGTGCTTGTTCAAAGTGCTCAATAAACGTTTTTTTGTAGAGAGTTCCATTTGTTACACCATTCTTCTGAAAATACAGAACAGAAATTTGTGATTAATAACATTTTATTTGATCAAAGCTTATTCCAAACCTTAGATCTTGAGGAAAATATTTTTGTCTAATATGCCACAAATCCAGAGAGGCATTTAGACCTCACACCACATCAGCTAATGCAACCTATCCTTGAAGAAGAGGATCTCTAACACTGCACTTGATACTGATCACTGCAAGTATGTTCCATTTTCTCTCCTGTCAACCAATGTCCTCAATTGCAGATGTCTTCAACACCACTCCCATGTCTATTTTGAAACATTTGAAACTTATGAAAGACTAGCAACACATTATTGTGTAATTGGACAATTATTTCAAAGGTGATTAAATGGAAGCCACAATATTCTGTTTTTGCAAGACGGAACTATAAAAAGGGAAGGGCAGCATTGAAAACTCACCCACATCGAGCCTGACGCTGCTTCTTATAGTCTTGTGTAACAAGCTAGAGCGGCTATCCTATACACAAGAAATCCTGCCTAATATAGGGCTTCTTTACCATGATGCTCTTCATGATGTGACCAAGTATTCAAAACAGCAGTGACCCCAGCCTCTTATTTTTGTTTCAGTTAAAAAAAAAAAAAAGCCTTTAAATACTTCCAATTACCTCATCCATACTTCTAAGGGTACTTTAAAAGAGGCAGTACACATGGACACGTCCCTTGTCTGCTGGAATTAGTCACCCTCTTGTGAGGGACGCCTAGAAATTTACAAATGTGTGAATGAAATTATTTGGCTGTTAAAATATACTAAATCTTCAGCAGTTGTTAGTGAAAGAAGCTAAGTTATTCAACTGCAGTCTTCTCAGATCAATCTATATTCACAAGGCTATCAGATTATTCTTTTGAATAGAGGTCATCCCCTTATTTCCATAAAGTATGACAGTATTTTTCTGTTACTTTCTAGCAATGTCCAATCTACCAATTCAAAAAAATAAAAAAATGTAATCCAGAAAGTAGTACTTTCTAAAAAAAAAAAAACAAAAACAACCACTAACTGAAAGGAAATATTCTCCTTCTTTGTCCCATGTTGTGTGACCTATTGGAAGAAGCAAACTGCCTTACCGGGAGGACAAAAGCAACCATCTGTACATGGGGCTTTGCATATCTTGCTCCTTTCTGGGTCAGCGCATGTGTCAGCACAGGAGTTTCCACATTCCATGTACTCCATGTTGCTTGGGCATTCCTGATCTGCAAAACCAAAGAAAAATGTGGCATGTTAATGATGAATTTATGAACGCTTAAAAATCAATGCATCACTGCCCAACTCCTTCTTCCTCCCTACCCCCAAATCTTGGTTGCAAAACTTTCTATCCAGATGTGTCATTCTTGTTACCCTCCAAAGGAATATCTTACAATTGCTTTTACTTCACCTTTGGAGAAAATAATAATAATGCTGGGAAATATTAGTTATTTAACATTATTTTACTAACTCAAGGTTAGCTGAAGTCATGATACCAGCAAAAGACACCAGGAGCTGCAATAACTTATTTTCGCCTCAAGCAACTCTCATTCTGGCATTAATCTTCTATCCTAGTCCACAACAGCTGTTTGGAAGAACAACCTGTAATCTTTACCCCAGATTGACAGGGATTTCCTGCTCAGTAGCTGCAACTACTGAGTAGGAAAGCAAAGGAGCAGCTAAGAACAGGTATGTTAGACTTCTGTGTTACTTCTTTAGACTAGACATCAAAATTTTAAACAAGGTTAGTTACGAATTAAATGAGCATGGTAAAACTCAAAAAAGAACTGAAAAAAGGAGAAGAGTGAAGATGCTAAGATACAGTTTCTAATTGAGGAGCAAAATCAAGTTAAATTTGTTGAAGCTTTTCCATTAACAACATTTATGTCAAAGTACTTCTACAGATTGAGTCAATGTAGTTAAAGGAGCTCCTATCTTTGCTCTGCTGGGATTAGGATTCATGCATATATGTCCAATATCCTAACCTCCAGAGCAGTACTACTTACAGCAAAGCTCTTTGGTTCTCCATTCCCCAGGGTCTCCCTTGCTGAGGACACAGTCTCGAGAGTATTGGTTTAAAGTGCTGCATATGCAGCTGGAAACCAAATCAGAATGGGAAGAATTAACCACACAGTTGCACATATCCTCAGTGCAGGTAGCTACATAATCATCAAAAGCAACCACTTTGGGGCAGTTTCCAAATCGAGACAGAAGTTTCTTGCACATTTTTTTCTGAGGGNAATAACATGTTTAGACTTTGGAAAGATTTACTGCCCTGCGAAGGAGAAGGAATGAAAAGCTGTCTCTCGCCATATGAGCACAGAATTTGGAAACAATTTTACACTGGCACCCCTACCTAAAGCTAATTGTGCTTTTAGGCCAACCTATCTACCATGTGAAACGTTTTGTGAGCCCAAGTTAAACAAGTCAAGTCATATGTCAGGTAAGACACAACAGCTATGTGCGCACTACATCACAACACTATATTTCATCAAGGTTGTGTGGTTGGACTCGATGATCTTTAAGGTCTTTTCCAACCTGAGCAATTCTATGCTTCTATGATTCTATGATCAAGGACTAAGCTAAGTCCCATTACCTTACATGTGTCATGGGCTAAGAGCATACTTACGGTTATCTATGGCAATTCCATCTACTTTGTACTTTGGCAAGCTGTGATGATGTGATAATGAACCTGAGTTCAGAGGAGAGAATTAGCACGATGATTCCGTTCATCCACTTTATTAATAAAACTTTACTATTACGTATTTCATTTGTAAGGAAACTGAGAAGCTTTGGCTTAGACTCCTGCGTTGCAAAACTCTTCGGCAACACTCTTTTGCTATGGAACTCTTGTTTGAGCTATGTTCCGAGCTCAGCTGCTCCCATTTTATGCATTCAGCATGGTATATGTATTTAAAGATTTGACCACTATCACCTCCTATTCTTATGGTAAACAGCTAGTAGTAAACTGCACATCGACAGGAGTAAAACACTAAGAACATGAAGTCAGACAGTGACCCAAATTTTCTAAAATGATGACAGTCTATCAATGTTGAAAAACAAGAGTCTTCAAAAAGCACAAAGTCAGTATAAAGCTGAGAAAACAAATTCAGAAAAATACAGTGCATTTTTTTCTAAAAACAGAAGTGGGTAAAATGGGGGGCATTCCATCCATCCCTGGAGTTCCATTAAAAAAAATTAGAGAAAGACTCCAAGTGTTGAAATAACCAAAATAGGTGGATTTGACACTTCTAGGGAGTCATAAAACTGGATGCTTTTGTGCTGCACTTCAGATCCAAGCACTGAGTTAAAGACAACTGACTGAATATCTTGAGTACATCCAGTAATTTCAGCCAACCTAAACAGTCAGTGGATGTATAGCATATAGGTATTTTCTATTATGTTACCATTCACTTTCCACATGTTATCATAAAGAAGGAGATGAAATCAGACTGTGAATTTTAAGCACCTAGACAGCAAATACTGTTGTCAGGCTGTTGCTGGCACCACAGTAAAATACAACAGAACTCTTAAAAAAAATCTGAAGTGATTCAGAGATAATAGTTACACACTGAGTGCACGGCTGAATTGTACACTTAGTGTACTAATCATAAGAAAACCTGTAGTAAACAGGACCTCTCTATACCCATACCTCAACTCTAGCAATTCTTAGCAAATGATGAGGGAAAGATTCTAAAATAAAAATAGTGAATGATGCTTTCCTTAGTACATTCTCCCAACTTCCAACAGACTGAGGCTTGGATATTTTGTGATCCTGAGACTATATTATCACATTTAATAGTCATCGGGGATACCATCAATACGTTCTTATTTTTCAACACACAAATAGTATGGAAAAAAATAATAATTTTAATAATTGAATTAGTCTTAAAAAGAAAAAAAAGTATTTTAAAAATATTTATTAGGTAACTGATATTTTCACTCAACAAGTTACTTTATGACCATTGCCTTCCACTCAGTTTTCCTATTCAGCAAATTATGCTACCTGTAATTTTCTCTATATGCGTGACTTTTGCTCCTCCACTTGTTCTTTTTCAGGTTGAAGAATCTTAATTATTTGATTCTAGTCTAGAGTCTTTGCTCTTACGTACAGGAAAAAATGAGTAATATATATTCTCTCTCTCTATATATATTCTATCTGTCTTTTTGCTATGGTTCACTGTTCTAGAAATATCCTTTAGTAATTACAGTGTATCATTACTTAGCTGCAACAGACACCTGATTGAGAGCAGGCTGCAAGTTGTGCATTCTCAGTATCCTTTTCCCCATCCAACTTATGCATTACTTTTTATTTACTGACATGAAATTTTGCCAACCATTTTATCTTCATCACATACTACCACGAGAACTTCTGCAACTCTTGTTATCCAGAATTGATTTTTCACTACCCTGAAAAATGCTGCATTGTCAACAGCTATTGTCACTAATTTCTCCTGACCCCTTTTTTTTTTCTCCAGAGATTTGGTAAAAATATGAGAGAACATAATTTCAATCAGAGATCCCTGAGGGACTCAATTCCCTGCATCCCCCCGACCAAAGGTTGTATCTTTGTAACCCTCCAATTCTATGCTGACAATGCCAACTTAAGCAGCAGCCCAGAGTTGCTCAGCAACTTTATTCTTCAGAAATCTTGAGTAAATATTGTCCTTTTTGATATGCTAATCCAAATTTTATTGTCTTGTTTTAAAAAAATTCTGCTGATGATCCAAATCAAAATAGTTTCTCATTAGTCTGCTGCAGAGTAAGAGTACTTTCTAGGCACAAACGCAAGGAATCCACAAAAGCAAAGAAAAAAGATAAGAAAGACAGTAAGCTTATAGATGAAATTAAAAATGAACAGACATTTTAATACTCAGCTCAACAAATCTAGGATTTAAACAGCTTTGTGTAAACAAAAAGCAAAATCAGGATTATAATACTTAACCTCCTTGCACCGAGTCTTTGCTTAGCTTACCAGATCACATTGCCTTGTACACTCTTACAACCAAAGATCATACTGGCATCCCTACTCATAACCTCTGTCTGTAGCGCACAGTTATACAGAATCCTTGACATATTTGGCACCAGCCTTAAACCACAGTTGCAAAGTGGTTTCCAGTAAGATACAGCAAGAGAGTTCCTAGGCAAAGTTTTGATGCCAGTGAAGTCAATAGAAACAATGCCAGTACAGCCAGTAAAGTAGGCTTTAGATGCAATATGTCTTGTATCCCTACATTCTGTAGGTTACTAGCAAAGAGGTAACCACTCACACTAGTATAATTTATGGGTAAGCCCATTAATAGAACAGAGATGAGGAAACTGAGACCCGAGAGCCCATGTTTTCACACAAGACCATTTTGTAGAAGCAACATACACTGCATAGAAATCCCGAAATCACAATCTGCTTTTTGAAACCTCTCCTTAATTAATATTTTGTAAGCTATTATGGCTACTTCCAGTACAGCAGAGGTAGGTGTGAACAGCTATATCCCTGAAATAAAACTACTAGGAGAATAATGATGTCTTTGTCTTTAAATATATTTTCTCTCCTAGAGAGAACTGATCCAGAAACAGATGAAGCTTTATTTTACTCTCCCTCAGTTTAAGAACATTTAATCTGTTTCTGGATCAGATGTTATCATGTTGTTGCATAAAACCTATAAAAATGCAATGCAAGCTGAGTGATCCACATAAAACTGACATGACAAACACAAATATGAAAGGGATAGATGTTGAAAACCATAAATCAAATGACAGCCACATTTGCCCAGTTTCTGCCAGATTCCAAGAAGCCATTGAAATCTTGAGTGAATTATGGCAGTGCACTGCTGCAGCCAAAAATTGATGGGAGCACAGACCGACAATCACTGATGAAACATCTGGTTGCTTGCAGACAGTTCTACACAGACATTTCCTACCTAACACTGGAAGAAAACATCTGGAGGGAGATCCTAGATGCAGGTGATTTTAGATGTGTGCAGCAACCAGATGGAGATGGAAGGTAGGACAAAGGACCCTTAGAGTCTTGTACCCTTCTGGAGCAGAAGCTGAAGAAGTGATACTACAGGGTTCCATTTCAGCCATGAAAAGGGTGTGGCCTGCCTGCACGCCTCTCAGAGCTTGCAAACTGTGCATTCTCACAGCTTGAAGTGCCTGATGTGCAATTCTGTCCTCTACAGATCTCCATCACTGGAAGGCTGGTCTCGAAAACTGAAACTGTTAAGTTCTTTGCAAACCTGGTATAATTATTGCTTTCTCTCAGAAACACCGTGCCTTGGCATCCATTAGAGACTGCGGAATTCTTACTGATCGTATGAAGTCCCCATTAAAAGAAAAGGGAAATTACAAAGATCAGAACTTTCCTACTATGAATATACTCTTGATGCAAATTGTAACTCTTCGGTTACTGTGAGTGATACCCTTTACTATGTGTTGTAACAAAGAAGAAACCACATTTCAGACCTTAAAGGCTCAAGTCTCTAAAATACAAACTAAAAATGGCTACACAGGGAGTTCACTGCTTACTGAGCTATATAGACAATTGCAAAATTAAAAATAAATTAAAAAATACATTAAAAATAAATTAAAAAACAACATCCATAATCTAAATCTAATGATCAACAAAAACCATTCCAGCATAATACTATGGACAAATACCAAACAAGGGATGAAAAGACAGGATCTTCACTTTATGCATTTGCAACACTTTTCAGTCAAGAACAAGTGAAACTCTAGCACATCCACCCTGTAAAAAAATTCTTACAGCACAAAACAACAAAGTCCTGCAATACCAATTATTAACATCATGAAACTACAGCTGTGAATGACAAGAACATACAAAATATACTGTGAAATAGAAAAAATTGTTATATAATTAGGAAAAATATTCTGTATACAGATATTTAGACTAAATACACTACTGTGAGGAACAGTTGTTCCAAACTCAACAGTGACTGTTTTACAACCCCCTTTCTCTGGCAGACTAATATGGGTGACACTGTTGTTGGTATTTATTACTGATGATCTAGAGGAGGAGGTTGATGAGACCTTCTAAAGACAGCTGAAAGTAGCCTCACAACCACAGACACTGGTTCTCCCGGGGTACTTCAATCACCCTGATATTTTGCACACACATAGAGTCCAGAAGGTTTCTGCAGTGCATTGAAGATAACACACTGATGCAGGTGGTGGAGGAGCCAAAGAGGACAGGTGTGCTGCTGGACCTTGTTCTTAAAAAAAAAGGAAGGAATGGTTAGGATGTAAAGGTTGGTGGCAGCCTTGAGATGGCGGAATTCAGGATCTTGAACAGAAGAAACAAGGGACTAAGTAGTATTGTAACCCTGGACTTTAGGAGAGACAACTTCCATCTCTTCAAGGACCTGCTTGAAGTTATCCCATGAGTTAGAGCACTGGAAGGTAAGGGGGCCCAAGAAGGCTGGTTGACACTCAAGAACCACTTCCTCCAAGCTCATGATCAGTGCATCACTAAGTGTAAGAAATCAGGGAAAAGTGGCAGAAGACCTTCACAGATGAGGAAGGAGTTCACAGAAAAACTCAAAGGGGAAAAGAAATTTTACAGAATGTGGAAAAAGGGTCTGTCTATTTGGGAGGAATACAGGTACATATCAGGGCATGCAGGAAAGCTAAGCCCCACTTGGAATTAAATGTGGAGAGCAATATCAAGGACAGTGTGAAAGGCTTCTTTAAGGATATCAATAGCAAAAGAAAGACTAGGGAAAATGTGGGCCCACTGCTGAATGAGGTGGGTGCCCTGGTAACAGAGAACACTGAGAAGGTGGAGTTACTAAATGCCTTCTTTTCTTCTGTCTTTACTATTAAGATCGCCCCTTAGGAGTTTCAGACCCTGGAGATAAGAGAGAGAGTCTGGAGAAAGGAAGACCTCTCCTTGGTTGAGGAGAATCTGGTCAGAGATCATCTAGGCAAACCTGACACACACAAATCCATGGGCCCCAATTATGCACTCATGAGCGCTGTGGGAGCAGGCAGAAGTGACTGTTGAACAACTCTCTATCACCTTTGAATAGTCACAGAGAATGGGAGAGGTGCCTGAAGTCCAGAGGAAAGCCAGTATCACTCCAGCCTTCAAAAAGAGCAAGAAGGAGAAGTCAGGAAACTACAGGTCAGTCAGCCTCATCTCCATCCCTGGAAAGGTGATAGAGCAGCATATTCTGGATGTCATCTCTAAGCAAGTGAAAGAATAGAAGGTTATTAGAAATAGTTAACATGGGTTCACCAAGTGGAAATCATGCTTCACCAATCTGGCAGCCTTCTATGCTGTCATGAACAGCTAGGTAGATATGAGGAGAGAATGGATGTTTTCTACCTTGACATCAGCAAGCCTTTTGACAATGACTCCTATAACATTCTCATAGGTAAACTTAGGAAGTGTGGGGAAGATGAGTGGACAGTGAGGTGGATTGAGAGCTTGCTGACTGAGAGAGCTTAGAAGGTTGTGATCAGTGATGATAAGTCTAGTTGGAGGCCTGCCCGGAGCAGTCTGACCAGAGAGGCAGTGGAGTCTCCTTTGGAGATATTAAGAACCTGTCTGAATGCTTTCCTGTACAACATACTGTGGGGAACCTGCTTTAGCAGAGGGATTGAACTAGATGATCTCCAGAGGTCCTTTCCAACCACTATGATTCTGTGATATAGCATTTAGTAACTTGAACAGTAATCAACATGAAGAATACATGCAACTTAACATCAGAAGAAAATCTCAGGGCATATTAATATTGAATGTTACTTGAACCGGTTCTCAACAAAACAAAATTTTACCTTTAATGTGACTGGTGACCCTCTCTAAAACACTGTCACAAATGGGAACTAATACTGGATACCATGCAGAATTTCAGAAACAGCTCCATTGTACTGAATATTGATTTAAAAAAAAAATGAAAGTACTATTTTTGAGTGCAACTTTGGAGGCTGAAAGACACTATAGACTTGCTCATAAATAATATTAGGAAGAAAAGAAACTGTTAAAAGTTAGAGATAGCGGTCACAAGGGGTTTAAACTAGAGCAGAGACGAAATACAAACAGTTCATTGCCTTAGTTTTGCAAGTTTTTAGGCAGATATTCACACTTATTCAAGATGCTTCAGCCTGGTGTTTCAGGATCTGTATTTCTAGTCCTGCACACACTATAGGCACCATGTATTCTAGCACCATTAGATGGTTAGTTGCAAGTACTAAATAAACTGTCTACTCTGTGCAGTTTTCTCCAAATCTATAAAACTGCATGTTTTCATCTGGTACAAATTTAGTACAATAAGAACTGCACATTGCAGAACAGTCAGAAGAATGTTTGTTGAAAGAAAAGAGATCTTCCTATAGCACAGAAGCTTGGATACATAGACGTGGGACAAACATGAAGAGCTCCTCTGGACAGCTTCTATGCCAATAGCAAATCATGAAAATATAACACAATGATGGGGACAGTAATTAGGACATAAATCTGAGAAAAATCTGCTTTGAGCTGTAGGTTTCAGAAATTGCTGTACAAATAGGTAGTATCCAGTACCAACTAAGATTTGTCAAACAGTATACAGGGAAAAGAAATTGCATAGTAAATTCTTCCAGTGACTATATACATTCATTACAAGCAATAGTAAGAAACACTAAAATGAAAAAGTATGTAGAAAGCCTGACACAGTTATTACTCTGCCTGCCCTTGCTCCCAGAGAATTCAAAGTGGACTCAATTCAATATAACTGGAAAGGAATGAGAGCAAAAATGGAGCTTAATAATTCCAAATTATTAGAGACATAACAATGAAGTTCACTAACCAGAGAGACACTTACAAACACCAAAAGGTATTTCCTAACCTTACAGCAATTACAGAGCAGAAAGCCAGGCACACTGAATCAGACAAAAGAACTGGATGAGGTGCTTAGGTTACAGCAATCCTGGCATAGTTCCCAGCCTTTGAGTTGCAGCAAGTGTTTGCTATTATTTCCAAAGCTCATAGTGAACTACAAGAGTCACACTGCCCAGCCACATTAGATTATCTCCCTGTCATTCATGTCCTATGGCTTCAGCTTTAGGAATGAGTGGGGGAAAAAAAAAAAAAAGAAAAAAAAAGTTGAAGTGATATCGCATCACTCTGTGCACATCATTAACAGCAATCTACTAATACAGAAAATTTCTTCCAGAAATGACTTAGCATTTAGGAAGTCACTGAAGTCGATCAATCAATTTTCTACATATTTTCACTGGGATTGAAACTGTAAATAAATGGAAAGATACTTGAGATCATCTAACCAGGCTGTTAGTGATTTTTGTTAGTGATTTTGTGGGCCATGCTTAAAATCTATGTGAAGCAATTCACCAACTCAGTTTCCCACATAATGACTTTGCAAAGAACACAGAAAATGTTTTAACTAGCATCAAATCGCTCTCCACACAAAATTCCCTCGTGAGGAAAACGTTACAGGTGAACAGACAGATCTCATGCACTAACTGGCATGACTGGATCAGCACTGAATCCCAGTGCGTTTTCCATTGCAAATTACCATGGCTTCAAACAGGGCCAGAATTCTGTACAGGATGACATTGGAAACAGATAAATGATAAGACAAGCATTTCCTATCAGAATGGATGTGTCCCTGAACTTCCCATACCAAACACCTCACGAGCTCCAATCTTCTGTGCTTCAGCTTCAGAAACAGTGTCAGGCCATCCTTAGCTCCCAAGACAATGGCAATGACAATGATAAAGACTTCTGGAAGTCACAGAACACCAGGTCCTTCGTGAAAGGATCATTAACATAATTTCTATTGTTCACATTTCTAATCTCCAAGTTGTATGTCATTAGAATAATTTGCACATTATTCCAATTATTCTGTCAGGAATGCAGAGGTTATGTTGAAAAAGTGTGCTCTCCAGGACATTCCTGTTATTGCCAGGAATTACATATCATATCTCAGAAAAGTGATGGCAGAAAAAATCATTGCCAATTTTGTTAATGCAATCAGTCTGGACATATTTAAAGGCTTATATTATATTTTCTAAGGTAATCTAATTAATTCTTATAGTGGTATTTAAATACCAATTTACAGGTGTACTATGGGCAGAGAGAAAAGAGAGATGGCATACCAGAATAAAAATGTTAACAATTTAATGATGAAAAAAGTAGAATTTCTCAAGGACAGCTGGGAAAGGGGCAATCAGGATGTGCTGCTAGTTTCACATGCAGGAGGATTAAAAACTCATTATGAAAGAAAATAAACAGCTAGTTAGACAAGGTTCTTTTCTGAGCTAGAAGAAGATTTAGGCATCAGAAAGAACCTCAGGGAAAAAGGGTTGAGTATAAACTCATCTGATATATAGCACATAGCCTTTTAAGACAAAAGAATTTGAGGACAAGGAGAGAGAGAACCATCTCATAAGGGTGGATATCTTGTCTCACATTATATTACAATGGGAAAAAAAGATGAGAAAATGAATAGCTTGACACTTTCAAACACAAGAGTTGTTGTTTAAACAAGATGACAGGAATTCATTCAAAGAATACTTAAGCAATCTGGCAGAAGTGCTCATGTCATAATTGAACCGGGATGGATCATATCAAAACTGGCAGGAAAACCGGCATACATGATCGTATCAGTGCACCATTTAATATAACTAAGTGACATAGCCTGCAACCTATCTATCCTCAAGTTATGTCACAAGAAGCCTAGAGAAAGTTTACAGAATAACTTGGATTCACCAACTACTGAGGTTAGACACTGAAGGTTAGACACTTTATTTCAGAAATCCTGTTTTATTTTTAAAATAATACTCATATCTGCCATTAGAACTTTGAAATTGTCTCATTTCACATGGATATTTAATCTGAAACAAAATTTTGTAGGAATGGGTTCAATAATTTCACTATGCAAGCTGCACACTGTTAATTCTTTCTTTGCGTACTCTTAATATGATACCTAAATTCTTCAAGTGCTCATCATTACACACGTTTTTTTCTGCATGTCCTGTCACAGACTCGATTTATTTGCAAAGAAGTAACCAGAAACAACAGTGCACTACAATCTGGCCTGAAGCGTCGTTATTAAACAAGCTGGTTTGTGCCATTTATTAGGCATCCATAGCATGTTTTGTTTCCTGAAAGGGCTGTCCAGATGAAGAGGACAGTCTAATACAGAGGAAACAAACTAACTTTAGTTAGCCAATACTTGAAAATACTGTGAAGAACACCAAAGAGAGAGTGCAGGTGAAATTCAGTGCTAACAAACTCAAAGCAGAACATTTCTGAAAAGAAATAATCTCAAGGGGATAGTATACAATACTACATCCCAAAGCACTGATGCTTTTTCTTAGAGGTTTCAAGGCTAAATATCAGGAAATCTAGAAAGAGATCAAATGCTTGAGAATTATTGCATAAAGATCTGGATCAAAACTGTAATCAATACAGCAAAAAACAGTACACTTGTGGGAAGATTACACAGGTTCTTCATATGTTGATTTTGGGACTACCAGTAGAAATGCCATCAGAAACAGAATCCTTGACTAACTAATATATGAGGGTGATAAGCTATAATAACTCATACTACAAAAATAGAAATAAATATTTCCATAGACTATGCAGAATATTCCATAGAATAAAGTATACTCAGGAGAGATGTCAACCTGCTAACGGAAAATGGATTTCCAGCTTTTTTTAAACATAAGTAGGGAAAGAACTATGTGGTTTATATTAGCATTGACAGATCACAGCACAAGAGTAATGAGAAGAAATATAGCACAGCAAATCCTCCACTTGCACCTTCTTGTAAGGTACTAATACAATGGTTACATGGTTACATACCGGAAAGCTGAGTGAGATTGCTAAATATCAGAAGGTAAGCAATTAAACAGACGAGTAATAAGTGTTACAAGATAATCATGCAAGAAGTCTAAATGAAAATCTTAAAACAGGATTCTATAGAATCTTTTAATCCATTTAAAGGACAAATACAGTCTGATATTTCTTTTGCACTTGGGCCCTAATGCAGAAAAGTTGTGTATTTTAGCAGATGATAATAAATTACTTTATTATTCTTCAGAAACAGTAACATCCTTCTCTAGCTATATACATACTTTTTTGTTCAGAAAATATCAAGAAAAGGTGATTTCAATCTGTTATGATCATGCCCACTTCTATACCTTTGAGGAACTCACAGGACCCTGGCGCTGCTCAGCCTGGAGAAGAGAAGGCTCCAGGGAGACCTGGTAGTGGCCTTTCAGTATCTAAAGGGGGCTATAAGAAAGAAGGGGATGGATTCTTAACAAGGTCTGTTGTGACAGGACAAGGGGAAATGGTTTCAAACTAGAACATGGAGGATTTAGACTGGATATAATGAATTTTATTTTTTTTTACAATAAGAGTGGTGAGTCACTGAAACAGGTATCCCAGAGACGTGGTGGATGCACTGTCCCTGGAGACATTCAAGGCGAGGCTGGATGGGGCTCTGAGCAACCTGATCGAGCTGTAGGTGTCTCTGTTCATTGCAGGGGAGTTGAACTAGATGGCCTTTAGTGGTCCCAACTAAAACAATCCTGGGATTCACGGATCCCAGAGATGGTACAGTAAGTCCTTCAAGAGACATTCTATACCCACTGATTTCAATTGTACAGTTGACTAAGATAATCTAGAACTTGATGACTTAGTATCTATTTAATTGTAATGATGTTCATTAACCGTTATTACACTGGCTAATTCAATCTTAGAGCTCATGGTGAAATGTACTGTACTTCAATTACTTGAAAATTAATTAAAAAAATCTAGAAATAAAATGTGCATGATTATTTTCAGTACATTACATAATAAAATACTCTTTATAAGATGTTACATTAATCATGCAAGTCCTAACACTGAAGATCAGAACAGCTTCCATTCTCTCATCTGAACTAACCTCTTCCATTCATTATATTTGCAGAAATTACTCATAAATATGTTCTGTCTTCAGGTTTTACTGCAGTCTACATAGACAACAAGGGAAGTCCTCAACTCAATATATACTAATTGTCATTAGCAGATATACATCTACCCAGAGGCAAACATCTGGGAGCTGTGGTTCTTGGATGAAATTGAGAAGAATTAGGAAAAAGAATAATACCAGAAATTCAAGATACAAAAAATCAGGTGTAAACATACTTCAAGAAAGGGATGACAGAAGTACGATTTGTTTGATTCAAAGAAAGACACATTTTCAAACACATAGCGAACACCAAAAATCAATTTGAATTTGTTTTTGGATATGAACAATTTTAACTTGTTTTCTGAAAAAAAACAATGGGTTATGTTAAGTTACTTCTCTGTTTGCAAGTACCCTCCAATAGCTTTTGAGATTGTATCCAATTTTAATAAAATTTGATGGAAGAACTGAGGTTTTAAAGAAGTGAAGTTCTCTGAAATCTTCGGAAAAATCTAACCGTAATTCTCTCTTGCCCATCTGGCAAGTGAGAGACATGGTAGTCAAATTGGGATGTTCTAGAGTGGTAGAAGATTCTGGAAACACAAGATGAAATCAGGCTTCTTTATTTCCATCATTCATGGGAAAAAAAAAAAACAAACAAAACAGTTGTGCATACTCCACAATCATTTCTTTCTTACTCCCAATACTATTTCTTCTCCTTTTGCTGTAGGACAAATTAAAAAATAATTACTTCATCTTGGAAATAGTTTAAGTACACACCAGGGTGCCTTAGCTCTAAGTTTTTATTTATACTGATCATAAGATCATAAAATGGTAGAAATCGAGGGACTTATGAAAAGTAGAGAATGGAGCAGCAGAATAACAGATTTTGGGAAAGCACTACTGAACTCAGAAATAGAGTGTAAATGGAAGGATTAATAAAAGGAGTTAAGAAAAGACAGTCATGTCTTAAGAAAACAACGCTAAGGTATAAAGGACAAAAAGCAGAGTTGAAACAGAGGGGTAACAGCTTTAAACTAAAGGAAGGTAAATTTAGACCAAGCATTAGGAAGGAATTCTTTACTATGAGGATGGTGAGGTATCAGAGCAAGAGGTCCAGCCAAGCTGTGGATGACCCATCCTTGGAAGTGTTCAAGGCCACGTTGGATGGGGACCTTTGCAATGTGGTCTAGCAGAAGCTGTCCCTGCCCATAGCAGTGGGTTTGGAAATCAATGGTCTTTAAGATTCCTTCTAAATCAAACCACTGCATGATTCTATAATAATCTTCTTTCTCAAATATGATAATTGGCAACAAAACCTAAAATGGAAGTCTCTCTCCCTCTGAAATAAATGCATTACTAAAGTCCACTAAAATGCAAGGATTTTAACAGTTCAGAAAAACAGCAACCAAACAAAAGAAAAACTAACAAGCTAATTTCTGAGAAAAACAGTTCCTTAAACATGTACAGGATAAGTAAAAACATAAGCCAAAATAAAACTTCACACAGAAGATGAATAAACCTTTTCTTGAACTTGGTTTTGTTTGGAAAACAGCAGAGATGAACATCATCTGCAGAAACATAAGACTTTGAATTAAGAAAAGTTAACGCGGTTTGATATAGCATTCCAAAACCATCCTCCTGCATATTGAATCTCAAGTTACTATTTTTTCTTCACTTGGTTTAAAAACTTAGAATTCTAAAAATTAATACCAATACTGCAACTCTTGAGGAGATAAAGTCAGATATACTGAATAATTCCTTCATCCAGACTACATCATATAAAGTAGTAAAACTCCTTCTAAAGAGCTGTCAAGATTGTGCTCAAATTGGTAATAATCTCATAGAAGACATTTTCAGAGGAATTTTTTTTTTTTTAATATGTGTCAAAGCTAATCTCTTTGAGTATAGCAGCTGCTGGAAGATAATAGCTAGAGGAAAGCACTATTTGCAGTATCTATGCCTTTTTTCACCCCTCCATTCCACTCAGTAAGAGGAAGGTAAAAATCCAGTTAGAGCTACCCATCAGCAGGGACCTATGAGGCAGAATTTTGTGCCTATCAGTGGAGCACTGTGAGCTTCAAAAAAAGCACAGCTGAATGCTCAGGAAACAGATAGGGGTGCAAGCACAAAGCCCTAGAGACTTCAAAAAAGGACAAATCTTTCTTCTGGAAAGACAGAACTTACAGATCCAAAGAATAAACTAGGTAGATAGTCTGACTTACCTTTTTAAATAATTTCCTCAGTTGTGGGAGAACCTGATGTTTCCAAGGATCTCTCTTAATCTTCGTTTCAACCAGCAGTGAACCAGGTTGGCAGGAGATCACATAGCCTTCTCCAGCCAAGCTGTACTCCTTATCTTGCCTCTGCGACATGAGGCTCCTGGCTCGCAGTAGGTCTGCTGACTTCTCCCTAGGACACTTCAGCAGTGTCTTGCCTCTGTGAGAGGCAGTGGCTCTGTAATCAGGCTTAGCTCACTAACAGAAGTGGTCTGGCTTGAGTCTCGCTGGCATCCGCAAAGAAGAAGATGGCAGTTTATACCCCTATTCAGCATTACAGTCTAACCTTCTGTGTGTTTTAAGGGTTCCTAGTTGAAGTCAAGTTAAAAGAGAAATGTATTTTTTTCCCAATTGGAAGCAAAGAGGGTGAAGGTGGTTCAGCCACTCTAAATACAAGCTAAGCGCTCAGTACATGCAGCTTAATTTTCAAGGAATCTCTATAACCCAAAATATGGAGGTAAAATCCAATATCCTCTGTTATTTGTTAGTTAACAACAACAACAAGTAGCTTTTTTTTCAAAAACAAACAAACAAAAACACTGAAAAAAATGAAGTTTCCAAACTGGGACTCTATCATGGACACATTGTCCTAAAGGTAGGCTGGGCTAGACCTACTCACCATATGCCTAAATTGCTTATAAGTAGCATGGTTGTGCCCTACACCATGCCTAGACAACAGCTGCGAAACAGTTCAGTGGTTACTGAAGATACATGGGAAAAAGAAGGTATAGAAAATAAAAGTATAGTAATGCTTAAGGTTCAGATTATAATGTTTGTCTTAACTGGAATGGAAGTGTCAAATCTTCACCCTGGCTCAGGTTCACCACATAATGCAGATTATTTGCATCAGAACAGAACGCAAACTCTGGAAGGGTAAAGTCATGACAAGAATGAAAAACATCTGGCGTGAACATTCCTGTGCTGCCAGGAGAAAGGATCACAGACCACAGTATTTTGAAAGATTTTCATTTTAGTGGGAGTCATTACAAAAATCTGGCCACTTAGTTTGCAAAGCAGCACTCCACTATTTCCACATTCCATCTATGTCCACCAGTCCACGCAGTGAATGAGAGCTAAATGTCACCAACTTTTCCTGTGTTTCAAACTTCAGCAGAAGAATGTGGAAGAATTCTTCTACATGAAAAACTGCAAGTTTATCCTCATTTCCTAAGATTCATACCAACTCCTCCTACCTTCCCCTCTCTGTGCAGCCCTCAAATCCGCTTCTGCTATCTTTAGAGACATCCTGCAGAAGTGACCATGTTTGCCCACAAGCCCTATGCTCAACTTTGGATTTGGAAAGAAAATTGTAAAATTAAAGTATTTTTTTAAAGAACATATACAAAAAAAGATTATAGTATGCTTAGCCCAGACAAACAGAACAGAGCAAAGGTATTGCAAAAAGTTACAAGAAGGTTATTCTGGAACTATCCTAGAACGGTAGTATGGTTAAAAGCTGGCTGTGGCAGCTACGGCAAGCACGGCTCCTTTTATTAGAACTCATGCTCTGATAAAAATGTTCAGTCAACACTAAAGTATTTCATTTCAGAGTACTACATGTTAGTCATTACAAATGCTGGCAGCCAATTTATGTTTCTATAGCTATTTCTGTGTGTGTCTTGTTCAGTAGTACTATTTCTTCGCTATTTGCAAAAAGGAAAGAAAAAAACACCTCCCCCTTTTGAGGCTGCAGCTATTCACTGACCTACATCTTCCTGTCCTTGCGCCATTCCTTCCCCTCTGTTCCCTGCCTTCGTCCTGGCTGAGATCACCAGCCACAGGCTCAACCCATCTACCTTTCACCTCCTCTTGGCTTTCCCTCTGTAGCCTCTAGCTACACCGGCACCCCGGCGAGCTTGGCACACCCCTGACCTAGTTCTCAGGGTGCATGTTCTGCCTCAAGCAGCTCCACCTCACTCCAGCTGAGCACTACTGCACCACTGAACACAGCTCGCTCCTCGGAACAACCAAGCTAGACTCTCCAGTTCAACCACTGCTTTATCTCACCATCCCATTTCCACCCTGCCTGGCCAATTTTCACCTGTGAGAGTGCTCTTTATCCCTTGCACTAACTAACACAGGTTTTATTGACCTTGAGTTAAAAGTGAGAAGTTACAAAAGTTCCTGTTTTATCTTTACAGGATTCCTTGCCCATAATACTACCACCCAGATTCTTAGATATCTTAGATATTCTACCAGGTAGGTATATCTTTCTCATAAGCATGCTTTTCTCATAACAGATGTGAAAGCGGGATGTAAACCGAAGTATTTATAATTGTAACCTGCCTGCCTTATGATTTAGACAACTTTGTACGTAATCTGAATATGCTAACTAATCAATATTAGATAAATTAGATAATGTAGCTTATTTTTCCTATTCCAAAAGTTACCAGTACCCATACATTAGACATACTTCTGGTAGCTTTAGGGATATCCTTCCAATACTTTGCATGTGGGTGGTTTCAACTTCTTTTCGAGATTCAACCCTATTTTCAAAATACAGAGTATTTCAAAGCCCTGGGAATGCTATTAGCCATTAAACTGCTAGAATATTGTTGTTTAGGAGCTGTACTAAATCTTACATGTTGAATGATATGGACTGAAAAATAATCATAAATCAAAAACTCTTGTTCCATTTTGTAATATCTGCCAGAACAGACAAAACTCAGGTGTGACTGCTTGTTTGAACCGTGGCTGAATGAGGCTAATAAAGAAACAAGATACTAGCTGTTGTATCAGGCTAAGAAAAAAGCTCATTGCCCAGTAGCCTACAAAGTAGAACTGGTTCATGTGCTTCTACTATGAGTTTTAAGAAATTATGCCAGAAGATTTATCACCAGACTTTGTAACTTTCACTATCATCATGATCTGATAGGTAAATATGCTTCCTATTCCAAAAAAATATGTTTGGCAAATATGATTGCCTGCACTACAGATTGCCATCTCTCATACCTTTGCAATAATATTGCATTGCAAAACCTGAGCAAATCCTGTGGAAAATTGATGCTTTTTTCGGTCCATGCAGATAAGTGGACATAACACAGCCAAGAATGCAATGCTCTACACAACACTCACAAAATGCAGCCTTTAAATGTCAGCCATAATCCAGGAAGATGTAAAATCTTAACAAAGGCAAGATAGGAAGAAGTAGCAAACAGTGTAGTTTGCAAACAAATTACTCAGTCAGCCATGGTGGTTACCTACTGAGAAGTGCCAGAATGCTGAGATATTTTGATCAGTTTTCTCAACAAATCATCAGCCAAAATAACAAGAAAGCTAAAGAACCCTTAAACCATCTTCTGCCATCTTTCAGACTGTGTTTTTAAAGCAGAAGCCTTTCTTGTGTATCTTGTGTATCTCCAACAGGCTTTTCACACTATTCAAGTAATTCTATTTCTTCTATTCTGAAAAAAAAAATCTTCTAATTACAATCCCCCACATCTCAGGGAAGTAGTCAAGACACTATAAAATGCCTGACCACCAATCTTCTGCCCAAGCTTACAGAAACTACCAGCCACAAGGTGAGAGGTTTGCATTCATTATGTTTCCACCTTTATGTTATGTCTCAAAATACATCTCTCACTAGAACACCACCACGGAATAAATGCAATATGTGATCAATAGGAGGTAAACTGAAATCATGTAGTCTTTGCGAAATGTGTAAACACCAACCAGATGACAGTGATGACTTGGAATCTGCTTACCTTCAGACCAGTCTCCTCTAAAGATGAAGAACTAATGCACGACTGCGTTAGAACTGAACTGCTTCAAATCAATTGATAAAATATAGTGTATTTTATTTAAACTCAAATTTCTGTAGGTAGACTGCTAGAAAATAAATGCCCTACGAGAAATAAGACCAAACTACACTTTTCTATCCTGGCTTAACCAAGGCAACTGGAGAAGTAGATAGGTAAACAGCTTTACAAAATACTGATGGCAAATCACTGATAAATTGAGAAGGCTGATGAAAATCCTCTATATGAGTGAAGGCACACAATAAATATTGCTCCTATGTGTACCAAGTACTTTACAAGACAAGAACAGAGAATACAGTCTTTATCTCAGAAAATTTACAATCTAAATAAATTCCAGAGAAATGCAATGATATTTGCCATGCAGAAATGAGTTAGAGCATAACTAAACAGAACTCTGTGAATTCAGGGAATAATAAATTCTTGCTTTCTAGGTGTCTCTTGTTGACTGACTTTGCTACCAAATATAGAGCAACTCACAGATGGAAATTTCCTCTTTATTTGGGACAAAGATCAACTCTCTCTACTAGAAATTCTCCAGGGAACAGGAGGAATGAATTCACCCAGCAGCTTCTCTTTAAACAAGGAATTTGCAGGGCCTTTTTTCCTTCACCCAGCTGCCTACTTTAAGGAAAGAAGCTTTGTCAAATCATAATGAAAATGGCTGACAAGTTCACAAGTTGTTAAGGAGCTGACAGATAGCTACTATCACTGTGTGTGTCTTCCTTCTGTAGAAAATCAGGCCCAAATAAACTCAGATTACTGACTTTCAGCACAGCTGCATAGATAACTTCACATTTTTCATTTTACATTTTTCCCCCTCACACAACACTGTTCTTCCCCAGTCACATACATTTTGACACCAATTCAGCAGGGAGTAAAAATAAGCACATCTATGTTTCAAAAATCTGAATAACTTGTCATTGAAACAGTTTCCTCTAAACATTAATATTTCTTTAACAAAATCATAGGATTGCAACACTATGTTTCTCACCAGGTACGTAGCATAGCAGCCAAAAAGCCAAGGTTTCTGCTAATAACTGAATAAATGAAAACATTTACTTATGTTTACTTGACCTACACTCACACAAAAAATAAAACCAACACATAATTCTCAGCACGTATGCAAGAGTTTTAAAAAGGTTTCCAATTATGCTGAATCACAGATACAAAAAAACCTATGAATAATACGTTCTCTCTCTGCAAGAGAGAATGTTTTCCTCCTTAAAGCTGTTTCTGACATTCATTCGCTTAATTTAATCACGCTGTTCTAACACAGACATGTTAACATTAATATTTTCAAAAGTATAAGTTAATTGTTACATTGGGTAAGGTTGGGGGGAGATATAAGCAGATAGAGCTCAATTTTTGATCCATTATGCTTGGTTATATGGTCTTATTCATTACTAGCAAAGAGTTCAATAACTTCCACTTTGGGAAAGCCACCAGATATGGATCTCTAATGCAAAAGCCACAGTGATTTCCTTCCCAAATCAAAAAGGTTATGTCAGAGCTTCTTTTATACAGTAAGACAGAAAACAGAAGAGGTTTCCTTTGTCAGAAGAAAAATTTAGGAAGAGCCAAGACCCTGACAAAGTACAGAGGAAAGGTGCTGGAAACAGATAGGTCAACTTGTGCACTTGAGAATACTGTGCAAATGGAGAGAAATGAAAGGATCTTGTAGACAGCACTTAATACTGATAACTGGTGCTGTAATAAGTCTTCTGCTAGCTTTCTATGCTGAATACCAATGCCCAAAGACCAAGACTTTGGGGCCAGCCTGCTCACCTATCCATGCTTACTACAGACACACAAAACAAACACAGGATAGCTTTCTTGCAGACCTTTTTAGTCCTGCATTGTCAGATTAAAGACAGTGCTCTCTGGTAGAATTTTACGTTTGTAGCTTTCACTACTGAAAAAGGCATGAGAGATGGCCAGTTAATTCCTTCTCAGGGATGCAGTTACACTTCTCCTCATACAAAAGGTTTATCCCAAGATAAAACTGAATTTTATTAAAAATACTCAGTTCCCAAAGCACGTCTCCTGTTTCAGTACAGAAAATTGGCACATAATTGTGTTGCTAAAATGTTTGGATACGCACACAGCATATCCTATGTTTCATACTACAGCATGTTTACGTACCATTCGATTCATACACATCTCAAAATTAACACAGACAAAATTGATAAACTATCCATATATTTAAAACACGTGTAGATTTTAAGAACAAACAGTTAGGCTTAGCATGCATTAACAGCATAACTGTCTGTCATAAAACCATGACGTTGTCATGGGATGAAATGAACAAAACATTATTTTTTTTCTTTAAAAGGTGTATATTTTGCTAAGATATTGTCTTTGTTTTGAAATCTTTATCTATTCCTGCTTGGTTACGAGCACGAATCAGACACTGGAATCAAGGGTTCTGAGTTCAGCTTGAAGAAACACTGTTAAGAAACATTTAAAGTCAAAACCGACAGATAAGTTCCACCCACGTGACTTACTTCATTCATTATTTGATAAAGTAATTTTACATTTCTCAACCTGGGATTGCACAGGACTGTAACACACACACAACAGAATCTACTTTCTAATGCTCCTGATATAATCACAGATGCACCGATCCAATACTTAAAGGCTTATAAAAAGCCCACTACTGGCTATTATATAAGCTAATGCAGGTGCAAAGCAATTGGGGATGGTGGCTTATAGGTGGGGGAGGAGGACTGTGATTAGAAGAGAGGAAAAGGGTTGGTGATTGCATCAAATCACTGTTTTGTTTTCTTCACAATGAAAACAAAGCTACAAAAACCAAGACTTCTCCTATGGGTATTAACACTCCCCAGCATCCCAGACAATCCCAGACCACCCACACATGCAAAACAAAAAACTGTTTATATAATAATGACGCAAGGAAAAATTGTACAGTGAGAACACAAAAGAGTGATTCCTTATATAAGGAAGATACAACATCAACAGATATGCAGACAAATAGATTTGTGCCAAAGTAAAATGCTCCCTTTGAGCATGCCTGGTGTCAAGTGATTGCCAGAATTCAAAAGCTTGTATTAGTTGAATATGAATAATAATTTAAAAAGCTAGGAAAATACATTGATTTTTCATATGCTTTCTTGGATCACAATATCCCTTCAACAAAAGCTCCCTCACCACATTGTGCCTGTGAGTTCTTTCACTGTTTGGTGGTAGTATCTGTGTGGTGCCTGCAGCTCTAGAAGTGAGGCTGATCAGCAAGTGGCCTGAGCAGGAGATATGTTTGATCAGATCACAGCACTGGGATTCTCTCTGAGAGCAGCTGACAATGAGATAAAAGCTCACAGTCACAGACAGTCTTGAATTTATTTCTCAGGTTATATTCCCTGGCCTCTGTGGTTCCTGTCTCAATCACTACAGTCACTGACACGTGGCTGCTGATGACTCTAACTGTATTCTGCTGTCTCCAGCAGTGGATCTATACAGATCTCCACCACAACGCTGTACACAACCAGCAGATACCTTTAACTTCAAGAAGCGCAACCTACAGGGGCCACAGAAGGAGAAACATTAATTTCAGAAGATGAACCCTGAGTTTTGAGGGGACAAAAGGAAAAGACGGAAATTTGAATATGGGGACAGACTGAGGTACTCTCTTGCAGAACAACCCAAAGCTCAGGAATGTACAAATGGCTGTTGTGATTCCAAGAGTAGGTCAATAGCTTTGTGAATGTGAGAGCAGCCCAGCTGAAGTCTCAGATAGTACACGAGTCACAGAGGGCTGTATGCCAGCCCTGAAGACCACATGAATCATCAGCAGTGACAGGAAATCAGAAATTCTAATGGAAGCTCCTGGAGGAAGCAGAATGCAGCGTGACGTCAGCTAAAAAGGCTCCAAGTCTCAGCTCCTCACCACAAATTAGTCTTTCCATGTTCCTGTTGCTCAATGAATGAATCTTCACTTCTTGGTAGGCTGAGAAGGGTGGAAATAGATATTTATGGAAGATGAGGGAAATAACACAGCACATGCCAAAAAATGCATTTGGTCAAATGAAAGAAAGGCTACAGTTGAACGATTTCCAAAAAGACTGAGATGATCAAAATATACAAAGCTCTGCTATGCTACATCTACACTAGATGACTTTCCAAGAATTCAAAATACTTTCAGTCTTTACTTGCAGTGATGGAATCTTCTGTCTCAAACTGAAGAGAGATATGGGTCACTCTCAGATTGGTGTTGGACTCCTTTCTATGAGCAAGAGAGGGAGAAAGCCACCAGGCCAGAGCAGGTTATGCATTACCTTGTGCTGAAGACTTATATGCACATTGGTATTTTCTGCCCTGGGAATTCAGCCCTTCACCTCACAATTTCATACCAAAGGTATCTTGCTAAGTGCTTTAGGTATCTGTCTAAATTAACATATCCCAAAGTGTGAAATTCTCTTGATCTTTAGTCTGGCACACAATACTGCTGGTTCCTGCTGCCCGCTCTGCTCCTTGAACTCGTTTTTCTTCCCAACTCAACACCCATCCTGCAAAGACAACTCTCTCAGACAATGGCTTCATAAAACTTCTGTTTTGGTTGTAGAAAAAAAGTAGGTTGTTTTTTTTTTCTGTGGAAAAATTAGCAGCCAGGAATGGTAGGAATTATCTGGCTGTGTCAATGGTCATTGTAGGGAAATTTAATTTCCTGTTTAGTTGCTTGACGCTACAGTCTCACCACAACATGCTAATTTTATTTAGAAAGAAATTAAAAAAATAAAAATCCTTAAGAGAGTTCATACTTCTGTTGGCAGCAGAAACAGATCTGCACAGCTTGATAAATTAAGGGCTCTTTATGGTGTCTAGTACCATATAAAACAGGATTTGAATCACCACTGCACATCTGCAAACAGCAAGCTGTGAGAAGCAACATGATGTTAACCATATTCTGGCTTAAGTTAGGTGTTATACAGACCTAGACAATCCCTAAGCAAACATTACCTTATCATTCTGCTCATTATACTCATGAACTGCTTCTGCAATGAAATGCAGCCAGTTACATCCCTTGCTAAGAAAGTACGTGGAAAAATATGTGTTACCTTACCTTTTCCGAAAGCTGCTTACAACTTTCAAAGGCAACTAATTGCTATGCTGTATTGGTGTTAGTAAGCAGGAAATGAGACTAGCCACTTCATGGCTTTATTTCTATTTTTATTTTTAACTTAATTAGTGAATTACTCTAATGAGCAAGAGTAAGCTCCTATGAAAAAATGTAGTCTTTTACCTAAGGTGTAGATATAATCTCGACATGTGAGGTAACAGAGTTTAATACATATAGAGTGAGAAAGGAATTCCTGGAGAATACACAGTGTTTTCCAGAATAAGTGTATCATAACGATTAAGGAGACAGTGCTAGTGCATTATTTTAGACAGTCTGAAAAATAAAAGGGTGCACAGTCACCTTCCAGGTGAAATTACCAAGCAAGTTCAATGCATTTGCTCTGTGAAGGAAAGACTTGAAATTAAGCAGAAGGGTTGAGATTTTAGCTGTAATTCTGAGATCATCATTAATGCTGGCCAAATTGTTACCCTCTAAAAAACCACTATTTGGGCAAAACTTATTAAAAAGATACGACTAAAACTCCAGTAGCATTGTGCATGGCACCAGTGAAAATAAATGAGGTTTTCTGAACTTTTTTTTTTTAACGTGGATAGGTCCTCTGACACTTGACATTGAAAAGTGATTTTCCAGAATGCAGAAGCCTGAATAGCATGTAAACCAATATATATATCTATCTCACCAGGTAGGTACCCACAAGAACCCAAATGGACTTCTGTAACAATTCTGTCCATCCCTATCACCAGAGAAAAGCTGCTTCCTTATACTATAGGATCACAGACCCGCTTAGATTGGATGAGTCAGCAAGTCTCTGGTCCAAACCTCCTGTTCAAAGGCAGTACACTATCAAATTCCCTGAGCAGGAATTTGCTCAGAGATTTGCTCTGCTAGCTCTGGAAAGCCTCATGCTGCAGGTTCCAGAGCAGCCTGTCCCAGCGCTGTTACCTGCATCTTGAATTTTTCTTCTCTTTATATATGAAATCACTCCTGTTTCAACAACTATTGTCTCTTTTTCTCCTTCTGTGCACTTCAGTAAAAAGCTTTACTCAGATCCCAAAGCCTCTCCTCACCAGGCAGGTGCTCCAGCTCCCTGCCCATCCTTGGTGGCTCACCACTGGAGCCACTCCAACTTAGAATCATAGAATTGTTTCAGCTAGTCAGAAGGGACCCTTAAAACCCATCTAGTCCAACTCCCCTACAAAGAACAGGGACACATGTGGCTAAATCAGCTTGCTCAGAGCCCCATCCAGCCTGACCATGAATGTCTCCAAGGACAGGGCTCCTACCACCTCTCTGGGCAACCTGCTCCTGTGCCTCGCTGCCATTATTGTAAAAAAAACCTTCTTTATATCCAATCTAAATCTCCTCTCTTTTAGCTTGAAACTATTTCCCCTTGTCCTAAAACAACAGACCTAAAAAGTCTGCTAAATAGTCTGTCCCCCTTCTTTCTTATATCTTCCCTTTAGGTACTGAAAGGCTGCTCTCAGGTCTCCCCAGAGCCTTCTCAACTCCAGGCTGAACAGCCCCAGCTGTCTCACCCTGTCCTCATAGGGAAAGTGTTCCATCCCTTGGATCATTTTTGTGGTCCTCCTCTGGACACGCTCCAACAGGTCCACATCTCTCCTGCACTGAGGACTCCACATCTGGATGCAGCACTCCAGGCGAGGTCTCACCAGCACAGAATAGAGGGGCAGGATCGCCTCCCTTGCCCTGCTGGCCACACTTCTTTTGATGCAGCCCAGGATATGGTTGGCTTTCTGTGTTGCGAGCGCACATTGCTGACTCATGTCCAGCTTCCCATCCACCAGTACCCCAAGTCCTTTTCAGCAGGGCTGCACTCTATCCTTACTTCTCCCAGTTTGTAATGATAGTGGAGACTGCCATGACTCGGGTGGAAGACTCCTTCCAGTGTTAGTGGGCGCAAAGCTGACTGAAGCATCCTAAATGTCATCTAAAAACTGTCAGGTAAAAGTGGATCAATATACCAGCTACGGTCCTGTTAATATAACCCAAGATGCTGATAGTCTTCATCTCTGTCAGGCTGCCCTGCTGGTTCATATGTAGTGGACTGTCTGTCAAGACTTATAGACCCTTTTTGGCAAAATTGTTCCCATGTCATTCAGTCTCTAGCTTGTACCGATGCAATGCAGCTTTGCATTTGTACTTGCTGAAATACTTGATGCTTCTGCTGACGTAACTCTCCAGTCTGCCTCTCCAGTCTCTCTGACCGATGGCCCTGTTCTCAAGTATATTGTCTGGTCTCCCCAGTCTAGTGTTGTCCACAAAGTTGGTGAGCAGGTATTCTGTTTTCTTTCTCCAGTTTCTTGATGGTTCCCACATCAGACCCCTGAGAACTCATAACCAGCCTCCAGGCAAAGTATGAACCACTAATCACTAGCCTTTGAGCCCAATGATCCAGCCAGTTATTAATCCATTCACTAGTCTACCCACCAAGACTGCAATGTCCCAACTAGTATATGAGAACCGTATTGCTAAAGTCAAGGTAGATGACACCCACCACTCTCCTCTAATTCACAGATCTAGTCTCTTTATCATAGAAGACCATCAGTCAATTATCTTTTTTTTTTTTTTTTTAAATCCATGCTTACTATTCCCAGTCACTACCACCTTTATACTTCCAGAAACAGTATTTGCTGGAAAGTATCTGTATCTTGAAGATGGGTGGAACATTTGCCTTTCATAAGTTATCAGGGATCTTCTTTCTATCCATAACCTTTCAAAGATGAGAGTGTAAGATCCTAGTATGACATCAGCCAGCATATTCAGATGCAACCCTTCTGGTCCCATGCACTTATATGGGCTGAGATTTCTGAAGAGATCCATGACTCAATCTTCCATTACTGGCAGTTCCCCTCCTACTCAAATCTTGTGGTTCAAGGCTTCAGAGAATTTGTTAGTGAAAACCAACACAAAGAAAGCATTAAATAGCCAGTACAGCCTTACCTGTACCCGCTGTCAATAAGTCATCCAATCTATTCTGCAATGGATCACATTTTCAACATTTATTTATTTACTAGAAATGCAGCAGTAAGAGCTCTTCTTGCTTCTCTTCATATTCTTTGCAATTGTTAACACTAAGTGAGATTTGACATTCCTAACACAATCTAAACATATCCTCCTTTGTAGCCTGTTTTTGCTTTTATCTCTTGTGCGTTGCCTGGTTGCACCAGAGGTCAGTCATAGGTTAACTGGTCAGCTAAGCCCGTCTCCTGATACATTTACATTTCATAAGTACAGGGGTGAGCTGCTCTTGTGTTAAGAACAGGCTGTCCTTAAAGGCCTGATGTCTTCCTTAAGCTTATTTTTCCCACTGAACTACCATTTGCTTTTCTGCTTGCTAGGCCTCTCAAGCCAAAGCAAATAAATACACGATGTTTTCCCTAAGGCTTAAACTTTCAAAAGTTAATTACCTGAATTTAGGGATTTCCAGCTGCTAACAGCGTAGTGACTCCTACTGGAAATTTATTTGTCCTATGCAAAAAATCTCTAGATTTGTATTAAAATCTAATGCAACATACTTAAATCATTGCTACAAAAGTCCTTTACTGTTACATGTGCCTACACACTAGTCACATCTCAGCTTGCTGAAGGTAGACTTCAACATTTCCTGCTTCCAAAGCATTGAGCTCATCACATAGCAAGGCAGATGACAGAAACAAGGGTGTGGATCTGAGACCTGTGATTAATGGCCGAGAGTGCTGGTGCAAAGCAACAAATTTCTGGGCTTGGAACTGAGAAGTCAGGAGCTAAGGATGAGGAGGTCATGTCTGTGGTGCCGCGGAAGCAACAGGTAAAGTAATTGGTAGGGAACGCAGAATGGAAACCAACTCTTAATATCTTGCTGTCAATACAGCTATGCAACTCTTACGGGGATTCCACTTCCCGTCAGTACATGCACAAATGGACAGGTCCTAAAGGCTTATGGGTTGAAGATGAACCAGGCTGAGGTCAATAAAGTCTCCTTTCAGTTTGGTTTTACCCCAAACAGCTCCAACAAAAGATATTTCAGGAAAAAAAAAGTTCTATTCTGATCGTTACAGTTGCACAGTTGAGGCTACAAACTTGGAAAAGTTGCTGTCTGATCAGCCTTAAGCCCTCCCTCCTTTCTCTTCCCTTATTAACAAGTCTTATTGTACCACCCTAATTGCAGGAATTAGTTTATTTTTTTTTCCCCCCACAGGGCTCCTTAATATTTATACTGAGCTTCCAAAATGCTCCAGTTACACTAACTCTTGAAAAAGCATATGAAGTAAATGCAATATGTATGCGAGAGTACACCACAGAGAACAACTAGAAGAGGCATTTAGAATATACAAGAAAATGAATTCAAGAACAGCTGCATGGGATATTCTTTTCTTTTTTTTTTTTTTTTTTAAACAATCAATGTTTTCTTCAAAATCTTTGTTTGGGAGCGAGTTACACTGTAGTGAAGAAAAGAGAAGAAGAAAAGCATAGGAGGAAAAAGCATTGAAGAGACTGAGGATGGCTGCTGTAGTACTGAATTAATAGCAGAGTAAAAAAGGTCAGGAGGGGGACCAGATGCCAGAGGACAGAAGGTAAATAAAATCAGCCTCTGAATTTTAAAGCACCCACATGCCAGAGGTCATCATGTCTTCTGGCTATCAAATAAGTGTGGTTTTCTGAGTTTGGCATCATCCTAGGCTCCTTTCTGCTTTCAGAATAGTTTGACAGCCCTGAAAAAGATGGTAGCCTGTTCACTGCAAATTTCTTCCCAGCAATAACCATTCTTAGTGCAGAATGGGAAAAAACAAAACAATGAATGAATAGCCTCACGCTACCTTGGAGGATCTTTAAGGCATCCAAGGAAATGATCTATCAAATAAATAAAATTGTAGTATCATACAAAAAATAAAGTTCCCGTTGGATCAAACGTACCTATAGTTTTAAAATATGATGTCCCCTACAACTGACACCCAAAATAAACAGAAGCACAATAGCAAAAGAAACCACAGCTGAGAAAATACCTTCCCTGGCTACTACAGTTAGATAACTAAGTAGGCTAGCTACTGAATTGTGCCTTACATAATGACTAGACCAGGTTTCAGATTCTGGATTAAAAGCACAAGTGAAATGGAAGAGATGCCCCACTGTCTACCTCCCAACCCTTGGGTCTACTAGCCAGAACCAAAGGAGTCAGACTTAAAAAAAGAATATATATATATATATATATATTATAATTAATTATTATTAATATAATGTATTATGTATTATAATATTTATTACATTTAAAATATAAGAATATATATATTAAAATAATCTCAGAAGCTGTTCAAACAAAGTGGTCTCTCTCCACTAAAGTAGCATACCTCTTCCCCAAAAGCAACAGCATCTCTTCTGGCAGGATGCTCCACTGCATCTTTATTATGTAGCTATCTCCTTTACTTTCCTTGATATCCCACAGATTGCTAGAAGCAGACAGCCTCTCTGCTCCCCTGCATTTGATCATCCCTAATTACCCTCCACATTCCATTAAACAAAATTGTTATTTCAGAAAACTGGAGGCTTTGCTGTATCAGAATTGTTTCTCTTTCTGTCACGCATATCTGCACACAAATGTTCTTACATCATTAAGATGCATTCCTGAGCCAGTGTTTTCAAAGGCAGTGTCCCCAGTTCCAGTGCTTCCTGTGTGCTCCCTAAAAAAAAGGCTTATTGAGCCAATTTCTGTAAAGCCTGATGTTCTACTCCGCCAATCTCATGCAGCTATTGCTACGCGCTCCCAGCTTAGAAGCCTTCACTGTACTGTACTTTTACCGCAGCCTCAGCACCATCCTTTGTCAAACCAGAACACCTACCTGTCTCTTTCCTCTCCAACTTGCAATATAACACACCTGTAACTAAGCCCAGGAGTTAAAAACTGCCACAAGTCTCAAATGCTAGAATCAACATCATTAGCTACATCCTGAATAACCTAGCGCTGTACTTCCCACCCTATTAGAACCGTTTAATGATGAAATAATCTGAATAGGCAGTAAAAAAATATATGTGAGTGAGTGCATGGCACAGTATTAGGGGAAATCAGAGCAACACGGAGGAAGACTGGAACCATGACAAAACTGGCTCTGGCTCCTGCACAGGCTTAACTGTGCTCCCAGCTACCACTTTTGCTGCTCCTCAGATCCCGGCTGGAAATGGGGGAGTACACCTCAGCAGGGTGCTGGCAAACATAAGACTGTGTGATGTTGCACACCTTCAGCAGTAAGCCATGTAAACAGACCAGGTAAGAAGGAACAGTATCTATTCCTGTAAAATAGGATAAAGCATAAGTACTGAACAGGGTGAGGCAGTTGGGGTGGGGAAACAGACCAGACAGGAATGGGGAGATTCCTACCGGGAGTGAGATTCCTGTTTCATACAGGACTCTTGTCTGTTATTGTTTCCTTCTTTCCCAGTCTGCATTAGAAGCAGGAAGAGAGGGAAACGGCAAGTAATTTTTAACACAGTGCTAGACTTGGATTTATCAAATCAGCCTTTGACAACTCTCCTGAACTTCTTAAAACTCTGCTTCCTCAGCCATGAGCACATCTCTCTCCTTCCCTTCCAGCCACACAGTGCTTATAGCACTTCATTAATTCCGCAGGTACATCTACTAGAATTTCCTTAATTTCTTTGCCTTCCCTTTCAGCCCAGTCTTTCTTTCCTTTTTGCTCAGCCTTACTAATATTCTTCTTTACTTCTCCAGACCTGTCTTTTCTATTAAGGAGGAAATCCTAATTAATGTCCTCCCCGTGAGTTTACTTCTTTAAAAACTGCTACTGTATAGCAGTTTAATAATAAATGAGTAACATAGCTTAGCCCTTGAAATTTGCTAATTAAACTGAGAACAAAGACTTCTGGCATTGTAGTGGCAAATAATAAAATATAAAAAGGTTAGGAGATAGGATTAGGTTTCTGGAAGCAGATTCCAGGAAAGGCCTTTTCCATCATTGCACAAGGTTTTGTGCTCTTCTCATCCTACACAAGCCAGCGATCAGGAAACACCCATACCAAGGGAGACACCTAAAGCCAGACAATCATTAAGCTTGACACTGGGCATGCCTTCATTAGCAGTGCTAGGTGTGTGAGAGTTCCATTTAAAAAAGATATAAGATAGCAGTTTACTTGTAAAACTGTGAAGTCCTTGCCGCACTTGTTGCCTAAAGCTTTCAACAGGCTCTGAACAGAGATGATCAGGTGAGCACTGAGGCTCCTGTAGTAACTTCTCCATTCCCCTCTCACCATCACACCATGCTGTAAAGCCAGCCTCTCCCTAATCACTGCAAGAGTTCCTACTAATTACAACAACAAGAAGCAGAATTGGGATGCTTTAAGACAGATTCCCAAGCAGAATAGGTACTGCAGAGAGGCAACATTCAAGAACTGGGCTCTTCTGGCAAAGGAATACCTTTGGTTTTGTTATTTGTTCTTTGAGATGCTATACACTAACTGTTCTACAAAATGCTCACATAAATGAGAAGTGTTGGTTTGAATGAAAACAGCTTGAGAAAAGGCACTTGGATTTTAAGCTGTACAAGGCTGGAAAGCAGACACCAGTGGAGCAGGTATTAAGCTAACCGTGCAGTAACATACACATCAGGAAGACAGCCTCTCCTGCCTACATTTTTTTGGTTACATTTGTACAACAATAATGCTCTATTTGCAAACCTCTCCACACACACTCAGCTTCCCACTGGTGATTCTTACATTGCATAGTCAACTCCGGAATCGGCTAAGATTTAAAAGGAAACTGCTACCTTTCAGATTGTTGTCCTTGATACGAACTAGAGAGTAGATACTTGATAAAATACGTTGCATGAGCATTCACAACTCTTACTGCAGATTAAGATGATAGAAAATATGCAGTATCAAGTCCTGAGATTACAAAAGTTAGCACACAAGCCAATGCCATACCACCTGTTCAATGGAGACCAAGACCTTCATAAAACTATCTTAATAAGCAATGTTGCGACTATTTATTTTCAGTACTGAGACAGTGAGTAGCCAAATCTTACCTTAACTCCTTTGGTAATTCCATTTTTCTTACAGACTCCACTTTTTAAGACATTATTCTGTTTCTGATGGTGATGATGATGTAGATGTCCATTACAGACAGCACTGGGATTAGCCATCTGTTTAAATTAGTCAGATTCTCAGTTCTTAAGGGTGTCCCAGGTCTTTCTACAGTAAAAAAGACAGTGGGATGAACAGATAAAGTCCTCAGTTAAGGCCTGAAAGGTATCCAACTGGTCTGTCAGGATTTTCCAGGATGAGAGGAGGAACTATCTTTTGCAATATCTGAGAAACTTAAAACTCCTTCTTCCATACACCTTCAGTTCCAGCAACCTAGATTGGAAAATGCATAGCAGAAGGTGTACTCTTAGAATCTCTGAAAAAACCTGCACATTGTCGGCTATTGTACGAACACAGCTTTAATGAGTCAACAACACTGCTGCAGCTATCAAGAAGTGGGTGGACTCAGAGGCGGAGACACTTAAAGATATATTACCTCCTAAATACCTCCCAGTGAGGAACATTACACTTTTTTTTTTCCTCTCAATTACACTCCATACAGAGCTATGTTACTCCATTTAGGGCAAAGTAATAAAATGTTTTTAAAAATTAAACAAAATAATCTGTAAATTTGCAAGCTTCATCTTATGAAGAGTATGCTGGCTGAAAAAATGTAGTTTCACTGGGATAACAGAACATTTCTATTTTTCTTTTATTTTTAAATCTTTTATAGGCAGTAATCTTTACCTAGAACTAGAAACAATTTATTTGGGCCCATTTACAGATACATGCATAGGTGTTTACCATGGTGAAGTGGCCCTTTAAACTCAGTTTGGCATCCATTATGTGAAATTCCATGCTATTACAATCAGTGAGAACCTGACTTTTATAAAGTACATCAACTTAGGTTTATTATTGTACTTCAGATTTTAGTGGCAAAACATAAAAGTAAAGGTGTTCCTGGCAACATGCGATAGAATCCCTTCCTCCCAAAATGATTAAAATTAGTATGGAGACAGATTAAAGGAAAGCTATATGATAATATCAATTTTGGAAAACAGTAAGGATGAAAGGTTAGGAGAACAGAAATACCTGGAGTGTTTTAATTAGAAAACAAAACAAAACAAAACACCTATGTCATCTTGGAAACAAAATGTAAGCGATATATAGAAAATGCAGCCTAAAACTGGAGTACATGATGGAGGAGATTAAATACTACATGAGCCACTGAGAAAATACACAAGAAAACACATTGCATTGACTTTGAAAACTTGTCTTAGCCATGTACTGAATTGCTAAAATATATTCTTCCTTTGAAGAGGTTTGCAAAGTAGGATGCCTGCATAGGTTGAGACCAAAAGCTTGCTAATGCAACGCAGACCTGAACTGAACTGCATTTAAAAGGAATATCTGTGTATTTATTTCTTCTTCATTTGCTTGTTTCATACCACTTTCTAATTTGCTGAGTTTTCCATTAAGATGAGTAGATAACCTCCACAATACATTACCTGGTAGCACTTCAGTTGTGAAGAAATCCATCCCTTATTAGGTTTGATTTTGATCTCCTTGGAAAGAAGACAATAACAGTTTTAGTCAAGAAAACATCTCCTTAACTCACTAAAAATAAGAAAGAAACAGTAGAAAAAACCAACAAACTCAAAACAACATATTTTGCTTTGTAGTTAACACCAGTTTCAGTATCAGAACTCAGATTTCCTGGATTTTCTTTTTACTGATGTGTTTTTCCTAGGCAGGAATGCCTCATTTCTGTATGACTCAAGTTTTTTGTAGGCTTCATTAAGGCATCTGTGAGAATAAGTCAGAGAATAACTCACCTCAGTCCCTGGAAAGGTGATGGAACAACTTGTTCTGGATGTCATCTCCAAGCAATTGGAAGAAAAGAAGGTTATCAGGAGTAGTCATCATGGATTCACCAAGGGGAAATCATGCTTGACCAACCTGATAGTCTTCTATGATGTCATCGCTAGCTGGGTAGATGGGGGGAGAGCAGAGGATGTTGTGTACCTTGACTTCAACAAGGCTTTTGACACTATCTCCCACAACATCCTTGGTAAGAAACTTAGAAAATGTGGAACAGATGAGTGGACAGTGAGGTGGATTGAGAACTGACTGACTGGCAGAGCTCAGCCATCAGTAGTGCAGAGTCTGGTTGGAAGCCTTTAAGTGGTGGTGTTCTGGGTCCAGTCTTGTTCAACATCTTCATCAACAACCTGGATGAAAGGATAGAGTCCACTCTCAGCAAGTTTGCTGATGATACAAAGCTGGGAGGATTGGCTGATACACCTGAAGGCTGTGCTACCATTCAACAAGATCTGGACAGACTGGAGAGTTGGGCAGAGAGGAATCTGATGAGGTTTAGCAAGAGCAAGTGTAGAGTCTTGCACCTTGGGAGGAATAACCGCATGACTTAGTACAGAGTGGGAGACGATCTGCAGGAGAAGAGCTCTGTGGAGAAGGACCTGGGGGTCCTGGTGGACAACAGGTTGGCCATGAGCCAGCAGTGTGCCCTTGTGGCCAAGAGGACCAATGGTATCGTAGGGTCCATTAAAAAGATCGTGGCCAGCAGGTTGAGGGAGGATATCCTATCCCTCTACTCTGCCCTGGTGAGGCCATATTTAGACTACTGTGTCCAGTTCTGAGCTCCCCAGTTCAAAAAAGACAGGGATCTCCTTGAAGGAATCCAGCGGAGGACCAGAAAGATGATAAAGGTTCTGGAGCATCTCCCATATCAGGAAAGGCTGAGTAACCTGGGTCTGTTCAGCCTGGGGAATCATAGAATCATAGAATCTGAGAGAGGATCTGATTAATGTTTATAAATATCTAAAAGGGAGGTGGGAGGAAAATGGATGAGGCCAGGCTCTTCTTGGTGATGTGTAGTGATAGGACAAGGAGTAGTGGCCTAAAACTTGAACATAGGTAGTTCCATACTAACATGCAGAAGAACTTCTTTATGGTAAGGGTGGTGGAGCACTGGAACAAGTTGCCCAGAGTTGTAGAGTCTCTTTCTACGGAGATATTCAAGACCTATCTGGACGCCTAGCTGTGCGACCTATTGGAGAGTACCTGCTGTAGTAGGGGGGTTGGACTCAATCATCTCTTGAAATTCTGTGACTCTGTGATTGTGAATATGTAGTGATAAGAGCAATTGCATGTCATACTAACTGGCTAGAAGTCCATATTTGCAAGGAAAAGACAGAGATGAGGAAAGCACAGCATTAAGTAGAATGAGTAGTCAGTAATATTTTATTGCACATCTGTCACTGATAAATGAAACAAGGTAATGCAGGAGAATGCTTTCAGCACCTAGCAACCCATTACCACCAAGAAGCATTCTTCATCTGGGAATTATTTCCTTGGCTTTCATGGCAAAACATTCCATTTGCTTAGCCAGTTACTGTTCATTTTGACTGTGCTATCATAAAGGTAAAACAAGAAAAATTGCCAAAGTAGTGGCTCAGCTACTTGGCAGCTTCCAGTGACTCAGCTATCAGTTCTGCCAGGTACACTTCCCAACAGACTGAGTACCTTCCAGGGCACAAAGTGATATTATCACATTATCATTATCAACATGTATGTCTTACTATTATTTTTTTTCATTCGGTTTTATGTGGGGGGGAAATCTCTGATTAGATAACAGATCATGCAATTCTGTCTCTAATCCCAGACTAGTACACTCTGTACTTGTTATTCATTTCAAGACCCACAAACAAAGTCCTTTTGTACGAATACAGTAGTGAATTAAATATGCTGTACGTTTAGTTTTCAACATGTCTAACACACTGATTGCAAACAGACAGAACTAAAAAGAAGAGACAACATTTAAATGTGAATTTAAATAAGCAATTTTTAAAATCCCAGAGAACAGCTGTCCTTTTGGACTTCTTCTAACCATACTCTAATAGCCAAAGCTCACAAAACAAGTACCACTAAGGGATGCGTAGATTCCCTGCCCTGACTTTATTTGGAGAAAGTCTTTTATAGAAGGGATGAGTCTGGTCAGATAAACACATCTGATCTGTAAACAGGATGCTGTATTGCTTCTGGAGAATAAAATGTTAAATTGGGCCCTTTAGAAACTCCATCCTACTCAAAGCCATCTGTTACTCAGGCTTCTACATCCATTTTTATCATGCTACTTCTTAGCTGCACCTAAATCAATTATTTAAATATATGGGAGTCTCTCCTGCTTGGACACTGAAGGAGAGACATGATATTTGTGTGTTACAGAACATCAAAACCACAAACATTTACACACTTTCTCTTTTTACCATTCTGTAAAGTGGAAGGAAAAAATTCACTATGCTAACTGTAAAAGAGAACTGTGTGTATTTTAACTGCAGGGAATCCCAATCCAATGTGCTTCATTTTACTAGCTTAGGTACTGGTCAGAAGTAAAAGTTTATCTTTGAACTCTGGCAAGAAAATGATGAATTTCTAAGGCTAGTAGCAGATCACATTTGTCCCACAGAGATGTTAGCTAAGTTTGTAAGATACCTACCATTACGAAAGTACAATGCTGCAAGAACGTATGAGAACCAAATGTAAACTGTAATTCAGAAGGATTCCACAGGATTCCTGTTCATCTTAGAGAAAAGTTGGTTATGAAATGGTCTTGCAATCTAGTTTCAAGATCCTGATAATTTCAGTTCATAACAGGTGCAAATTTACGTGCCACAAGAAACAATAATGGCCTACTCAAAGACACCTACGAGCTTTATGCTTAACTTTACAGGACAGATAACAAACGGGAGATGAAAAAAACTTGGGACATCAACTTCAGTTTGTTAAACATCATGGTTTTCATAATATTTCAATTAACAGCAGAGTATGCCCCAGTGGTGGAGTACAGAACTACAAAGCCTTCCTGCTATCCTGATCACTTCTCTTACAACAGAAGTCCATGCTATTACTTCTATGCACCAGTTAAGACTTACTCTCAGACTAGCATCCCAGGATGTTCAGTTTGGTACCTGTGAGACATGGATATCTGAAACAATTTCTGCCTCAGATATGTTCATAAAATCACTGTATAGTGACCAGTGAAGCTGAAATAATGAACAAATAGAAAGATACCAGAGCAATAAAGCAACACAAGCAATAGCAAATGCCACATAGCAGCTGGTCAGTCGTCTTCCTCAGTATCTTTCTAGATTCATTCAGAATTCACTGCCTGAAGGCTAAACTTCCTAAACATTCAAATAGAAGAATCCCATATCCATATTTGCTGCTTTAAACCTTATCTATCTGATAAATCTGTGGAAATGGGTATGGATGTCACCCTACACTTGGGTATAAAACTGCACATAAATGTTGAAGGATCTTCTCAAGTGCCCTTGCACAACTACCTCCTGAAGGACATATAAAATTGGTTCAGGAAATAATCTTAGAGCATAGAATCATAGAATATCCTGAGTCAGGAAGGATCCATCTTAGAACTAAGGCCCATGGCATAAGCAGGTGCACCCACCAGCACTGCAACAGGGAACACAGTACAACAGGCAGGGCTCTGCTACAGCAACACTCCCAGCCAGCTTGCATAACCTGGATGCCAGCTATATGCAGGCTGTGCTGAGTCAGCTGCAGGGCTACATCCCTCCAGAGTCCTGCAGAGATGAGGCAGCTCTATGAGCTTTAAGGGATCCACTCCCAAAGTGGCTAGGAGTAATAGCTAATGGCAGCTTGAAAATTAGGCAGGGGCAAAATAGGCTTGAGTTGAAGTAGTGTAGAGTACCTAACTGAGAGGCTGCTTGGAAGAGCAGCCACAGGGAAATTCCAGAAGACAGGCTGAGATCTCCAGAGCAGGGAGCTCCAGAAAATACAGTAGTCCTGCATCACCCAAAAAATTAACTTTCCTGAATTCACCACAGAATACTCACTTGCTGACAGAAGAAGCACAGTCAGAGGTGCAGGCACACGTGCATGAAGCCATGTCCAACTATAAAAGCTGAGCTAGATGGCTTAGAGTAAGGACCTGAAGTCGGGCTGAGCTAAACCCAGGACTGTAAGGAGATGAGGCTGTTCCAGGCCTGTCCAAAGGCCACTGGAAGCACAACTAAAGGCTAGAAAGCCCAAAAACCAAAGGCCCACCTGAGTTCAAAGGAAAATTTTGCCAGAGACTGAGACAAATGTCAGGAAACCAGACAGTCTATAGCACAGGACACCCAGGGAATTAATGTATAGGAATACTAAGCAAGAAACATGGCTGAGGTGGCACGATGCAGAACTGGAGCATTGCGGAGGCGAGACAGGTGTGGACCTGGAACCAAGAGCCAGAGGAGCAGGCAAGGATGCTGGGTGCAGTCTAACATGCCTACTGCTGCTGCTCTGCAGTCTGCTGTCAGATCCAGCTGTCAAACACAGTTGCTTGCCAGTTATAATAACTTTTCTGGGTGAAGCAAGAACAATATTTCAGCAGTTTTATCCTGTCAGTGTGTACAAATGACTAATGTTCAAAAGGAAGAAACTTTTTTCCTGTCTATGTAAACTTGTTCATTTAACTTTCGCTTTACACTTGCACATCAAGTCTTGATCAGTTCCCCCTCTTCTAAGGGACATGGAGGTTGCCATTCTGCTGGCAGAGATGTGTCCTTCCCACCTCAGACTGCAGCTAAATCTTAAGGGGAGTGGAGGCCTCTCTAAGGGCTGATGGATAGAGAAGTGAGAGAAGTGTTACTTCATAGCTAGAAATGTGACTCCAGGCTTTTGAACAACATTTGTTTTCCCTAGGAGACATTTTTAGCAATTTCAATCTCTTTTGGTAATTATAAGATTGCAAGAACACAGGTAACTAAGGAAAGAAAGCCTGTTGTGCAAACCTACAGTCTTTATGGAGGGATCTGCAGACTTGAGGGGTATATCAAAAACTAAACATTTAATTTGGTTTACTAGAAGAAGCCACAGCACTCTGCCAATTACATTTTTCAACTCCAGCAGACCAGGCAGGGAAGGAAAGTGCTTAAACAGACTCTTTTTCCAGATGAGCCTTGCAAATTTGTTGCTGTTTAGTACAGCAACGGCCTGAAAAGATAGGTTGATGTTTATTACAGATGTGCTGTTACTAATCAGCTTTCAGGCTCACAGATCAAGGAGTGGCACAGTAGCATTGTTCTGTGGGAAGTCACATATACTTCCACAAAGGAAATATGAGACTCCTCGTTTTATCTTGAACTAGATAATTTTTGAAGGTCCTTTCCAACAGAACTATTCTGTATTCTTACCTCTGTCCCCTTTTGATTCTCTGCCTCTAAAAGGAAAAGAAGAAACCTGCAAGCCTCCAAAACTCAGCTCTAGGCAGTCCAGAACAGGTGGTACCTTTAAAAGCTCAAAAGCCTCATTAATCCTCCCCAGCTCTCTGCTGGATGGCTCAAGGGAATCTCTTGGGAAACAGCATGGAGCAAGCAGAGACTTGATGTTTTACACTATCTGAATTTCATATGTATTACTTTATCATTGCGATCTGTGGTTTCTATCTTCTCTCCCTTTCAACAGATTTTTGTGGATAGGCTCTCAGTAAAGCACAAAGAGAATCTGGCCTTCATTCATCTTGCTCGCCCACAAAATCTTCAGGAAAAAAAAAAAACAACAAAACCACAACACAACAGAGTAGCCACAGAAAATGCTGAGAATTCTTACTAGATGTTGTTAATAAAAAATACTCGTATAGGGATAAATAAGGGAAGAGATTTCCAGTTATGATCGTATGCTGGCAGTCAAGCAGTGATACATATTTATTGGGAATCACAGTTTTCCTTTGATGTGAGTAAAGTTACTGAACTGGTCAGAGCTCAGCATGCAGTTATAAATCAATACATCCAGTGAAACAAATTGGAGAAGCATGCACCCTGTCTGAACACTTGTTAGACCACCCAGACTGACAGTGTGGGTAGCTTTCCAAAACTTTCCTTCAAAACTAACTCCTACGAAGACAAGGATGAATTCAGTTTGACGACTTGATTACACTAACTAGTAGGTTCATGAAGGGATCAGAAAACATTTAAAAACTAAATGACCATTCTTATCTCAGAAACTATTGGCTTGAGGACTGTAGATAAGTGCCACTGAAGCAAAGAATTTTTCAAAAACTGCTTTTGAAAAGAGTTAAGTGCTAATAATTTATATGAAGATAGATTTCTAGTAATTGTGCACTTGTGTGAGAAAGGAAAAATTTATTCACACCTACATGAAAGTACTTGTTTTCAAAAGGAAGCTCAAACATTGCTGACTAGAGCAGATGCTCTATTTATCCTCATACACCTAGCACAGAACTAACTGCTGAATTTGGTTTCCCATCAGCTCTATCTCTTATGTTTCAATTTTTTTTTGTAAGCTCGGCAGAGCAAGGCTCTCATTTTACATACTGAACATAGCAGAGCACCAATCACACTTCCGGGTGCTTATATACCCATGTACCAAACTTATACACCAATGTACCAAACTTACCTTCCATTGAAAAGCAAAATAGCCTGCAGCAGGGAATTTTGCTGTTGGTATCAATGCACTCAGAACTATGCTAGTTTTATACACTAGTGAAGTTAATTCAGACAGACATCTCCTTGCAGATTGCCAGACCATCACTCCTATAACCCAATTGCCCCCATTTGCAGTGGACGCATCTAAAAGCCCCAAACCAAACACGGTATGCATAACATGTCTCATTTTAATGCTGTGTTCTATAAGATGCAGTTAGTGTTCCAGTTGCTACAGGGAGATATACTGAAACCTTAACGTACAGTGAGGCGAAAAGGTTACACATGCAATAAGTCCAGCTGTTTTACTAACTTGAATTATGTAGGACATAACGTCCAAATGCCAGGTCATTCGATTGTTGGATGTCAAGATCTTTGCTCAGGTGCCTTCTTTACATCATTTGTGCTTTTGCAACCTCAATTGTAGCTGTTAGAGAAATTCAGCCTATTTCTTGGTACCCTCACATGTAATTCCTTCCTTGAAGGAAGTACTAGAATTCTGCTAACTCTCGAATGCAGACAGAAGCTGTTAGAAACATTTTACTAAAATTCTCTCAGATGAACTGACAGACTTTGCCTCAGGTAGCAAAAAGGAATACAATACAAGCTGCTGCACTTTTGGGGAAAGAGTATCAGAAATTAGTACGTTAAAAAAAGGTTAAGTTTTAATAGCTGGGGAACTCTTCATACATTTAGCAGCAGGCGAATTAAATAGTGGTCAAGTTAGGAGTCTAGAATCCCTATTACAGTAATGAAATGAGGTAGAGTCCTCCAAAAGTTCAAGAATTAGAAGCTTACCTTCTTCCACAACCTGTGCAAATAATCTGGCAGATGACCTCTACACCAATAGAGCAGTCAAGAGTGGAATAGGTAGAAAGTTTATCACTTTTATCACTCAAGAAAGTGATCTGGAACTTATCCATATCTCTGTTTCCAGTCTGGAAAAATAGCCAATTTTATTCACTTTTTATCTACCAACCAAGCAATTTTACTCATTTAATGTTTCTTTTTGATTCACTTCTTAAAATCAGTATTCTGAGTACTGCTATTCTTTCCAAACTATGCCCCTGTCGAAAACAACACGTTCACTAAGCCACAGAAGAAACTTCATAAAATTTATAAAGTCTCATACCAATAAACAACTCATACCAAAAAAACTTGTATTTGGTGGTCTATAACCATCTGCACCACAGGCCCAAGTAGAAAAAGCCCAATAAATTTTCTTTCTTTTGGAACAAAATCTGTTTTTCTTTAATTATAAACTGTACCCCTTCTTATTCTCTCATGATGTACAATAAGACAGAATGAAAATGAAAGCCATAAGCACATACTGTCCCCGTGGTTCCTGAAGTAATATTACTTGAATTTGTCCTCTGCATGTATTAAGATGTCATTCAGCTGCGAGTGCTCATAACATTAGGAATTTGTTTGATTTTTTTATTTATGCCACATGTATTTGTACAGGAATCTGTACACAAACCAAAGACATTCTGTGGCATCTCATACTTAATCCTTGCAAGGATTAAGACTTAATAAATTGGACAGCTGAATGCAGTTCTGTCTCTATCCCACTACACAGAAAGAAAAGAAATATCTGACTCGAATATAATTGTCAGACAAAACCAACAGTAATATAGAAAACTGGACTTAGGCAAAAATAATAACACTACAGTGACCAAAAGTCTGCTGCAAAAAACAGCAGTAAGCATAAGTAGGTCTAGTATACCCTTCTAGCTTCTTCCACAGTAAATATCATGCCATTACTACACTCTTACCTACTATTTGGTAAGTCAAATTTGCAATTCTTACTCCTTAAATGGAAAACTTCATGTGATCAGATACCTAACTACTCATCCAAGCCAAAAGCTGAAAGAGCTTTACAAACACCCAGGTAGTTGCTACAACTGCTTCTTGGCACATTTCTCTATTGACATCTTTCATCAGTGATATAACCTCTACAGCTGTCCAAAGCAGACTCCAGTCTTCTTTACTAAGATCTCCTGTTAGTCAGGCTACTCTGTTTGCTGGTCTCTGTCATTTGGAGTAGGCCAGTGTGATACTGCCATTATTTCAATTTCCTGACACAATAAAATAGAAGGGACAGTTCTATGCTCTATGTCAATCTGTTGGCTTGCCTGGGCTGCACTGAGTGAAGACAAATTGTCTTGGGCCACATATAACATTTATAATATAGTTAATGTACGTGGCTCTAGCCCCAGATGACAACTAGTAATGCTACTTAAATTAAAAAACAAAACAAAAACACGTATCATCGTGAAATAGTGAAAATACCCTTTTTAATTAAAAAAGGGCTAACTTTTGCAATTCTTATTCAGTGAAGTACTTCATGTGATTAGACCTTGTGAAGTTAACAGCACTACTCACCCAAGAGTAGTCATGCTTCAACACCTTTTTATTAGCATCACTAAACTTAGTGACAGTAAATTGCTTGCCCTTCCCATTGCCAGTGAACAAATCGTTTCAAGATGTGACACAGAACTGGACTGCATTAAGCGTGACTCTGTACATGGATTAACTTTAGTCTAATTGCTCATTGCTATTGCCTATAGTTTTGATATTCGTTATTTCAGTTCTGTCCCTACTCCTTTTCAGGGAAGTATACGAGACATACATACAAAAAACGTCTGTTGCTTATCAGTCATAGCTAAAGTGCTGCTAGGTAAATTGCCTTATAAAAACTAAGATTTCTTTACTTGGCAGTCTCACAATACTTTACTCTTGTTGACAGTTTTTCCAAAGAGATAGAATAAATGAAATTACTGTTCCCTTTACCTACATACTGTAAAGGTTCCAAAGGTTTTCTACATCTAATTTCTTAAATTTCAACATGGGCAGAAATTCTTTAGTCTGAACTTACAGAGTTTTGCTCTATCCACAGCTATGTAGACTTAACTGCTATTTTGTTTTAAAAATACTTAGCTGTATTTTTTCCTCAAATTTGTGCCCCTCTGAAGTCAGTGAAGCTCTAAACAGGTACAAAGGTGTAGATGGATGGATAAGAGTCTGAATAAAATTAAAATTTAAATTTAAAAATTCATCAATCAATCCAATGGAAATCCATCCAATTAGGAGATTGGGCAACATTGCAAAATTATCCCCTAATTTTTTTAAATCCACAAAGTTCTGAGATAGATAGTGTTTGGAATTTGTTTAAGCCTTATATTTAACTGCACTGTATCATATTTAAACAACAGCAAGAACAAAAAAAGATATTACTGTTTCTTACCTGGAGTAATTTGTATTTCAGATTTAGTGTAGATTTAGTTTTAAACTCCCTGCATTTGTTACAGAAGCATTTGGAAGCTGAACACACCCTGATGTTCCAAAAGTGATGTTCCAAAAGTACTGCCATGTATCAAGAGCTAAGACTCCAGGATTATACCTCAAAGTCAGTACATAAACCAGGGAATAAAATTACCCGGAGGAATCTGAGAGCAGCACGTTCCTTTTCAAGATTTTAGCTTCAGTCATGAGATTTTCATTAAACACACATGATCGGAGTATTTTACATCATGGAATGACACTGAAAAACTAAAGCTTCTCTCCCATGGTGTTCATTCATTCATTCTTATACTCCGTATGACCTCTAACTGTTATATTATGCAAGGCGAGTTTGACAGACCACAGGAAAGAGCTGGAATCAAAGTTGGTTTTGCCAGTGTCTATAATTCTGCTTTGAAAGAAATCCCTGAGTCAAAGAAAGATGCATATATTATATTCTATTAGTGGAGAAAGTTAGACAAGCTGGGACTTGATGTACTCTTAGTCAGGCTTCATTCCACTTTTCAGCTCCGTGCTGGGAGCTCTGTGCTCCCTTTAGCCTGGGAGGTGACCTCTCCAGCAATCTTTACCAGCCTTCTTGTAATGGCTTTCTAAGCAACCTTTTTTCCATGCATGAGTCTGTAACCCAGGACGACTGTCTAGTGCTGTTTATTTTAATGCTGCTTGAATTTCAAGCTACTAAGTGATCAGCTATAACTTGCTCTGAGACTGATGTTCCAGAATTCCTTCAGTTACAAAGCTCCTTCAGTTCCAGAGTTTTCATTACAGCTAACAGATATCTAAGTTAGCGTTTCACCTTTAACAGCTGCTTTTCACACCAGTTGTTCAATGGCAAGCAGCAGCTGACGTCACAGATTTAAAGTAGCATTAATGCAGTTTCTTTGCATGTTGTTTTCTTCAGAGGAGGAAAACTTGCTTAAAATAGAACAGAGATGACTCAACATTTCTCACTGGGAAAGGCGCTATATACTTAGCAGAGGAAGATACTAGAATTCCTTTCCATTGAAAAAGGTGGATAGAATGAAGGGGTGGAGCAGGAATAGAGAACTGGCATGGGAAATTCTGGAGAATGAGGTTTACTATTCTACTTCTGTGAAATAAATAGGAGGAGAAAGGCTTTATCTTTTCTTTCCTTCCCACAGCTACTGCCACGCTGCAGACCTTGTTGCCTCCAGCAGGCTGTTTAGCTCCCCACATGTCTTGTCCTGGTAAGGGAGACAGCTGAGCCATGACCATTGTACTGTCCCAGCTGCTAACTGACCTAACTTACTGCCTTTTTTACATGTTATTTAAGGCAGCTCTTAAACAAATTGATAGCAGAGTATGTGTTACTACCTAAGAAATACATAACTCTGATACAGTTTTTACCCCTTTAAAAAAAACAGCATGAAGATGACATTCTTATTAGTAGATACCTGAGGTCAGGAAACATCACTGATCTTAAATCATTAGATCTTAGACCAGTATGATTTTATTCAGTGAGGCTGATGTACTCCTAGTACAGAGCCTGTTGTTTTCTAAGGGATTTGAGTTTGACTAAAGGACATATCTGAAAAATTCTCTGACTTAACCACAATTCCTCAACAGTGGAAAACATGGCATTTGCTTTAGCAATATATTCAGGATTACCCATGTCCAGACTTCGATGCTTTAGACCTATAAGTCTAAATACACCTAAAGAGTAGTTCCGTGTAAAAGCAAAGTCTAGAGGAAAAAAGAATCTTATGATGACTTCACAGTGAATCATGACCCTCTCCCTAGGATGACACAGAGCTCTCTTGGCTTTAAGCGCTCTGCCCAAACTCAGACTTAAAATTTTAAAGACCCCTAACGGAATATATCCAGACCTATGTATGTCACTCTGAAAGTAATGCTTCCTACTTATTTCCATGGATACTACAGCAGGCACAAGGAGCACAACAACACTACTTGATAGAGCAAATTCTCAGCTACAAAACACTGTTTTTCAACATAGTCACCACCATTAGCTATTCATTTTGGCCAGCAGTGAACAAGAGCCTGGATACTGCATTCGTAAAAACCTGCACCAGCAGAGGTGACCTACTGTTTCACAGCTGCTATGATGGCATTGTTGCTGGGAAAATGTTGCCCACACAGTCCAACTTTCACTGTGCTCACATCCACTGTTTGCTCTCCACAAACCTCCAGCAAGTGTAGATGAGTGTCAATGGGTGCCATTTTTTCCACATGGAGGAATTCAGTGCCACACCTTTGCTCCATACACACTGCCATGTCAGATGTCATTGTATCGGGCTGCCCCTCTGCTGCTATCTGTCACATGGCAACAAAACGTAACGCAGTATTGGTGGGAAGGTTCAATCCCTACTGCCATCCTGCCAATATCTGCCTCCGACATCGTGAGCCAACAGAATAAAGTAGGAGGCATTACTTTTGGAGCAGCCCTTGTAAATACTTAGCACATTTTCTTCCCACATTCAGCATGGCCAGCTGTCGCCGTTTTATTGACAGTCTCCTTGCATTTAGTGTTTTTGCTTGTTTGTTTGTTCATCCTATATCCCTACCTCCTGGAGCAACATGCCATTGTAAGTTTGGCTTCATGCATTTTTTGTTGTTTGTTTTCATTTGTTTGCTTTATGACAGTAGAGGAACAGTTGAGTTGGGGATTTTTCTGTTTTCATGTGTTCCTCTACAGCCACAAAGGCAACAATATGTTCTCTTAATGAAAACTGAGATTTTCAGATGAAAAATAGCTGTAGGAACTATGATTCAAGATAAATAACCAACACTATAAAATCCAAGTTGAGCCTGAAGCCTTGGCAGTTCTGGGTACGGAGCATTTCTGTAGTATTTCCTGTCCTCTGAGGCTGAGTTTCAGTGTTTTTTTCTCAGTAAGACCATGTTAGTAAATTGCATTATAAGTTTTTAACTGACCTTCTGCACTTGAATTCTATTTTCATGGCTTAGCTGAAGATAGGAAGCAGTTCACATTACCATTTCTGCTGTCTGGGGAACTAAAATAACATTTAATTGATTTTTTGCTCTGTTTCAGTATTTCTTTTGGGTTACACTCAAAATCATTTAGAATGTTTTTTTTTTTCTGAACAAAACCTTAAACCCATTCTAGCTACCAATTTTTGTTTATCTTTTACATCGGGCTCAAGGGAGAGAAGATTCCATAATTGATAGCCCGTATTTATAGCAGGAGACATAAGTTCAAATTCATTCTCTGCCACATTCATAACAGACCTTCCCAGCCTTTTTCTGCAGTGGGGACTGAAACCACTCTGTTCAGTGTCTGTCTTTCACTCTCCCACACTATATCCAAACAGAATTTTACTCATGTTTCCCTGAGGAAAAAATTATAGTAAAACAGATGCAGAAGTATTCAGAACTGAGCACCAGTTTTGGAAAATAACTTTTGAACTTCCCGAATCCTCTATTCCTCAGAGTTTTGTCATACCTCCAATTTTTAACATATCCAGTTTATAGCATATTTGTTGAAATAAATATAACATATGGTAAAATCAGCTACAAATCCAGATTGTAAGCTTCAAAATTTCATTCTCTTTAACTCAAGATTATTTAGAAAAAATTTATATTTTTTTGTATTTTTTTTAGAGAGCAGTTCCATCAACATGGGGCTCAAACGGGCCACTAAAATAGTACACTGCAAAGTGCAGGCTCTTTGCTGTAGCTGTCCTGGTGCTTGCTCTTGAGCTTAAGCTGCGTAACCAGTAGGATGAAAGAGAAACAAATCTCAGAGAGGCACAGGAATTAACCAAAGTCTGGAGAAGCCCCTCCATAATAACCGTCACGCATTCCAGTTTTCTGACATTCACTAAGTTATGCTCCCCAAAGTGGTACACACACAGAACTGAGCATTTTGTGACACACTGCACGGCACGAAGATATCAGCACAAATACATGCTTTTTGTTCATTAGCTTTTTACAGTTCTCAAGAATCCTATTATTTACTAAGATGTCACAGAAATGAAGCTTGATTCTCATCATCAAAAGCCTGTCATAAAGCTGGATAAGTAAAAGGCTCTAAATATATGAATGAGCATGTGCTGACCTCTGATGGTTGTAGATGTGTATGACACAGTCCTGAAATAGTGTCTTGGAGACCTACTTGAGATAACACTGGCATATCAAGAAACAGGATCTTGTGAGAAATAATTTATAAGGAGATTCTGGGATTATTATTGCTTTGCACCATCATTTTCTTTTGAAAAGAAGGTGAAAACGTGGGAAAGCCGAGATAAGAGCTTGCAGAAAAAGTTATTTTCAATGGAAATTCTTACAGCTGTTCAGAAATATCATCAAAAGTTTTTATTAAAATATCCTTCCACCTTATTCTTTCTTTATAAATGAACCAATCTGATCACATGGCTAAAAACATTTGAAAGAGAAAAAAATTATTGTCAATTTTTTTATGGATGCTGCGTTCAAAATACGCCATGTAAAACACGATTCCTAAGGTGTGAGGAGCACATGGACTTAAATCTTCATCAGTGCATTAGAAAATGATTACAGCCTTTCAAATATGCCCAACTGGGTGGGAAAGGAGAGGGGAAGGGAAGGGGGGGGATGGGGGAGAAGAGAGGGACAGAGGAGAGAAAAAAAGTCTTCAGTCTGTCAAGATTTTCTCTCAGTGGCTTTCCCTGAGGCAAACTCTGACAATTTCTACAGTTTATCTAGAAGCCCTATTAGCAGGAACTTTGAGCCTCCTTAGTGGAAATGCTGCTCTTTATTATTAAACAAACAAAGCTATGTGGGCTTTGTGAAGATACAATCCCCATAACTCTGATAAATAGGCTTTGAGAGTGAAGGGGACAAGTGACAAGTGCGTCAGTCCCTGCATGCAGAAAGAAGCTGGCAAACCAAACAACCACTTGAGCATCTACCATAGATTGAAGAAAAGCAACCACTCCATTTTAAATCAGTCCCAAAGTATCACGCCTCACAAAAGTGCAATGGCAGACATGGAACACAGTTTCAACAATGCACTACTGAGTTTTCAAGAAAATCATTTGCTCTCCAATGTACCATTCCTTTCTGTAAAACTCTGTTAAAGTGCCATCTGCTCCCTTTATATGTCCAGAGTCACATCTGTTGACTCGTGACACAAAGAGACAAATTGAAAGTCATGGTTTGATTCTCTGTGCTTATATCGAATGGCTGAGGAGGAGCGACAGGCTTTATTCCCTCCTGGTTCACTGTGTCACAGCTGATAAAAGCCCCTGCTACATCTGGACACAGCAGGGCACAAGTAATGGTCCCAAGAGAAGCATTTTGTACATTGATCTCTTCTACCTGCTCTGCTTTGAATAGGTATGTTCATGAAGGTGTAATAGAGGAGGTGGCCTGGCCTCCTGTGTGACAATACTCTTGGCTTCCTGGACTTGTTGGAGGGCTCAGAAATGACAGTGGCATCACAACACAGAAACATCAAAACAGACAATTTAACATTAACGTTACCAACATCACTTCTGTTCTCCACCTCAGCTCCACATGCACCAAAGCTTCCTGCCAGGCTCTTTCCATACTCTTCAGACATGACAAAAAGAACTGCATTTAGCTGAAAGTAACTCCAAATCTCACTGCAAAAAAAAGTTTGCAGAAGCAACTTCAAAAAGTGACAGATGAAAGCCTTTCCCCCTCAATAAAATCAAAACTTCAGTATTTGCCCAGATCCAGTAATAAAGAATTGGAGCCTTAATAATAGTTTATAGCAAATTCCACTATAGTAATCACTCAGCATAATTAGGATTCAGTGTAGGAACAAGGAGCCCTCACATCCTCACACTGAGTTAAATATGGATTTCTTACTGTCTGTTAGGCTTCCATAGAACACAGGACCAGGAATATTTAAAAGAGAAAGACAAAAAACTCCTGGCATCGATAATTGGTTTGAAAACACTTCGGTCTTAAAATTGAGTCCAAAGATATTCAATTCCATAGAAAGATTCCCATTCATTTTGGTGGGCACTGAATCAGGCACTTGAAGCTCAAAAACACAGATGGAAATATTAAACCAGCTATAAAATTTCCATCTTATTGAATAGACCAACTTTATACCATTCCATTTTGTCCTAAATTTGAAGGAAAAAAATCACTGTCTTGAAATAGTACACAGATCAGTAATTCTGTAACGCCTTTGATAATCTGATGATATTAAATGTGAAAATACGGCATAGCATGCTATCAAAATAAAAGGAAATGATAAAGTCAGAAGTAAACCAGAAATCAACTCACTGATTTTGGAAACATCTACAAGCGTATCTGTCAAGATATCTGTGATGGAAATAGCCTTGCAAAAAATTACTATTTTGATGAAACTAGAATTTTCCGAAAGGAAACAAAGACAGCAATTACAGCAGTCTTGGCATAGCAACCCTGGTACTCTAGGCATCACCAAAAGCCTTTCCTGAATTACAGATGTTTAGTTCCTCTGCAGGGAAGGAGCAAAGAGGGTTTTATGCCAACTTCTTGTTGATAACGCAAGTCCATTTAGAGACTAATACAGTGTTTGTTTTAAATCCGAGGAGCCTCAGTCTGCATGACCTGACTGCATATGAGGACAGGGACTCTAAAGGGTGAACTTTCCAGCCAGGACCTGAATCATTCAGAAAAGCTGTTGCTAAACATGGCTAGATGGAATCTGATACAGAATAAATAACTTTTACTGAAAAGTACCTTAAACCTAAAGTAGTCACTGAGGAAAAAACATCAATGGAGAAAAATCTCTCAGGAATTTTGCAGCATATCCCCTGCACCTACTTCCATCCATAGCAGCAAGTCAGATTGGAATATACAATTGAGTAACAAACCAGGAGAAGGAGGAAGATTGCTTGTCTGTGGGAAAAGATAAATTCCCATCAACTTTGTGATCTCCATAGGCAGCATAACTAGGAATTCTGCTGTTAAAACAATTCATTGGCATGCTTCAATTCTGCTGGGGTAATCAGCACGCACACAGATCTATGTGATGTTAAAAAAAATAAAAATAACCCTACAATGTCAGAGTACTTCAGTTTTAATGTGAGATAAATTCAGATAAGTCAACTTTAGGTAGATGTACAGTGTCAATCTCATAAAGTGAAGTGTCTGCCCTTCACTATGTTTTACCTCAGGAAAGCTAAGGTGTGTAAGATACCTCGAGGTTAAAAGAAAAAAAAGCTATTTCAGTCACAGTGAAGACAAGCAGTCAGCTTAATTTACAGTAAGGCAAGCAGCAAGGCTGTGCCTAGATAAGAATATAACGCTGGCTGTATATGCCTAGCCGGAGGCAAGCACCTGAAGTGTCATCATCTTCTTTGGTATTTGTGGTGACATAATCCACATTTGTTATCTTGCTCTAATGATCTCATCTGTCTTGTGCAATGAAGGCAAAACCTTCATCTATCTCAGTTGCAGGGTCAAAGGCAAAGCCTGGAGGAGATTATTAAAGGATCAAACATATTAGGAAGTGTTGTTAAAATGTTTTGTTCTAATTAAAAAAGGGCTTGGTTTTGCTCCTGAATTTCTGAGGGTTTTTTTTTCTTGATTTCAGTAAATATACCATAGCTTTTGTCTCCTTCTGTTGAATCTGATTTACCTTTCCCTTGCCTTTAACACAAACTGATACCTCACTTCCCATTTACATACCCCATTCCTCATTACTTCTGAGAATGAAGTTTTTATGTAGGATACATCCTGTGCTTTCCTCTGAGGGAACCTAGGAGCTTGTGGAAGCGAGTATCTCCAAAGAGCACCAGTCAGCAATTTTAAAATCAGCTCATTTAAATTACAGGAGAAAAAAAAAGAGCACCAGGCTTTATAGATTGAAATAGAAGCAGGGTCACAAAATTTATATTAAGTATAACATGAAATCAGACCTAAACTAGGGCTTACCCGTTACAATTTGCTGACTAGGCCAGAATTATACCTTACACAGCAGAAAGGCCAGCTTTTCTTAAAACAGCACACAATCTGCCAAGCATCTCCCCTGAAAATGCATAACCTTTTTCTGACATGCTCTGGGGACCCTGTGTTCCTGTGAGAAGACTTCATTTGAAAGTGAGACACAAAGATTTCTTGCAATCTAACTACTGTTTTGTAACTAACAGTTATACTCTACAACTGCCTAAAGGGAGGTTGTGGCAAGGTGTGGGTTGGCCTCTTCTCCCATGTGACAGCAATTGGACAGGAGGGAACAGCCTCAATTTGCAGCAGGGCAGGTTCAGGTTGGATGTTGGGAAAAATCTCTTCTCTGAAAGAGCAGCGAGGCACTGGCACAGGCTGCCTAGGGAGGAGGTGGAACCACTGTCCGTGGAGGTGTTGAAGAAACATGGAGGTGTGGCACTGAGGGACGTGGTTAGTGGGCATGGTGGGGATGGGTTGACAGTTGAACACGATGTTCTTAGAGGTCCATCCTTAACGATTTCATGATTCTGTTACATACCTTGCACCTGGAATGACTTCCCAACTGAATTACTAATTGTGTTTGGACTAATAAAATGAGATTTACCTCCAATATATACTGTGAGCATTTTAGTCTATCAAGGGCTTAAGGTCATATAAAAGAGTAATTTGAATTCCCTGCTACAGGCTATACAATTCATAATTTCCAATTCTTAGAAGCTTTGAGATCTGTATTTTAGCATGATGTCCTTTTCCAGCTTGCTCCAGGTATGTCCCTTCAGTATAAGCTGAACACGAACATGATATTAATCTATGGATTATAATGTATGGGATAAATGCACCACTATCTACTAGCACCAGCTGTCATAATCTAAACTAATATATCAAAAAAAATCCCCTGCAAACACAGACCAAAAAAAAACCAAACACAAGAACTAAGAATGTGAGAGTTTTGATTGTCACAAGGAATGCAGTGGTCAGATACTTCTATCAGAGAACAGTTTGAGTATCTCCACCAGAACAACCACAAATATCAAATATTCACAGTAGACCTCTGCCACAAAGCATGGCAAACAATTCAGTAGTTTGGATCAATCACTGAAACTCTCGACTCCATTATTTAGCATCACCAGTTATTCAGATGCATTTCCTATGGTTCAGAAGACCCTGCTCCCTCGTCTTTACTTTTTACAGCCACTAGCTGCTATTTAATTTTGCAATTTTGCTGACATGCAAAAGAACTTAAAAAGCAGAGAATGAAACAAAACTAATTTATAGCCATTTGAATTACATTACATTTGAATGAACAAGCGACCTTTTATGTCTCTCTAATTTTTAATTGAAATGCAATTTATTTGTTTTTCAGAGGAATATGCAGTGTGTGATTTTCAGCACTGACACAGTTCTTCTCAGCTTCAAATGTAATTGGCCTCATCAGGGTCAAAGAAAAAAAAAAAGAAAAAAGAGAAGGCAAGTCAGGGAGGTCTCAAAAATTTCACTTTTTTTTTTGTGCAGATGAAAAGACCACTGGTATTACTTCCATTGAATTCACTGTCTTAGTGCTTTGTCCCAGGTATCACTGTACAGCTGCAAAGGCTAGTGGCAGCAGCAGTATAGGAGAGGCATTACAAAATACCTTCCCAAACACTCAGCCTGTGACAACATATCGGGATCTCTCCTTTCTGTTGTCACCTGGAATAGTAATAACATGCTCTAAGTATTACACTGAAGACTGTGATTGGAGAGGGAGCCAGTATATCCACTATTTTATCTATTAAAAAAGATCCAGGGATGGATAGTAAAGTGAAGTTACCTCCTTGGAATTGGAAGCTAAACCTACCTAGGTGGTTCCACATCTGAAAAGATATAAAAATCAGTTCAGAATGGCAGTCTGGCACAAGATTTCAGATAGGAGGAAAAATGTGCTAGCTCGATTTCTCAGCACGAACATGCAGCAGGCCATGACATGCAGCTAGGCTAATTTATCATATTGTGTATCTGCATCAGTAGACTTGGGATAATCAAAGGCTCAGTTACTGACTGTGTCATTTAATAATCAATATGTTGGAAAAGGTTTTAATTAAGAGGTACTAATACATAAAGCGTAACGATCTAAAGTGCCTAATCCAAATCTTACACTAAAACAAATAATTTAAAGGGAGATGTTGTGATCTTCACGAGTCTGTTCTTCACAATACTTATCTGAAGGTGTTACACAAGGGCTAAGCTAGACTTCTCCTAAGCAATGACACGCCTCTTGCCATCATCTGCATGTCTGCTCTCTGCAGTCAGTAGCCCAGTGCTGAATCCATCATTCTGATGGCAGCTGGCCACGAAAAGATGCAGAAAACCTCTCTATATCCTATATCCAGAAACATAGAGATGACAAAGCCTTGCCTGCATCCCAGATGTCTGCACTACCTCAGGACCCAATTCCACAGGAATACATTGTCTTTTAATTGACTTACATTCAAACTGAATTTATACTGTCCACAAACACCATCTGCCCTAACAGTAGGCCCTGTACTTGTTCCTTCCTGGGTTCCCAGCAGCCCACACCGAGACCTGGAAGCCAAACACATTGCTGCACAATCCAACAGATGGCTGTCTTGCATTTCTTTCCACTAACAAATCACATTTGCTATAAAGAAACAACCGCACTGCTCTCGGGAATCTATTTTGCACCATGATTTTACATAATTTTGCAAGGAGGAATAAGAAATTCCCTAATCTCTTCCTCTTTGTATAAGGAGCAAATTTTAACTGTGACATGACAGTGCTGCTCTTTACATATAAGAAGATTGCTACACTAAACCACTAAGCCTTTTTTTTTTAATCAATAAGCCTCCAATTACTATGCTAGTTTTTTTCCTACTTTAATTTAAACCTTTAAAAAAAAAAAGGACTAACTTTTTGTAAGTAGCGTAGGCTCATTCACTCATTATTTATAACTTATTATTACCAGCTGCCTACGCATAACTGCATGGCAAACATTTTTAGTCCTGAAGATAATTATGAGTCCTAAACTGTTTACAAATAGACAGTGAGTAATCACCCATGCTGAAAAGTAATATTGCTAGTCAACATGGGTTTGATGTTTTTGCTTATTTTCTCGTCTTAACAGACTAAATTATCTAAGCATAGTGTAGAAAGAGAAAATGACTAAGCAGGGATATGAAATAAATATCTGAAAAAAATACCCAGTCCTTAAAGAAACAGCAGCAGTGAAAAGCTCATAAAAAACCTTCATAATCAATTTGTTTTTCAGCAAGTGTTAGATGAGTTTTTGAGCAATTAACACATTCACAGAACACCAGATCATTTCAGGAATGGGAAAAAAGGCAAAAGATGAAACAGTTCAATAGTTCATCAAGAATGATTTGAAGACTTCTAGTCCATAGCGCACTTTAAGATTTACAATTAATCACTGTAGTCAGAGTCCTATTCTCAGGATTTGAAATAAATTAGACTGCATTCTGGACAACTCAATTGTTGAACTCAACAGCTTGAAAGAGCATTTCGTGCAGATTAGTGGACAGAAAAGCGAAAGAGCTGAAAAATACCGCTTTACAGGCATTTGCATGATGCAAATACAATTCTGGCTGCATTCACATTTGCAACTGACATTCCACAGAAAGCATACGTGTTAGAAATACACCAGGAATGATTTCTGCAGCGGTCACTCGAAAACATATCAGTGTTTCTTCTTCATCACCCTCTACCTACAGAAAACTGTGTGGAAGAATCCTACCTGCCCCATTTTACATACTTTAGCTAAATGCAATGGTACATTCAATTTGAAGCACTTGTCCGAAGTTCATTGAATTTGCATTCCTTTATTTTCAGGAATCAGAAAATGGCACGCCTTTTCCCCTTAAGAAGTACATAAGGTGCAATATGGAGTGCTGACTTTGAGAACTCAGGCATAAAAGTAACACAGGACAACATGATAACATCCTGTCCTTAAAACGCTTGTAGTTTTGGCGATGTTGTTTGATCAAAGCTGAAAAATGGTTGGGGTCTTCAATTCCATTTTCAATTATTGTAGTTTTGTACACAAACTTGCTCTTTCTCAGCATGTATATTGTCTCAATTCAAATCCTTATTATTTTGTTTTTTTTTAGATGAAAAATCAGATCCACATAGAAACAGAGTCTCAAATACAGTATCCTAGGATAAAAACTAGAATCCTAATTCGAATTTTTATGGATCAGCCACTAACAAAACAGAAACACTGTCATAAGACTAATGTCATCTCAAACTATTACCTCCTCTGAACAGAGTTCAGAACGAATTTATAGCTCAGTTATACACCTACTCATTCTAAGCAACAAATACATTTGGAAAAAAATACAGCTAATTCAAAAACAGAAGGCAAAAATAAAATGTATCAAATATATTTTCTGCTATCATCACAACACAGAGTTCTTCAGAGTGCAGTTGTTGAGCTTACGTTACTGTCAGATGAAAGTGAGTGATGATAAAGCAATATATAAAATATTTGATCTTTGCAGAAAAAAATTCTACAATTACTTGAAAATAATCCTAGAGAAAAAAATGGATTTCCTGTTGGAATACAGAAAGATTTCTTACAAAAAGCATGGCAGCCTCTTGCATTCACGAACTAGAACAATTGCAACATCAAGTAGGTGCCTGAAAACTTGGCTCTGTGTACAATAACCACAGGGAATCGGCATATCCTTTTTTTAATTTAAGCTCTAACCTGTGAGGTAAAAAAGACTGAGGATGTAGTTAGAAACTGAGCCAAAGAAAATTCCACAATAGTGCTTTTTTAAATTCCATTTAAAGGATTTGTGACACACATTTTGATGGAAAGTAGGAAAAAATTGTAAAGGATGTTCTTTTCCTATACTGGTTATTTTTTTCCAACTTGAATGCTTTTTAGATCATTGTATCCTTCCTTGGCATCCCAGGAAGAAAGTTGCCGGGTCACTTATATTAGAGGGTTCCACCCATGCAGTAAGGAAGCTTCCTCTGGGGAGATGTCACAGGGTATTAATTCCTCTTCCTACCTTTTCCCTGTCTTTTGGCAAAGGATTTTTTTTTTTTTTTTGATGTTGTAGAAACCAAACATAAGAAAGTGGTTGGTGAAAGAGGCCAGGATAAGAGGAAGGAAGTGGCAAGTGATGATTTTGGAGAATGCCTTTGCCTGGAATTTTTCACCTTAGTCCAAGCTTCTCAAGTTGCTGAAGGGCATAAGGAGGATGATGAAGAGCAGAGACCTCAGCAGCCCACTCAGCAGAAGCCTGCTGCTGACAGTACATTCACACAGTAGAAGGCTAAGGATGAGCCACCACGTATGCAGCCGACCGGCTGGGAGCTTGTTCTCTTATCACACTGTTCACTACCATGTATACTTACGCAGTTCCAAAAATATTCTCACATATAATCCACATTCTTTTGCAGCTTTTGTTCCTGCAAATGTATTACCTCCTTATTTCCCAGACCTGCTGTGATTTTATCAAGCTTAAATTGGTTCATCTGCAAAAACAACCTTCAAACTAGTTTTAGGGACTGGGATGGTTTGGGGTTTATTAAGGCTGGTGTCATTAAGCCAGACAACAAAAGGACAATGAGGTTTATATTATTAAAATGACTTGATCCTCTATACTTAGGACTCTGTATTTTGATGCTGAGATCAGAATATGAACAAAAGACAAAATTAAAGAAATAAAGGACAACAAGCATCCTTTAAAAGATACTACGAATATCTTTCTTCATCCTACAACTTATCAGAAAAGTTTTTAAAGGAACATTCACAGTTTACTGAGTCAAGAGGCTGACAAGGCAACAGAGGTCTTTGAGTCTATGAGGCACTGGCTCATATCCAGCCTAGAACTGTAAGCCTCACAGGAGAGCTGTTTGTATTAAGAAAATCTGCTGGGGTAAAAAATGTTTTGAGGAGATGGGAAGCCCATGATCTCCATCACAATTGACACCTTTTAACCACTTTGAGAAGAGATCTGCTTAAGACTAAATCCAGACACACTCCCAGTTAGAAGACAAGGACGCTGCTAGAGAATCTTATTCTCTGAGATCACTACAAAATTAGCAATTTCAGGTCTTCTCCTTGTTGAGTGTACACTCTAATTCTTTTAAAGGCAACAATAAAGAACACATTGACTACAAGGGAGCAGAAGTAACTGGTGTACAGCAGTGTTCTTCAGCAAATGTCACTCAAATTATGAAAAATAAAGGACAATTTTATAGCTTGGACAGAGATGGGGATGCAAAAGATCTAGATTCACCTCCTAGTTCTGCCTGAAATTTCGTGGTTAAATTAAACAAAAAAAAAAAAAAACAACTCACACAATACCCCTGTATAAGAGTTGTCAGATGAAAAATAAAGCAAAGAAGCCTTACGCTCCTTGATATTTATTCTCAAGTTAGATGAAGATGGAGGAGATTGATTCCCATCTCCTACTTCCTCAGCGTCACACCTGTAGAAACACTGTAGCCACAAAGTGCTCTTTTATGCATGGGGTACAAACCTAAAACTAATGAGACCAACACCAAACAAAACTGCCTGAGCTCGAGCTAACAGGGCAGCTATCAGATGCTGCTCGGGGAGCCATCTCATTCCATACAGTTGCACAGAAATGCCCAATTTAAACATCTATGGAGCAGCTGAGCTGCGACAGCAGAAAAGTGAATATGTGTAGTTTCCAATAAACCAACACTGGCATCTCCCCTCCGTGCTGCAAGCACTGACTTACCTTTTGTTAAAGACAGGACATCACTCATCTCTCTCTCACTCTTTGAGTGCAAATGTCTTACAAGTCAATTCTGTGGTTAATACAAGCTGACAAACGGAGGTTTATGTGCCGTGCAACAATACCCACTGCCACTCATCCAAAGAGAAGACACTTCAAGGGCAGCCTGCTCCTATATGACACAACTACTGCTTTGCTAAACGGAACAGAGGTCTTGCAGCAGTTAAGAGTGCTTCCCACTTTCAGTCCCTCAGCTAGGTTGTTAACTTCTATCTTGCGGCACATCTGAAGATTAATCGGTCTCTTAGACTGCAGTGGCCCAGATAATTTAAACACAAACACACTCTGTGGAGAGCAGAAAGCTGGTGGGAGCTGAAGAAAGTGCTGCCAGATAATATCTTTGCAAAATCTGAACACAAAATAGATAAAACCAAATTAGGGATCTGTTAGAAATAAACTAATGGCACCTACAAATGAAATTAAATTTAAGATAATCATTCTAATAGCAGGGTCTCTGGTGAGCATTAATGCTTTATTTTTTATTATATTTGATGAAAGCATCTATTAATCAAAAATATTTATGCAAGGTAGAGGCTTGACAGGAATACTCTGTGCAACCATTCTAACGAGAACTGCTTCTATTAATCACCTGTTTTAGAAGAAAATGCCTCTACTCTATACAATGAAGGCAAGAGTGTACTTCAATAAATCTTATTTAGGGCCTGTGATTTCTAAATATCCTCTAGGACTAGAATTGGATGGAGCAGGCTGCTTTCTACAGCATGATATAATACACTTTCCTTTCTATTGTTTAGTTAGCTCACACTGAAAATAAACCTTCATCTAATCATCTGCCTCCCTTTCTATTGTTAACCTTTTATTGAATTGTTGAACATCCAAGCACAAAAGCAGATGATCTGATAAGTATGAATACACGGTACAAATGAGGAGGACAAAGGCAAACACGTTCAATAGTTGGTAGGAAAATATTACCGCCCTTTGAGGCATGGGCAAACCAAGACCGTGTGTCATTAATGAGTCTATTCAAAGTCATTTTGATGAAGTTATGAATCCACTGTCATTCAGTACTAAGAAGAAAATGCTTAATGTTGGAAGAAGAATTGCTAGTCACTATGTAGCTCTCAGGGGCACTAACTCCTTCAGGATTTCCCTGACTCTTTCCCCTCCCCATCTTTTCAATGTGAGCAGTGCTATGAAAATGGAGAGGATGAGAAGTTGTCCCTGACGTATTTCATTTTAAGTTGTTAGTTTCATCTTTCTGTATTTATTACTTTGAATTCTGTATGAGGCACCTGTTGGCTGTGGAGAATAAATCAGTGGGAAGGTCACAAATGATTTTATGCTGTATGCTTGTTTTCAGGCCTGTGAGGAGCTCACAGCTTTGCTCCACAGGAATAAATGCTAGAAAGGTGGCCACTCATCCCGTCCAGCACTATTTTGTCATGTGAATTGCATCATCTCCACAAAAAAATTAACTCCTTTTACTAACAGAATTGTAATCCAAATCAGGTTAAAGATGGCAGCAGCCTCAATTAATGATATCAGTTAAGTAAGCTACTAGTAAATTTATCCACCATATCTACTGCTGTGCTGCAAGGAGAGAAACAAGCACCACAAAAGGATACTTAGAGAAAAAAACAGGGAAGCATAGATGGAGTTTATGCAGCTTTCTGAAAGCTCTGATAAGAAGGCCCGGCTGTGCAGTCCACCATGCTTGATAAATCAAGGATGTGTGGTGTAAAAGCAACAGTGACGAATGCATTAAATTGAATAAGACTGGAACAGCAGGAAATGTGTCTTTGACTTAATGATTTCTTTTGATTATGCTTACTACTGAGGTACGACACACATGTTGCCAGCCATGTAGGAGCAACAGAAAAATTGCTGGGAGCCTCTTGCATCCTCTTTTTCTCTATCCAGCTGCAATGCAGCCAAACAAGGGAATGTTTTTCAAGAAAGGGGAAGTCAAAACTTGTTTTCAACATGTCTCATGAGAATTTCCAGTTCTCTATGTCCTGGAAAAACTGTAGTTAGGGTATGTAATGCTACTTCTTCATAGTGCTGCCCGTATAATGGGCACCACAGCATATTTATGACTACAGCACTTGTCTGAAAAATGTAATACAAACTTCATGCCCTTCTTGGATGAGGAAAGAGACAGATACAACCCTACTAGAATTCAGAAGCCTTGTTCACCTGGCAATAGGCCCTGTGGACTGCCTCTCCCCAAGATGCTGTGCTGCTCCACGGCAGAAAAAATCAGCACTGGTGAGGCAAGGGAGAAACAGTAAAGAGTACTGTGCTCCTGTCCTAGGACTTGCTTATAGGTTTTGACTGAGTATCGTTATCGGATCTAAGTATTAGGAATTTTCCTTGCCTTCTGAATTGCACAGGTAAACATATTTCTTTTTTTTTTTTTTTTTTTTTTTTCTGTATGGCCCCAAGATCATTAATTACTTTTGTAGTTTTTAAGGACTCATGCTATGGATGTGTGTGTCCACAATACTTGAGGTCTGTGGCCAGTTTTATCTCCTTTTTTTTTTTTCCTTTTTAATTATTGAAAGATACAGCTACAGTTATGTCTGTGATGTTTTCATCAGATTGGATGTTTGATTAAATATTTCTTTTCCTCATACAATATATTTTTTCACTCCTTTCTGCAATTTGGAACTGCAGCCAAAATGAAAGTCAGAGCACAGCTAGAAAGCCCATTCTCGAGTAAAGTGAAAGCGTTAAGAATTGTGAGTGAAACCCATCCCATATTTAAGTTCATGGTAAATATGTCACTAGCTTCAGTAAAAGTAAAGCTCTCAGATATTTCAGTAAAAACAATTCAATCTATTTTAATTGTAATTAAATTTAAGGAACATTCAACTATAGTAACTATAGGCAGCAGGCAATTAACATTTGTTTCTCGCTGAGAAGGAAATCTTCAAATGTTGGCCAATCAGGGTCTTTCTTTTCCCCCATAAACAGAGCAACTTTCCCATTCCAATCTTATTGATGCTGTACGTCAGGAATTTGTACTATGAACTTTCAAGAGATTATTCCGGTAACAACTAATTGAGAAATCCTGAACTTCTAGCATTTGCTCATCAGGAACGTATAGCACGATTTGGCCTATTCCCCAGACATCTCACTCAGCAGTACCTTCTGATGATATCAACATATTAGCAGCAAAGCAAAATAGACAATGAACAAAAAATGAACTATCAATCTGTCTCTAAGTGTTAGCAGACTGGCATTATTAATGGTTTTCCCACTTCCATTGATGGGTACCATGCTGCAAGCACCATGCAGTGCCAGCTCATGTAATTTGTCATTTTTCTGATGAAGTCAATAGAAATGTGCAAGTTTTGCATCCAGGTGAGAATCTGACCCAACATTCAGATGTAACATTACTCTGATAAACACGCAACGTAAAGAGGATGGTGCTGCAACAAGCAAAAGACTCACTGAGAAGGCAGAAAGAGAGACAACTGTAGTCTGTCAGCACAGGTGAAAGAACAGGGGCTGAAGAACAGAATAATAGTGATAAGTACCAGAATTTGATTTCATTAGCCAGAGAAGACTGAGGCTCTTTGCTGGCCATTTTACAATTCTCTCACTTGACTTGTTTACTGATGGAAATGTTTGCCAAGGAACTTTGGAAAAATAGTGACATACGAACAATCTGTTGCGGCATATTGTAGTGGTGTTGTTTGTGCTGCTTTAGTTACTAAGCTTTTAGCATTTTCATAACTTGTCTTGAAAAAGCTGGAACTTGGCATGAAGTTTTTGGGTGACTCTATCTTCAAGTCAGATGGTTTTTATTTCTTTTTGTTTTTGTTTTATATAAGTAGCTTTTTCTTTTCTATGTGTGGAAGAGCCTGAAGAGATGCTGCGTCAAGGAAAAGGAAAAAGTGTGCTTAGCAGTGATAGAAGAAGGTGGGGGAAAAAATAAGCGCTGCAAGATGAGAAGAAACAGGTGCAAATTCATTTTCAAGGTGAGAAAAGTGTTTATATGATAGTCACAGGACTTATGTAGCTGCAAAATCAGTAGGGATATACACGGAAGCCTTTGGGATTTTTACTTTCTTTTAGTTTCAGAGCTTAAAGATGATTTGCATCATTGCTAGCTGTCTGTATGAGCCATTAGCCTGACACAAAATCCTGGTTTTCAGTGAGCTCATTCAACACACTCCAGAAAGACCAAGTCAGTACACTTTGGAAGGAAGTGCTGCTGGCAGCTGAAATCTGTTTACATTTTGGTTTGCAGCATGGATCACATCGGTGAAATGGAAGTGTTTGTGACATCAAATTTTTCAGACCTTTCTCTTGCACAGACGTGGCCCTCAATCATGTTGAATAAAAAAGAAAAACAATCAAGGAAGCAAATTTCTGCACAAGTTTTTTAACCTTGGACACAAAACAAGTATGAGAAAGTGCAAGGACAAGGAGAGATGGACAAGCAAGATAACTTGAACTTCCACGTGGCCCTGCTGTGGTGGGGCACAGAACTACCTACCAGAAACATGGCCTGCACAAGTACAGCAGACACCTGGTGGAGAGAAGGCTAGACTGGCCGTGAGGGGATCTGGGGAGGATTGATAAGAGTACTGAAGATACTAGTAGATGTTATTCCTTTTGGGACTCTTTTCCCATCACACCCTAGAGCTCCATAATTGCTAGTTCCTTTACTGCTAAAGGCATATGAAATACTAAGTTTCCATCAGAAGAACAATACTGTCATTTCTCCCCCCACAGAACATGTCCTGCTTGCCTGCCAAACATCATCCGAAATGCAAGAAAAATCTCATCTGACACGTGTAAGATTAATAAGGCATTTAGCAAGTGTTATGGAAGTCTTAGCTGCTCAAACATCATGTGTTATCACAATTTTGCAACAATTTTCTTGACACCTTGAACTTTCCATAGGTCTTTTTGAGGGAAAGGGAGGCTGAACGAGAATATCACAGCACTGTTGATGAACCCATTAGCAATAATGCTCGGTGTGATTTGGAGAAGAAAATACACGGATAATTGTTCACTTTTGACATTTTGTCTTTCATAGTAGTTTTACAGGTGTACTCGTAGAGAAGCTCATTACAGTAGCTTTAAAATCAATCAAAACTAACTGAAAAAATTATACAGTGTTTGCTTAAGCCAACAGAACAAATTGAAGATAATGTAGCTAGATGTTTGATGAGATTAAATGGAATTAGATGTCTATAAGCATCATGGTATAACCTATCAAGGTGTGCATGTAGAGAGTAATGTCCTTTATTAGATCAGCTGAAGTACATATTCATACCTATATATAAATTCTGATATCTATGCATGTATTAGACATGGTTATGAACAAAAAGAACAACAGCTAACCAGACGGTGATTAGAAAGAAATTTCCCCTCTGAAGAGTTCATTCCACAAAGTATCTTCTAATTTACTCTCTTCAGGAGCTCACACAAACCAGTGTTTCATGCATGATACTGCTTATGAACCTCTAGTTACCTCTATCCTGCAACACGTCTTGTATGTTCTGATGTTCCCTCCTTGAGTCCCATCCTTGTCTGGCCATCTCATACAATGAAACACAAATTGCCCATAAAAGTCATAATTCTCTTACTAGTTTTAAAGGTCAAATCAAATGATGTGGAAAATACGCAGTGGTGTGACATATAATTTACATAATTGCCACAAAACACTGCACTAAAGCTGTGTGAAAAATCAAGATTCACTCTGAGGAAAACCCAATCAACCAGAACTGCAAAGTCGGGCTGCATACCTGACATGAGACCTGATGGCCCCCACTACAATCAGTTCTGAATTTGCCCTCCTCTCCTCTCCTCATATACACACACACAACGAAGCTTCATGGAGCTTCAGATAAACAGGGTCTGAGAACACTGACCCCAGCAGAGAACTCAAGAAAGATGAAGCAGCAGCTGCTATTCTTGCACAGGGAGGAATGAAACTCAGACTGCTAGCTTTACAGTGATTTCCTAAAAGCTCTTACAAAAAACAGACTCTGGAATAATGTAGACTGTATCAATTAAAGAAAAAGCAAAACCATAAACAACACACAAAACAAAATCTGAACTATTTAGAAGCAAACTTGTTGTAGTGCCTTGTGGCTGCATGCTTCAAGTAATTCATATGATGGTTGGGTTTGGCTGATGGTTTTAGAGGCCATTTTTACACAGGAATTATATAACTGACAGAAGTGGTAATAAGCTTGATTCCTGCCCATTTTTCTTACTTTTTAAGGTGCATCTCTCCTCTGTCTGTCACGTGTGTCAGCCGTTATGCTAGGCTTTCCGCACAGCGCATGTGGCAGCCGACAGTTATGCTTATGCCTGAGATGAATACAGGAGGTTGTCCCTTCTTGTGTAAATGAAGTATTAAATCTGACTACATAACTGATTACACTAACTCAGTTTATTAGTACATCCTATTACGTTCTGCTTTCTTTATGTATGCATATTGTATTAAGCATTCATACATTTGTTTTGGCTATTTTTGTTGTTTTTAATATGACGAAGCCAGTGTTTCTGTGATTAAGACTGATTTTACCTTAACATAATTAAGCTGACAATATCTGCCCACGCACTCAAAAAATGAAGTAGAATATTGAGAAAAGAAGGTATTTTATTACATTGTCTCTATTTTGGATTTATTACCTAGTTCATTTCATATCATACAAATTCATCATCCAGGTTCTTAATAGAACTTTTTAATCAGCAGAAGTGAGAAAGATAGCTTATTCATTTGACACATCACAAATTAATAAAATTGTAAGGAATAAGCAAATCCAAATGGTCTTTCAGACCAGAAGCTTCACTGCCTCTGAAATGCAAAGTTCTGTTATGAAACAGAAGAGGCAAAATTGTCTTCGCTATCAACAGGGGTTTGTATAATTCACCGCATATATTAAAGGAATCCCCACAAGGTAACTGTTCAAGGACAAGTTATTCTACATTTCCATAATATTAAAAAGAAAAAAAAAAAGTAATACTAAGTAATACTATGACACATTGAAAGAGGGCACCAGGTAATTAGACAAGGAACATTTGCGATTCAGGCATTCAGAGAGCTTAAAACTAATTTTAGAAGTGAGCGATACTGCTCATGTTTTTAGGAATAGATTAACAGCAGCCTCCAAAACACTGTAATACAGCAGTGTCATGATAAAAGTCACTTTGCACACGGTTATCAGGGTTATCAGGGACACCACAGATGGAAAAAATTCAGTTAGCACTGATCAATCACTAGAAAATCCTTATAGTTCTTAAATGTTGCCAGAAATGCATACATATAATTAATTAATTATCACATGAATTTCCTTTTCTCTAAACTTCCACACATATCAATAGATATACGATAAAGGTATTTAATGCCAAGGAAATAAACAGCAAAGCAGTGTGTATGCAAATAGCTAATTTTTATTACCCTATTTCTCCTTATCTCCTGCCTCTTCTTGGTGGGTTTTTGGTTGGTTTTTTTTGTGTCTACTTGCTGTGCCTGGTCTCTGACAGCAGCTTTGAAGGGTGAAGGCTGTCACTTATGATGTTTGTAAAACACCCAGCACAATCAGGCCTGTAGACGTTAGAACAATAATAATAAATCATACCTGAAAGGACAGCTCAAGCAAGGGAAATATTCTGAGCCAGGAAATAGACACTCTGTCACTATCTGGGCAAACTTTCCTGCATTTAGTACAAGTATACCTTGACACAGGTTTGGAGGGAACTGCTGGGAATGAGGGCCCTCATTCAATTGCCTTTCTTGGATCTCCTTGACTGACATCACTCACGTTGATAGAGCGCATGTGTCATACAGAAACCCTCCTACTAACATGAAACCAGATATTTTTTGCACAACACAGTCTGGAGTTAAATTCGTCTGTTTCCTTGGATGAGAGAAGAAAAATGTTTATAACAATTATTAGCTTTTTATTAACATTAGGATTCTCAGACATTCTGAGACCAATTTACAGACTTCTGTCCTCAGATTGAAGCTGCAAATTAGCATTATTACACTAATTAAAAATAAATTATGGCCCTTGGGCCAAAGCAGCTTCCAAGAATTTTTAAGACCGATCCTGACATCTTGTTGCCAGCCTTGGTCAAGGGTCACCATACTAATGAACTGCTCCTTCATTCCATAACCCAATTTCTCCCAGTATTATGAGGTTGACAAAAGCAGAACATTTGCCTTTGTTTTTTACTCTGATTTTAAAAATACACCTATCATTTCTTATTCCCACTGACTTGTTTCTTTCTCTCATATACACTGTTTATTATCCTAGACAGCAGGGTTTCAAGGGCAGATACTCTGTGTTGTGTGCCAAACAATATGATGCTATCCTTGTTGAGGATTATTAAAAACTATTGCAGGCACAGAAATAACACACAGTTCTGGATAGTGGGAAAGGAGATTGGGAATGGTAAATTCCAACTTTGATTTGTGAACGTCACATGACACAGTCCGGAGAGTCACAGCAATAATGAGCTGCTGAGGGGTCACGCTGTGAGCTCTCACTCATAGCCCTGCACTGCAGGTAGCTGTGAAAGCTGCTGAAAGCCTTAAAAATCTCATACTTCAGGTCACTGCCTCCTATGCGTTTCAAAGGCAGTGGAGAATGTCACAAACTGGATAGAGAAGATGTTTGAAACAAGAAGAGTTGTTGCTGAAGATAGCTGGAAACAGTTACATAGTTACACTTCCACCACATCTCAAGTTTGGGCAAGATTTATTTTTAATTCATAGCTTCTCAATATGGAAGAATAGGAACTCTGTAATCTCTACCTCTTATATAATAGCTCCAGACAGGATTTAGATGAAGTACAGTAGTGGTACAGGTGTGTCAATTTTGTGCCACATAAAAATACTGAAGTTTTAAACGTAGATGCGCTATTTCGAAGTTGTTTCCATTGCTGTACATCTTGCTTTACAGTGTTCTCTTTCACTATAGAGGCTACCAAGAGGGGGGACTTGTGTCTCTCTCCAAAGTTATGCATCAGCTGAACTGCAATTCTGCTTGCCCTACAACAGCCTCAATTACAAGTTCTTTTTTTCTGCACAACAGCAAGCAACCAAATCATTTTCAACAAGAAAGGAGCTCCCGTGTTCCTGAGCCGCAAGCTGTTATGGTGGGAATGACAGAGATATCAGGAACAATGGCAAGCTGTATCTATAGGGTAACCTATGGGTATGCAACCTTCTGGCTTGACAGGGCCAGAGGAATTGTCTTGGGCCACATAAACACAAATAAGTTGCTCTGAAAGTAATGCCTCCTATTTATTTCCATGGAAACTACAACCAATACAAAGAGCACAATAACACTGTGAGTGCAATCTCTCAGCTGTAAAGCACCATTTTTCAGCATAGCCACCACCATTAGCTGTGCATTTATGCCAGTGATGAACAAGAGTCTGCATATCTTCACCAGAGGAGGTGACTGCTGTCACCACTGCAGAAACGCACCACCCACCCCTCACTGTGCTCACATCCACTGTTTGGTCTCCGTAAACATTGAGCAAGTGCTAGTGAACATAAATGGGAGCCATTCTTCCTGTAAGGAGAAATTCAATGACATACCTTCGCTTCATATGCAGTTCAATGTCAGATGCCATTGCGTCAGACTATCCCTCTGCTGCCATCTGTCACATAGCAACAAAATGGAACGGAATATTGGTGGGAAGGTTCAATCCCTACTGCCACACCACCAACATCTGCCTCTGACATTGTGGGCCGACATAATAAGCCAGGACTTTAGGAGCAGTCCTTGTAAAATCTACAATATTGTTAATATATAAATAACAAAACATTTTAATTTTTAATATTTTTCTTAACACATTAAAAAGGAGGAACAAAACCATAAAACTAGTGGGATATTTGACCTCATTTTTGTGAAGTTAATGCATCAGTCTGGTTCAACGGAAATGGTTTCAGTTCTTAGTGAGGTCTCAAGGTGTTCAGGAGAGATTTTTGATGAAATTTTACTCTCTCTGTACTTCATCCTTGACAACTGTTCACAAATGTGCCTACTGCCAAAAAGCGAAGACATGAATAAGGCCTGGTTGTGAAGCAAGGGATGTTTCTCTGTGGTAAGAGAGGTCTTATGAAAGTCTGGTAAAGAGACATGATCAGATTTTTGAGTTGAATATCTGATTGCAACTCTATATATTCTGTCTGAAAATCTGGAGGCAACATATTTATATCAACTGAAAAGGGTGTCACAAACATAAACTGGAGATTTTTTCTTTGCAATCCTGGAGGATATACTCGAACAAAACAGAAAACAGCCGCATTTTCTTTGCTATTCAGAATACCACATTCAAAATGCATGCAATTATTTGTCATCACTTGAGTCAGCACTGCCCTCCCTGTGCCCTGGTTTCAGTCGATACTGCGTTGATAGGGCTCGGATGGTTTGGCTGTTGCTGAGCAATGGGTGCGTGCCAAGGGTTGCTTTGTGGGGAAGAGCTGTCACCTTTATAGTGTGAGGCAGTGGGCGGCTGCATTGCCAGCCATGTTGGCCTGCAGGAAGGACATGCCTGGTAACTCTTACCACTGAGACAATTGGAGTGAGGGATCTACACGGGGATTTGAGATTATGACAGGCAGAGATTCCTCTTACATAGCTCTAGCCTTGATTTACATGAGTGAAAAGGATTTTCCAGAGAAACTTCATATTCAAAATTTACATTTCAATGTGGAAATGAGGAATTCAGGCTTCAGCAAGTGCTTGGATCTGTATAGTTATTCACTGCCCTGAAAAGGACCAGCAAAATGCTCATGAATCTGAATCCCCTACTCAGCCAGACATTTGTATCATTATTTGGGGGCTATGGGAATGATGCTGGTATTACTCGAAGTGGTTTCAACAGTGCAGCAGCAGTTATTTGTCTACCTAAGGTTTGTCTTGAGAGTGGCTGCTGAGACATCAGTCAGGTCAAGCAAAAACAGAGTTATGGATCACTGTGACAGCCAGTCTGTCACCAAATTGTTACTTAACCTACAATTATATGTGGATCATTACTAGAAATTGAGTAAGGCTCAAAACAGATCATAATGGAATCTATTTTAGTGCTAGAAAAGCCAAGTGGTCTTTATTGCTTTTCACTCAAAAGAGAACCAAACACATAGATGCCCACAGAATTCAGTGAAGGTAATGGAACCCTCTGAGAAGCTTTCACAGCCATATTTCAAGAACTTATTTATATTTCTGTAAGAGGTTTGGAAGCTTTTTCCCTAAATAAGCTCTGTTTAAATCAAGGCACAAGTGAATAGAGAACACACATCAAATGACACCACATTGGTTTGGTGGGGTTTTATCACGTACTTAGTAAGATTAACATGGAAGACTGTTCTGGGCCTTCTGTCGCTATTATTTATAAGTGAGCTATGGCAGGACTTCTGTCAGCAGAAGTTAAATGTACCAACTGAGGGCAGTATATCATCTGCACAAGAGCTCATTTCGATAGGCAGCGTTCATTTGCTCTATAAAATTTTTTCAGCCAACTAACTTTTCTTTCTCGTCAGAATTTTTTCAAGCAGATATTTCCAGCCAGTTACAGAATAGATGTTATGACACACAAAAAAATCCAGTCTGCTCCTGTCTTTTCAGAACAAAATATTGCTCTCTGGCTTACTCCTTCAGCACTTACCAAACAGAGTAGCAAATTATTGCTGCAGGAGGTCTGAAGAAATTTATGCAATATTTTGCTCACAAAGGCTTACTGTTATTTCTCCACAGTCATAATAGAAATACATATACTAAATACCTTATTGCTTTTTAGCATCCACAGAGTTTACAACAAACACGTTAGGAGTTGCCAAATGCATCATCCAGATGGAGGCAAGGCTGCCACAGCTCTATGTTCCCAGGTCTGGTGAGCAGTAAGGCTGAGCATTTATTCCGCTAGGTACACGCAGAAACACAGCTACACAACAAACATATGCAGAAGCACATGACCAGCAGAGAGAAATGCTAAGTACTTGCACAAATGGACAACACCAACTGCCTCATCTCATCTCCCTCTCTGGCTGAGAAGAACAAAAGCCTGTTGGTGGGAAACACAAAATACATAAACACACACAACACATGCCCTAAGTAACTGGGCTAAGATAGCCTATCCTGCAGCTAGCCCTCAGTCCCTGGTCTCCGCCCCAGCTACAGGCACCTCAGCAGCAGCAGCCGCCCATGGCAGCTGCTGGTCCACAAGCCTGCTCGTGCGCACACCAGAAATCTCTGTGGTCACTGGCCTTAGACACTCTGTCTATCCAGTAACCAGCCCTGGATCCTCTCATCTCAGTGCCATACACAGACACACACACATTCTAACTTTTATATGAGAACATGCTTAACATATGTGAAATCAAACATACACACAAGCACTGCTGAAATCCAGAGGTCTTTCGATCATCTGAAGCTGACATAGTTAATGAGGTGGCAAGGCTGAGATGGTACTATTAGGACTGTTTTGTGGCTGACAGGAAAGGTTAATTTCAAACTCAGATCATGTAGTTTCCATGCAGATTATTCCTTTCCATCCACTTTCTGATGATTTACTGTGAATGAACAGCTCAACTCTGGATGCGAGGCACCAGCTGAACAGCTGACAAATCACAAGGCAATATCTTTGCAGTCTAAATGCCAAAAGAGATTGGTATCAGTGTTGTAAGAAAAAACAAAACAAAGCCAACAGGGCTGTTTGGTAAGGAGTCTATTCCTGACTAATGGGAACAGAAACTCTCCCTGATGACCCCTAAAGATGATGTTGTCTGTAACAATAAAGTGGAGGAAATCTGCATCAGAGTAAAGAATCAGAAGGAAAAAAAAATAGCTAGAAATCCAAGTACTTCCTAGCTCTGGTGACAGAAGGGGACTGTTATTTAGACAGGTCAAGCAGTTATATAGACAGACCAGGCAGCTGCCATCACAGGACAGGAATTCACAGAACAGCAGGTGTCCTCTTTTCTTATTTCCACAGTTTTTAGAAGAAAAGTGGCAGCCTGCAAACATCCTCATGGGATGCGAGTATGAACTTGAACAGTTGTGTGAGTATGAAGTGGAACACTTTTGGGACGCTGGATTGGAGGGTGGCCTCCAAGAACATGTCCAGTACACTTCAATATGGCCAGTTCACAGGGCCATGCTAACACTATTAAAAATTAACCTGACTCCAATGTGATACCCATGTAGAGAGAGCATCCTCCATACCAGCTGCTTTGCTCCCTGTATCCAACCACGCCTGGCTGCCTTGCTACTTATTATAGATTTCATATGGCCAGTGGCCATTGAGCTGCTCCATTAAGGAAGAGCAGAAGAGACAGGGGTGCAGCATATGCAAAGCTGAATTATGCATTTGCATTTCCAGGCACAGACAAAATGGTAAAATGAATAAACCACTAACATGTCAGTATTGCTGGACAGCAAATACTCCCAAGTCTAGAGCAGCAATTCTTGAACATGTGTACCAAGGTAGGAACTGAGGTCTGTCCATAGTGACATGTGCTTCCTAGCTGCACTCTGATTTAAAACCCATCACAGCAAGCACTGTGCTTGGAGCACCACCAGCATAAAGTTTGCTTCTTATCTTGCAGTACTTGAAAGTTAAAAGCAAAACAATCAACCTAGGCAAATTAGGCTCTGAATCAGTTTTACTGCCTTTGAAACGTGGGCACCAGCACCACTGAAAGTAAAAGCAAAGATCAAGAAAGTAGGCAGTATCTATTCCAGTCAAGGGTAACTCCAAAACAGAAGCGACATCAAGGACAGAGAAGGAATCCAAAGCATTTTCTATAAATAACAGTGTGTGAAATTAAGATTACATAGCATCATAATGAAATCGAGAACCCTCAGCTGATTTAAGCCTAATGTACAACAGAACTAAAGCCAAATTTTCTCAGTATAGCCATATGAGGATTTACCACAAATAATTTATCTTTACCAGAATCAGAAAGATGTTAAATGCAAAGGGCTATGTATGGTGGAGGCTGAGGCAATGACCCATGTGAACCTGTGTGCTGAGGGCAAGCCCACAACAGATCTTAGCAATGAGGACAGAGCTCGTGGGAAAGAGCAGCGGGGCAGAGCAGAGCAAAGCAACTGCAAGAAACAGCAATGAAAGGATGAAGTAAGAGTTCAGTCCTTTGGTGCGCAACAGAATTGACACAAGAAAGAGATACAAATAAACACGAAACACCAAAACGGTGTTTTTAAAGGTCTGACAGATACTCTTGATATCAAGGTAAATCAGTGGTGACAGTGCAGACATGGACCCCAAAAATAGGCATTAAAAATTCTTTTGGTATCATTGTCTAGTCCATGCTTGAGATCACAATCAGGAGAGGGACAGAATTCGTGTTAGTTAGATAGCAAACAGAAAACTGTGAAGGTGGTAGAGAGGTAGCATTCTAAAAAGCAGCCAGATTGCAAATGTCTTTTTTCTTCTCTTAGGAAAGAATCTTTCCTCCAGTCCAGCTGAGCAGCCAGCTGTTCTCCAATGTGAGATAAGGATTTACCATCCAGCCCACGTAGAGTCGAGTCAGTGTTACTCAGCTAGACTGAGCTGCAGTCCATGCTGTAATTTAGGGATCTATGGAAAAGCTCTTTTGCACTGCAATCAGGCAACTCAGCTGTGGGACTCATGACATCCAGCAGGCCACTCTGCTAGCAAACGCAGTAACCTGCGAAAAGATCTGACTAATTGATTCAGCTCTTAAGGGAGACACCTGAAGTCATGCATAAGCACAGAAATGATTGCCTTGATTTTCACAACTACAAAGCATCTAGTGCTCTAAAAGTTCACAGGGTTAAGTGCTAAAAGTTTTAGTTCTGGCTGTTTTAAAGAAAACAGATGCAAATTTGCATCCAGCTGAAGATCTCAACAATTTGAGGTGACTTAGCATGGCTATAATTTGCACCCATATCTTCTTTGAAGACAAAGATTCAAAGATTCTAGGCTGTTTGGATTGGTTCCAATTTGCACCCACAGTCAGTTCAAAATGAAAGATTAACTAAACTAGCTAATATATATTGAGATAGACTGTAAGGATGTCCTTTTTCTACTCCCGGAGTCCCTTTTCTACCCTGGAGTAAAAATCTGGTACAAGGTTTCTAAAAAGAAAAATAGTATTTCTTTTCATACGTTTTGCCCGCATTGCAAAAGTCTCTTTATTGTTATCCTGCATTGCTGTTGTGTGTCTGCCATAACTGAACAGCCTAATGCAAAAAGAAATATTATACAGTCTGAATACAGACATAATGGGTATTGAAAAAACCCTGGCAACAAGAAGTTAAGTAAACAAACAAATTATCTTGCCTAGGCACAGCATTTCTATTAAAGGAAACAAACAGATGAAATGCCTCTGTGTTGGAAAACAGAGTATTTCTATATATGTTCATATATGTATATATTCAATTCTAGCTAGTCCTACAGATTTTCTTAGAGAAATATCTGTGATTTTAGAGCAGGAATATTTCCCTCTCCTTTATGATATCTCCTGGCCACAAAAACTACCCCAAAAAATCACAAAGGTGTGGACAAGAAGAAATGGAGTGAAGTGGACTGTTGGTGACTGGCACAATCATGCAAACAGCTGTGCAAGAATGGTTTTAAGATTTTTTAGGATAAAGCTGCAGACTGCAGACAGAAATAAGTGCTTACAAGAACAACTAGAGGGTTGAGACAGAGCCATCAAAGGCAATGAAGTAGGATCAATGGCGCTTTGTAGATTTGTTGGGTTTTTGTTTGTTTGTTTTCATAAATTGATCATATCAATCAATGTTAAGGAAGCCTTATGTATTTTTTTTTACTTACTTGCACAGAACAACTATGCTGGCTTTTTTCATGGCAGTTGGACAAGTTGATGAGGAACAAGCTGTAAATCATGCAAGGAATTTAATTAAAAACGCATCTCAAGGGCACAAACAACGCTGGCAAACAGAGGAAAGTGACCACTGCTCAGAAGTTACAAACTAACACAGCACCATAAAGACTAAACATATCATCACGTACACTTTCCTTTCAAAAACTCAAAAGGAATGCATAGCGCTAGGTCTGGAATATTCTAACTGCTGCTCGGAGCTCCATGTCTACTATGGCAAACAAGTATCTATTACTTTGAGCGCATCTGGGTGATCTGAGTGACTCTCGGTTTCCTGCTAAATCTTGTATTTTATATACATATTATACTTATATAATAAATCTAAATAAATAAATATATTATGTATAAATATATACATACACACTTCCTGCTCCCTCGGCCCCCAGGCCACAGTTAAGTTTTACAAGCATCACATCCTTTAATGAGAACTTGGAATGAAAGAGATTAAATTGCATGTGGTTACAGTATCAGTCCTAAACGTATCAGAGCTCTAAGCAGTTTGATTTATGACTCTTTTAGAATATTCAAATATGCCTTTTTCAAAAGATATTGGAGAAAAATGCTAACTAAAAACATTTTTCTTCAAGCAGAAAAGCATTCCAATATTTCTTAATTGGCATGTAGATTTCTCACAACAGTCTATCTGACACAGCACAGGTTTCAGAAGGAAACAATTTTCTCTTTTCCCCTATGTTTCTGTTATTTTGGCATCTTTTAGCTTATGTTGTCAAATTTGCCTTTGAATGGAGAGATAGAGGATGGTATGGAAACAACTTAATCCAATGCCATACCTATCCTTCAAGAAATGCATGGCTTTACCTACTTTCTTACATTAAAGAACTTTTCCAACTGCAGTTGGGCCACTGTGTCCCACACCAGGCGCATGGAATCATGCTCCGTAACTGGGTCAGCTAATAAGAACTGAAAATCCAAAGTAGCACGAGTTCTGCTAAATTGGGAAGTTCATTCATACAAGTCAAAGTTATGTTTAAATTCCTAAACACATAAAAGGCTCTGTAATAGTGTTGCTATCAAAAGAAAGCTGTAAAAGAGTGGATGATTATCTGAGAGCTCTTCAAGCAACAGCAAATATAGCTAATAAATAGTAAACATAAGGAGAGTTGTGACAGAATGCTAATGCAGGTTCAGATGGAATCACCTTTTTAATAGTACCACGATGAGTATCTCTGTGTGTGTTCGTTTGTTTTTGTTGTGCTTTTCTCTTTCTTTCACCAGTTCAACCAGAGCTGGAGTAATTCTGAATCTTGCTGCAACACCACAGTGCAGGTTCTGTCTCCTCTTGGTGGAGCATCCAAACCAGTGAGTGTCCTTCCTCTTTTCTGAAGGGCACAGTTGTCACTTACATCAGAATCATCACTGATTTCTCATACACTAGGATGCTCACTAACTCAAATATTAATGCAAAGAAATATTCAATAAAGCTCTACAACAAGCCCCAAAGGACTCTGGTTCATGCAGTCCCTGTAGAGGGAAAATTTCATAGTCCAAGGTAGGAAAGAAGTTCAGAATTAAGGGCACTTCCTGCTGATGGCTTTTATGAGAAAATGACTCAAGCCTAAGATGATTTATTCTGATCAACATTTTCAGAACTACAGATACTGTGAAATCATGTCAGGACAGTCCCTTAAGAAAGGTCCAAGCTTTATCCTATTTACATGGGCTATTATTTGGCACTGAATTTCTCCAAGTCTGTGCATTTCTCATACATAAAAATGAAAGCATAAAAATGAAAGCCTTGTGCTTCCTGCCTTATGAACATCGGTGTGGTAGATGTATTATATTGTCCATTGGAGTTTACTCAAACCTATTTTGCTTAACACTGCCTGATGAATGCCCAAGAACCTAATATTTAGGGAAGAAACAGTAAATATTAGGACAGATTATCCCTTGGCTTTTCAGATTTCCTGAAGATTAGTTTCTGTTCCAAATTCATGGCTAAGCTGACTGCAGACCTCACAAAGACTAGGAATGAAGTCTTTGGAAGCATTGGCTAGGCAAGTGAAATAGCGAAGACTTATTAGATGTAGCCTTCATTCCTACTGAGCTCTTATGTATGTTTTTCTTCTTTTCTGGCAGGGTTTGAGACTATTCCCCATCCAGCATGTAAGGTTCTCTTTGGGAAATCTGAGCATCACCATACTTAGGGCACTAAAAATGGTACTCAAGACTTATTTAGTGCACACCATAAGCAATTTAGTATCATTACAGCATCACAGAATGGATCGAAGTGACTAAGTTTACCTTAAACCAGGTAAGCTAGAAGAAATTCTAGAGAACAGCATAATCAGATGAGTGAAGAGCAACTGATGGTGATCAGCTGTCAAGTACAGTGCGTGTTCACGGGTTTTGGTGCTCAGTTCAATTCAAACTCCTTTCAGAAGACCAAAAGGGTGAAGCCAAAATGGGAAAAACTCATGAAAATGATTCTGTTCACGCTCTCATAATGCATTCTCTGTCATGGCATCTGGGGGTTGATTCCTCTTTTTCTTTGACCTCATCCAGTTTCACTCTTGCTATCCACATCTTTGTCGCTTTACCAAAAAACTGTTGCTAAGCTTATTTAGGACAAAGTTGGAATAGGACAGCAAGGAACACTCTGAAATACATCCCCAAAGACAAAGGTATGAGGCTTGTTGAGCAAATATCCCAACTTTATTTGATATGGAGACTCTCAGAGGCCTCTGGGAAACATGCAAGTATGTGCCAAGATTTTTGACAGTTAGGATCAAATTACCTTTAAGACTACTTCATTTAAATCCAAGCAGTCAAGAAGCAGCAGCCAGAGGAATATTCCAGTCAGAATTCATTTCTCTCTGTGGTCAGAGGAGACGTGCATTTATCACCTTTCTTGATATTAGTTGGAACCTAGTAAATGGATACTTGAGGACTGATGTACTGGGTGGACTGTCAGAAGGAACGAAGGTCGACTGACCTGGGAAGGATTTCTGAAGGGAACACTGCTCACCAAAATGGACTACTCAGGAAGGTCTATTGGAAGCACCTATCTGTCACCAGAGGTTTGAATCTGCACCGGTTTCTGTCTAGTTTTCAATTTTGTGCATGGATTATTTGAATATTGAGCAGCCTGTGGGCTCCATGTAAAGAAGCAGGAAAAATGTGAAGGCAAAGGAAAGTCACTCCTTGGGTAGTACTAGTTCAGTGCACAGCATTCATTTTTATTACCGCAGTATCTTTCTTGCTTAAGCAACAATACACCATGAAGGCAGCTTACTTAAGAGTCTCATGAAAGGTAGCCACATGTTTGTGCAATGGGACAGGGCAGTGGCAGAGAGCTTCCTCTCTCCCTGCCCACTCAGTCTGCTCACTGCTCTCCATGAAACAAGCTGTTTTCTCCTTTCCTCTACAGCAGCAGATGACACGGTGGAGGAAGTGTCAGGAATAACAAGCATTATTGCAGGGTATGTAGTAAAGCCCTACAGAATATATAATCCTTCAAGAAGAATTATTTTTGAAATACTGTAAAATATGTTTGTTTATTGGAGTGAGGGGCACTCAGGTCCTAAGCTTCCTATCAGTCAGAAACAGTCAGTATAGACAGGCTTTAATTTGCTCTGAGACTTGGTAAAAAAAAATATTCCTTTCATCCAGGGCACTAACATATCTATGCACATTTTTTTGCCTACTAAGTATTCATGTTAATATGATTTCATACCTGTGTAAATAGGATAGTAGATATATTTCTATATGTGTGATTTTAAGAACCTATTTGAAGGAGACAGTTTTAGTGCATCCATTGAATAATAAAGCAAAGCCAAAATTAGGAATTAAAAAAAAAATAAAAATACAATGAGCTTGATTTTAGAGTTAAGCCTTTCATGCTCCATAAATCTTCAGTGAGTGCCAAGGTTTATACAGGACTTATGTATATCTGAGCAGTAAAGATTAAGGTATAAGATCAATACATGTAATCAAAATGCGCTTCAATTTCTTCTGCCTTTCTCAAATGATAGCTAATGAGGCCTGGAAAGATTTGAGAGTATGTGTGCAAAAATAAAATAAACTCCAGAGATAGAATTTGTTCAAATAAGAGGTTGTTTAAATGTGTTATTCTTTGGTGGAAGGCACTGGAACTTTTCCAGTGTATTACCCTGCAACTTTTGGAAAAAAATAAGCAAGAAGCTGATGCTACTATTATCCCTGTCCAGATATGTGTTCCAAGGAAAGCCACACAGGGCATGACTAGAGCTCACTTCAGTCGTGAAGTTGCAGCAATTCACACCCAAGCCAGATCCTCAGCAAGCAAAGAGCTTCTTTTAGAATTTCTCTCCTATGTTTAACTCCAAATGTTCCAGAAGCAATGTTATTATCCTCCAAAAAAATAATTCAAATTACTTTTTTTTTTTTTTTTGTATTTTTAAAACAATAATTCCAAATGGATGGAATGCAATAGGGATGCAATGTTTCATACAGGTGTCGAGTTTGCACACTGAAGTCCATGAGGATGGCAAATGAGCGTACCCTTATCTTCATCACCAGCCTTTTGAGCCCAACATGCACCTCCAGAGAGCACAACAGTACCAGGATGTAAAAACCTTGGTGTGCTCCTCTTGAGCAAAGTTTTACAGGAGTATTTAAATAGATTCCAAGATTTTGGGCTCCGAAGCAGGAAGAAAAACAGAGTCGTATTAAAGAGCACCATGAAAAGCTCAATGGAAGCACAGAGCCTGGGTCACAGGAGCAATGAAACAGATGAAATTATGTTATACCAGAAGAATAAGCATTGGCAGATTAACAACCGCATTACAGACCGAATACACAGCAATATCTGTTAGCTTCCATGACATTTCCTGACAAATAATGCCACCAAAACCAGTACTCAAAAATGTGGACGAAAGGTGGTGGGGGACAGGTTGCCACGTTGTGTCTTGGGACTGCCCCATTTTGTTTGCAGCAATAAAATCAGGAAGGCTGCAGAGTGCAATTAAACTTTCGCTTAAACCAAAAGATTCTAAAGCAACTGCAATCTAATTAAAAAAAAAAAAAAAAAAGAGCATGTTGTTGCTTTAAAAATATTTTTTTCCACATTAACAAAGTTACGTTTTCAAGGTAAACCTATTCATTTATCTTGTCTAACGAGAAATCTGACATGAAGTAACCTGACATGCATGAGGCAGTCTGTACTTCTGTGGATGGCAAATCTGTTCACTGACAAACTTCTAGAAAATCTGTCACCCAGCAGGCTCTGGAAGTCCCAGCAAGCAGCAGGACAATCTGCTACAGACCTGCTTGGGCATTTGATCTAGGCTGATAATGCATATGGCTGTATTGCAGGGGGGTTGTCCTCCCTTGGCAAGCAGTGGCTAAACATCTTCGGCAAGTGGCAAGAACGCAGGGAAGAAAACTAGAGGTCACAGAGAGCACTGTCAAAATGGACTTACTGACAAATTACATAACTACAGAAAGCTCAGAACTTCAGAAACGCCTGGGTTTACCGTCTTCCCAATCATTATAAACTGTCTGTTTCCACGTCTACAGGTCTGCATCAGAACACGCAAAGTTTATAGTTTGATATACTGAGGATTCATTTGTGATATTGCTCCAGAACCGTTGCAAGGAGCCAAGATGAATGAAAATAGGGAAGGCAAATGAAATACCTCATGCAAATAAGAGATATAGCTTTGCTATTCAAGTCATGATTCCAGTTCTACATTCAATAACTTTTTCAGTGATTCTGGACCCAACAAATGGACAACCAGTCAAAAGTAACCAGCCAAGCCTAACTTTTCATCTATTTTTGTATCAGTGGCACTAGTGTACAGCTTTTTAGGTAATGTTTGCATTCTACACCATTCATACTGGAGATCACTGTGCAATCACAAGACTAACTTTACCACACCAAATCACAAGTAATTCCTCAGCTTTATTCTGGTGAGGAAATTGGTCTCAACCCACCAATATGTATTTGATATTTAAAACTCAAAGAGTCCAGACTGAGGAATAAAGAAAATCCCAAAATACAAACAAAAAAAGTCTCTTCCTATGCAGTGAGAGCACATGGAAGGCTACAAAAAAAAAAAAAATCAGACACCTCAACTGGTTCCTGATCTCTGAGACATTGTTCCTGCGTGCACAAGATTTTTAAATCTCATGCACAGTGGCATTTTATTTCCTCTGCCTCACCCTCAGTGCCCAAACAGTAAGGCAATCACTGCGGTTCATTTCTTTTCTTTTCTAGAGCTGTTAAAAGACCAAGAATTGAGGCAATACATAGTTTAAAAATGTTTAAAAATGTTTAAAAAAATAGTTTAAAAAGTTAAAAATTGCTATATTCTCTGAAAAATAAGGCTACTTCTTAATCAACAACAACAAAGAAAACAAAAACAACAACAGAAACAGTCTAAGGAAATAAGCCTTCTCTTGAGACAATTAGGGTACTTCTTTCCTTTTGCTATGTAAAAAAGTTACAGTTGAAACAAAGCTAAGACACAAAAATTCCAAATTAGGACATTTGGCAACATCAACAATAAAATTATAAGCATTTCACCAAATATTTCACTTGAAAAGATGCAAATATAGGAAAAAATAGGCTTTTCAAGTGTCTCCTCCTTCATTTCTTCCTTCTAAAAGACCCAAATACCTTGCAAAATTTTGTACTGTATTTTTCTTTGGATAGAATTTCAATAGTACAATCCCCTTAGTGTTTTCCCAATGAGTTCTACTTTGGAGGACTGCAAGCATGTTACAGATGAAGCTCCACAGGCTTCACAGGAAATAGATGAGCCTACTGCTTAAGAACCTGCAATCCATTTTGTCTTGAAAGCCTCACACAAATTCTACTTTTTCATGACATCGGTACATAGCTGTAGTCCCATTCTGTTTCTACCACTGCCACATGCAACAAAGCCCATAAAGCAGGAGAAATAGCCTAAGTTAGATGCAAATTTCTCTTTGATCTATACTGTTGAGCCTGTCCTTCATTTACATGGGAGCTGTTTTACAGCTGCAGCACAGAAGTTAGGAGCAGAGGCCTTATTCATGCATTGGCTGCCTACCTGTGTGAAGCATCGTTTGACTTCCTTTGCTCTTCTGTTATTTCAAGCTTAAACAGGACAAAGTTTCTCTCTTACCCTTCTACCCCAGAAGGCTTACTCCATCACGTATTTATTTAAACAACTCTCCACTAATTTCCACATACACTTGTTTGGTGCAGGGAAAATAGATCTTTATTATTATTTTTTAAATATAGTTTTATTTAATTCACAGATGCTATCTTAATAGCTCTCCCATGCAACTATCTGACTTGGAATCTGTATGGCTCTAGGGAACTGGCAGTGACTTTCAGCTTTTCCAAGTCTGTGATTCAGACGTAACCAGAGCCACTGGTGACTGAGAATGAATGCAGAGAAAACTGTGTGATGGTCTGTATGAAATAAGGTAATGATTTGAGTCCAGTTGCAATTTGACAGGTTACCAGGAAAGCAATTTGGTGCTTTCTTGGGCCTTTTGGGAAAAGGAGCCAGAAGATCAGCTTCTGCAAATTATCTTTCACGTTAGAGCCATCTGGCATGCAAGGGTGTAGCCTTTATTATCAGTACACCTTTTTCATGGCCAATTACGGAGATTTCATTTTTTCCCCCAAGTTCTATCAGTTTGATATTCTGGAGACTGTTTGCCATGTTCTGCTTTAGTCTGAGAAAGCTAATCTCTTTAAGCTTCATCTATTATCCAGGGGAGGGAAGGAGAGAGAGAGGGAGGGAGATACTTCTGAATTATTCCTTAGAGCGTAACTTAGAGAATTTAGAGCATCTCCCTTGCACTGACTGTAGGGACTGTCTTGGTAGCATAACCTTTACAAGGCTAAAATCTGAGACTGTAACCTTCTCCCTCGTGCCCCCTGCACAATTCAGATAGACTGTCAATAAATACATCAGACCACTGAGTTCAGATAGAGCCCTAACTGCTGTGCCTAAGGGCTTCTACTCCTCAATAAATTTTGGATTCAGCAAGTCCAAACTGGACATTTTGCTTAGGACCTCTGGCAAAAATATTGTTTTCACCTCATGCTCCTGTTCTGATCAGCATTTATTTTTAAACCTCTCATTCTTCTCAGTGACAAAACTGGCTTTTAAACATCAACACTATTAAAGGACATAGCTCAGGACTTTTTTTCCTCTTCCTCCATCCATAAAAGGGAGAAGTAAGTTGCAAAGCAAATCTGTGTCTGTAGCAAAATACCGTTCTCATAGATCAGAAGATCCTGCAGTCGTCAAAGAATGGATGTACTGATTCAGCTAAAATTAAAGTGTAAAACCAGGATGAATGCAATATACTTACATTCTTTAGATTTCTATTTGCTTCCTTCCCCATTCTCTCATTAATTCCTACTGAGAATAAGAAACTAGCAAGGAACTTTGTTTCTTCGTAATTACTTTGCCAAGCTCTCAGTTATGTACCAATATAGGGATATTTGGGTTGTTCTCCTTGTGAGGTTTGTAATGAACCGCCACTGGTAACAAACTAATGAGGTTGTCAAAAACTGCAACAAAACAGTTCTACAATTTATGTGAGCAGCATAGCATGTAATGTATCTTTTTATATATTTTGAATAGATTCAGCTTTTTTCAGCATTATATGAAGAAGAAAAGGTAGGAACATCTCTGCTTAATGTCATGCAAGGAATAAAGCAGAATGAGACGAAAGATTTCCTGGGGAACGAAAAGATGCAGAAAGAAACCAAATGGCCAATTTTTGTCCATGACAACAGAAGGAAGAAGGAGGAAGTGATGCACAGCTAATTCCTGGTTACTGAGCACTTCCCTGGTTTTATGACAAACTGGTGTTTTTTTTTTTTGTTTTTTTTTTTTAAACTTTCTGTGTCATTCCTTATCCTGGTGTTTTGTGCCACGAAAGAAAATCTTTCTGTTTAAAATATACCTTCTCTGCTTCACATATTTTGGAGATCTGAGGTTAGCTTCAATTTCATTTACAGTTTATAGCATTTGGAAAGTCAGACTCGCTGAAGAGAAATAAAAATCCTGAACTCCTGTTACTTCACTTAAGGGCAGAGGATGCAGGACTACATTCTGAGCAACAGCGCCAGTTGATTTTCTGCTTTTTTCCCTTCCTGACATTCAATGCTAAATTGGCAGTAAGCTTTATTAACTTCTAAAGCTTTCAAATATTGGAAGCAGCTGTTTGAAATCCATGGCAGTCCCCAATCCCATAGAAGAATTTAATGCTGTACAATAATCCACAAATTAGTAGGTGTAATGCATCATCTTCTATTATAGCTGTCATTTCTGTTTCAGTGCCAAAAGGCAGTCAGAATGAACAGGAGAGTGAACATCATGGAACCTTCCAATGGAACGGCTCTGAAAGCATGGGCAACTCTTTCTGCAAGGGTAAGGCTTTGAGATTCTTCCTGAGCAAGGAAAATAAAAGCAGCAGAAGGGCAGCTGCTTTATAACGGGGTTAATCTAATGACTGGGAGCAAAGTAGGTTAGGTGGGAAGTCACATCAACTAGTATTATATTGAAAATTAGAATGCAATTAGACAGTTAGCTGGTAAAAAATAGCATGGATCAGGGCATTGTGCAGTTATTTAAGCAACCAGAGAACCTAAACTTCTTTTGATAACAGAATAAACATAATATGTGCCTTGTAACTCTGCCATGGTAGGATATCTGATAACAAAATTATTATGTACCAAGGTATTCACACCTCACAGTTCTCAATGTCTGCGCAACCTGAAGTGTGGAGGGGAAGGACCTCTGGTCAAACGTCAGTTCTAGCTTTCTGAAACTGTCTGCTGGTTCCTGGAAGACTAGATGTAAAGCATACAGGTGATGGATAGAAGTTATCCACAGCTTATCCACAGATCCTTAGGGTAGCATATGGCAAAATACTCGGAGAGCAAAGGGATCAGGTGAATGGAAACCAGTTCTGAAAACAGGCTGGAAGCAGCCCAAGGAAAAGAAGGCGGAGCTGCAGCAACACTTGGCCTAGACACCTCAACAGTGTGATTCACAAGTGAAGACAGCTTGGGACTCATTCCTACGTCTCTCCCTTCTCTCAAGATTTTTTCTGCTCCTAAACTCAGCTGCTGCAGCTCACAGCTCTGCTGTCAGGTAAAAAGCGCTGCTTTTCTCTCTCTGAATGCACCAGATGATGATGCAAGCAGTTCAGCAGTTGCCACACAAGTAACTGAGTCATTCCAGCAAGGCAAGCAGCTAAAGGTTAGAGGCCCTAGCAATCACTAAAACACTAGCAACCCCTGCTTGCAAACAGGGTCCCCCAGATTAGATGCACTGCATCTAGTGGGGGACAGAAATACAAAGCACTGAATGACACAGCTTTACAACCTGAAAATACAGGGGAATGAGCAGTTCTTATGCCAAGACCCAGCTGCACCTCAAAACTAAGTTTGGATCTAAGAATTGATCTCAGGCCCCCAGCGCCTTGAAGGTTTTGTCAGCACCAGGCTGCAGCCAAAAACTAGCTCAGAGGAAAAGTAGCCAGGACTGTCACTGGAGCTACGCACCTCAAGTTGCCCAGCATACAGCTTGGAAGAGTAAGGGGATTTGGAGATCTATTGCTACTTGTTACACCACAATGATCTTCGCAGCAATTTATTTCCATGCATACAAACAACAGTGTCATAGTTATTCACAGCAAAGAGGCAGACAGTGGAAAGGATAACCAGTTTCTAACTACAAGGTTTCAGAGTGCCAAACACAAACCTTGTAGAATGAACGCTATTCCCAAGGAGAGAAAGAGCCAGCAACGCAGGAGTAGGATCAGGTTCCCACCCACTGAAATAAAAAGTCCATAGAAATGACAGGAATTGGGAATGTTGGAAAAAAGAAGTCACCAGGCAATTCCCTGACTGCTTCTCTGTGGTCTCCGTAAAGTATCCACTTTCTGTCTGGAAGAAGCAGTAGACTGAATTTCTTAAGCAGTGGAGAGCAGAGGGAAGACAGAATAAAACATTAAGAAATTAAGAGTTTAACAGTCCATAAGGCTAAAGGAATTAGATGCTATCTGCTGCTTTTCACAGCATACGTGCACAAGGTCAAATACTGAAGCAAAGTGTGTGCTAATGGGTGTGTCTGCCTGTACATATATAAAGCTTTGAATATACAGGTCTACCTCATATAGATGTGCTATTTACCTCATTTTGAGTACTAAGGTGCACACTGTGCATCACCATGACTCATGTGCTGCAAGAGTTCTGCTTTATCCTGAGTGTCTTTAGTGAAGCAGAGGCTTCAAAGCAGGAGAGAGCAACGTGTATTCAGATTCAGGCATCATTTCAGGCTATTCAGATCCCCCCCCTTTTTTTTTTTTTTTTTTTTTTTTAAAACATAGCTTAATATTTTATTGTTTAAGAACCTGTTTGTCCTACACCTTACTGCCACCAGTTACATGCTATTCCAAGTAAAAGGACATTGTGGAATTTTCTTGGCCTTTGCTGCAGGGAGAGAGCATCACATTTACAGCAGAAAGTTTCAAGGGCAACTACAAGAGTTTGATGTCCAACGGGCTTCTGTCCCAGAAGCAGTGCTTCCCTAACCCATGTTCTGAAACAGCCATTGCCTGCAGGAACAGAGCTAGTTCTTACACTGATTTTAAACACTACTGCTTATCATTTCATATCTTGGCACTAACAGGCCCTTTTGGTGAAATGATTTTTTTGTTTCTCTTGATTTCTCGCCCTATATTGCAAGGTTTGGAATTAGTTATTAAAGAAATAAGGAATGCTATATAAAAAAAATGGGAAAGCACTTTCAATTCTCTGGAGATATTCAAGACCCGCCTGGACGCCCACCTGTGCAACCTGGTGTAGGGAACCTGCTTTGGCAGGGGGTTGGACTCGATGATCTCTGGAGGTCCCTTCCAACCCCTACGATTCTGTGATTCTGTAATTTCCTAAAACAGCAGCTGAGTTTTAGCTTACCTTTAAAGATTATTATGAGCATTGGGGAAAAATGGATTCATCTTTACTGTATTTAATTAGGCTAGTGGTCATGCCCAACTGGATCACCTAATGACTCTTTGTACTAGTAGAAGAAAGGTGAGCACTTTCAGAGGAGAATTTGTCCTACAGTAGGGTGGAATAAATCATTCTCAGGAAGTGTTTACATCTCTGTGTAAATCAGTTTAAACAAGCTCCTGGCTATAGGGTTGCTATAATTAGATAAAGTGAACATCACACTAATTTTACACTCCTCAAATGAACCATGCTCTGCAGGAAAATTAGCAACCATGGCTGCTTGAAGCACTGAGACAACCTCAGATCATGGTTACAACCACTGGTCATCTCAGTCAGACTATGCAAAAAGTAATTTCTCAAGTATCAGTAAATTAGCTTAATTTTAATAAGTATTCAGTTATAGAATCTAGCAAGTATGGAATAAAAAAACCTTTTAAAACATGCTTGTAAAATGCTTGTTATTTTTTATGGTTCATCCAATTCTCTATAAGCTATTTAAAATATCTTCTAGTTTAAAGTGCATGCAGTCTCCACCTGGTGATCCGTGCTTCTGAAGATTCATACGAGGGATTACTCAAAGTATGCACACTTTCACTGTATCTAAAACAATTTGGTGCAGTAGCATTGTCCGGCATGGATTTTATCATAAACTCTTTAGGAAAATACCTAACACAAGATACAGTGAGGCACAGCTGAAGCGTATGTTCCCCATAGTAGCACGGATCCTGAGAGGCTGTGTTAGCAGGCATCACTTTTGCTACTTCATGAGAAAGCGAGGAATACTTTCTATGTAGATGCTTTGGAAATGTGCCTGACTGAGACTCAAGAAGACCAACTAACGTCCCAGCAGAGAAAAAAATTAAATGAGAACAGATGGACTAATTCAGCATTTTCAAGCAGTGAAATCCAAACGTGAAAGAAACCTGGCCGACCACAGATGACAAGGCCTGTCTCAGTTCAGTGTTCAAGCAGTAACAGCAGGCTCTTGATTTTATATTTTTATTTTCCTCCATCAAATTAATCTTCTTGAGGGGGCTGGCATTTCAGTGGGTTTGAAGCTTCCCTCTCCAGGGGCTTCAGATTCAAATCAAAATTCTATGTACCACTTACTAGACTTGTTGCTCTCAGTCTGTTCAAGAAAATTCAAGCAACATGCACAGTTTGTTAATTACACGTGCCAATATTATCTGCTGGGAAAAGGTCAGGGTAGAAGAAAAAGTTTCCATAGGTCATCCTTGAAGTGCCCTTCCAGAGGTATACAGATACTCAGACAGCTCTTCAACATTGCTAGCTTCTAGCACAAGCTGGAATTATCCGCTATTTAATGAATGCTGCATTTGGATCTTAACTAAACTTAACTTAAAACAAAACAAAGAAGAAAAAAATAGCCACCAAACTCAATCTCACTTGCCAAAGACCCCCCCACCACACAAACATCATCTATTTGTAGTCTACCAATACATACAAAATCATGTTCTCTTGCATTACTGGGCAACTTCAACATTCAAACCAGTGGGTTTTTTAGCTGGAAAGAGAAAATGCCTGGGGAATCTGAAACATCTTGCAATTTCTACATTAGAGGAGTAAAAATGTTAAAAAAAAATCATATACTTTCAAGTGTTTTGACTTGTAGTAGTTTGGAACTTCTTACTTAAAACCGCAGTAGGTTTTCTGAGAGAACACATGGTTTTAGTCATCCTCACATAGCAATCTTTCCGTTAACTTCTTGGTTCTCTTCAAAAGTTAAAGTGCTGCATGTTTTAAGACACAACTTTCTTTTCTTTTGCTGTTGACACTGTTAGTAAACCAAAACTAAGTTATTTCCACAAGAGGCTTTTTGATCAAAGCCAGGTAGGCAATGTAGTAAAGGAAGGCAGTATAGGTAGCAACATTTTAAGCATGTGACAGAACCCATAGTTAAACTGAGATTTGACTTCCATCAAGTGTCCTGGGGCGTACTATCTTAATAAGGGTAAATAATGTTTCTTTTGCCTGATCTCTTCATGTAGTTCCTTTTGCCATTATTGAGCATTTCCACAAGCCTAAAAAGGAAAAGGATCTATATTTGTTTATCCATAATATAATGTTCATTATTTCCCTAATGATACACACGGTTCTTTAGTTTGGATTATTTACATAGACAAAACTTTGTCTCTGCACACACTCCTTCACTCACAACTCCTGAGACACCAACTCCCAGCTGCTATTGTAACACCTTTAAAATATAAGAAAATGCAAAAAGCACCAAAAGTAAAAAACAACCCCCCCCCACGACTTTATATATCTGACTTAAGATATTTTACATTTAGATCTGTTTTCAAGGCAACTGACATAAAGGAAAACAAAGCACAAGTATGTGCTGTTTATATGAGCAATCTTCAAACTCCTGTCGCTCCGCTCTTCCTATTGTAAACTACCCTAAGTTACTAGAGCCTATGCTATTGCACTTTGCCTGCGGGGCAAGCTCCGTCCTCGGATATCCCTTACAGCAGAGAAGGATTCCCCCAGGCAGGGAGACACTTTTTCTCCAGAGAAGCTGCACATTGGCTCCGGGGTCAATTCTGTCATATTCTAAGAGTTTAGCAGTAACACAGACTTTTGGAATTCCAATTCTGCCTAAATTAGGAAGTGAAAAAGCCCTGCGGAAGCATTACCAGGATTTGCTTCTTCCCCTGCCAAATTGGCTCTTTCCACCCAACAACTGCCCTTAGCTGATTAACTGTTCATGGCTGAGGTGAATGAATGAACAGAGGAAAATGGACTGACTCCCTCTTAGTATTAACCTCTAAAGAAGAGAGACACGAAATGAGACTGATTGGCCAAAGTAAATTTTGACTTAGCTTTCACAAACAGTAGCATATATGCTTTCAGCAGCCTTTCATTTCTATTGATTCAGATCTGCTTATCTTTGTTTCCTCTCCTTTTGACTTGCACAAGAAAACTGCATCTGCTGACAAAAGTTCTATTTATCTTTAATAAAAAATTAATAATTAGAGAAGGAAAATGGGAAAAATTAATCCTTTCCTTTGTTGGAGCTCTTCATTAATTATGTTTGCTTATGTTAATTTTGATTATACAGCAATGACTGTAGTTGCAAGATAAATTTGCTTTGCAGGCAGGCTAGTAAATACAATTATAAAGCTCTACAGAAAGGGGAGAACTACATCTGTCTTAAGGTGGAGTGGTTTCAGATGTTTTGTTCAGACAGATGCCCTTAGCTTTCACTAAAATTCACCTCCACAAAAAAAAACAACACATCATTTGAGATAGCGTATCTCTCACTAAATTTAATTGAAAGGTGGCACACTTCTGTTGCAGTCATCCATGTGTTTCTTTAGAAGCACAAGGGAAAAAGAAACCTGTAGGAAAATCATGTCTGTATTGACATATCTCTTCAAATGAACTGAAGAGGAAGCAGTTGCCAGTTTTCTCACGCTCTTCATTATTTTACAGTTTTCTGTTCCATACCTTACACATTAAAGAACTCCTGAAAACTAAAAAAGAAAAAAGACAGGAGATACAGTCACCTATGCATGTGCACTGGGATAATCTACACCAGTCTTTAACCTGTCATTAACTTATGATTAGGTAACCGAGAGGTTAAAAGACTAACACAAGTGACATAAAATGTCTGCTGTCAAGTGGTACAGCTCAGAAAGGAGACAACTGGGCCAAACTCCAAGGCCATCTACTTTGGTGTTTATATTTATCTAGGATCAAATAGAGTCATTTTATAACTTAGGGTCAGGCTGTGAACTGATACCTGTTCTTAGTCTCCATGCTATAGTACTTAAACCGTTAATTGCTGATTTTGAACAGTTTGGCGGTATTGGTGAGATAAGCTTACCTGACAAACAGTTTCGGGTTTGAAGTGCAGGTGAGTAGAATTTTACCATAAGAGATTGTTTGAATCATTCAGAAATGCAATTAATGCTTCCATTTAAATGCAAAAAGCGGAGAGAAGAAATCAAGTTTTCCTAACACAAGGGAAAAATGCTTAAAGTGATAAGCAAAACTAAAATTTGAAATATTAGATTTGATATTAGTTTTAACTAGAAAAATGTTACAATTCTAATTTTTTACCTGAAGCTAAAAAACCGAAAGCTGAAAAAGCCAGCTCAGATAAAAGAAATACTAAGCATTAGTGTGAGAACAAAAAAGAACAAAAAGTATAGCAAGAACCAGTTTGACTTTTTCCGTACTGTTTTTAATTTTTCTGCCTTCCCTAAAAAGAACAGGCCAGCAGAATAACAATTACATTTGCTAAAAGCATTGTTGTCACCAGATTAGTCACTTAGTTTTGAGTCAAAATACCCTGATCATTAGTTTGCTTTGTTCCAGTCACTGGCACCTTTCACTGGGCTGTACAGAAACTCCTGCTGGTTGGAACGTGCTGGCTACGTTCCCTCAGATATTTACATTTTCATTAAGAACATATTATATCAGCATTACTACAGATACGTTTTCAACTGCAATACTAGCAAAGTGGTTAGTGATAAATCAGTAGAGCAATAAAACACAAGGAAGATAAAATTGGAAGGCTCACAAATAGATTACAATCAGTAACAGCACAATCAAACATCACTGTGCTCCTGATTTCAAACAGCCCTCTTCTAGCTGTGCTCATTACTCACTATTCATCAGTGGTTCCCTTCTTTCACTGAAGATTTTAGAGACTGACATTCTTACGCTGTTATTTATAACATCAGTAAGAAGTATGAGGGAGAACTGTTTTCGCTCATGCTGGGTGCTGAGCACTGTTAGACCAAAATCCATTTAGATGATGCATTTCTTCCTACAAATTATCTTGTTAACACGTTGTTGAAAATAGCAACACAAAAAAGTTCTCAGAATTCCACTGTTTTCCATCATCGAACCTGTTGTTTACTGATGCTCTACGTCATGATCACAAATCTTCGGTACTTATTCCAAAGTACACTTCACCACTCCTACACTTATGTGAATCGTAATGGTAGAAGCCACCTACATGAGAGCTTTGGTTCAGATTCATGAAGAACACCCAGCCTCAGGAAGAAAAGTCACAGTTCAAGCTAGGTGCCTAGTAACCCAGTACAAAGCACAGAGATACTTCAATGACTAAAAACAAATTGTTAAATCACTGTGTTCAAGGAAGAAGTTACAAGTGTCTGCTTAAGTCATCTAACAAAAAAATATGAACATTTAAAATTCAGTGAAACTTCTCTCCCATTCTCCCTGAACCTGATATGCTTACATTTAACCTGAAATAGATAAGCATTTTGGACCAGGCCCCACAGACCCGTTTTTCATCATTAAGTTTTTAGAGACCAATGCTGTGTTTACTCCAGCTCCTTCCATCTCCACACTTGAAGGTGACTCCAGATCACCCAGTTAAAGTGAGGCAATCCCCTCTGTACTGAAAAATGTAGACTCAAATCTCTTTCATCAGAACAGTTCATTGATCCAGGCCTCCCGCTTCATGATTGCCAAACTGACTGACTGATCTTATGCTACAGGCCTCGTGCTAGCAGCCCTTCATCTCTTTTTTCCTATGTATTGTCTGACCCATATGAGTACTAACAGAACAAGCAAGGGGGCTCTAAATACTGATGTGAACTAGCTGGTCAGTGACCAAACTACAGCTCCTAATGAATTTTAACATTGTGGACAAGAGCTCAGGAGCTAACCTAAAGGCAAACAAGAAACCCTGAATGTTTCAACTAGCTCTTTAATGTGGATATCGTGACCAGTTACAGTCAAGAAGATGAAAGGCTATGCAACAGCAAAGCTTTAATTAAAATTAGAGACCACTATTTCATTAGGAGTGTCCTGTTGCAACTCAGATTTCCATGAAGACCCTTCAGAAGTGATCCCATAATTCATTCACTGGGACACCTGCTAGCCAAGGTGTCACTTATCATGCAGTATGAAAGAAGAATCTATGATTCATCAGAAAATTAAGACTGGGGTTTGTTGAATAGAAGATCAAAATAATTAATTCTACCAGAACTACGCTGAGTTCTGGTGAAGTATTCAGCAGTGCTTACTGTACATTTCTGGAGACAAAACAGTGGATGTCAGCCAGTGAGGTGGTGGTGTATTTTAACAGTAGCAACAATGACGTGAAACACAAGATATGTTCTGGACCGCCATGCACAGCTGCCACACCACAGAACAGCGTCTCAATCAGCTCATCCACACACATCATCAAATTACGATGAGGGAACTGTGTACAGAGCTGAATAGCAACTTCAATGTGTTGGAAATGACGGTGGCAATGTTGGAATGTCACAAAGTTTGCACAAGGTGAGTTTCATGAATGTTCACACAGGAACAGAAAGAACACCATATGCAAATCTGTCAGGACATATTGAACCAATATGAGGCTGAAGGTGACAGCTTCCTGGTTCACATCATTACCAGGGACAAGATGTGTTATCATCACTACAAGGCAGAGTCAAAACATCAGTCCATGGAATGGCAACATGTGAATTTCCCATCAAAGAAAAAGTTCAAGATGCAATCCTCAGCAGGTAAAGTGATGTACGCTGTCTTTTGGGAAAGGAAAGGGGTGATCCTTCTAGAGTTCTTAGAACAAGGACAAACTATCAAGTCCAGCTGCTATACAGTAACACTGATTAAGTTGAAGGCTCCAGCTTCCTGGGTAGGGACAGAGAAAACAACAGCCTTTCTCTTGCAACATGATTATGCCAGGCCCCATACTGGTTTGAAGGCCGCAAAGCACGCTGCCAACCTTGTCTGGACTGTTCTACTACCTCTACCCTATAGGCCAGTTATCATAGAATCACTAAGGTTGGAAAAGACCTCTAAGATCACCCAGTACAGGTGCCCACCTACCACTATGTCCCTCAGCACAACATCTAAACGTTTCTTGAACACCTCTACGGACAGTGACACCACCACCTCCCTCGGCAGCCCATTCCAGCACCTGACCACTCTTTGAGAAGTCTTTCCAGATGTCCAACTTGAATCTCTCCTGGTGCAACCACAGGCCCTTCCCTCTATCCCTATCAGTAGTTGCATGGGAGAAGAGGCTGACTCTCACCTCACCACAGTCTCCCTTCAAGCATTTGTAGGAAGCGATAAGGTCTCCCCCGAGCCTCCTCTTCTCCAAACCAGCACCTTCCATTTGTTCAAGCCACTGAAAGATGAACTGTATGGGCAGAGTTTTCCTAGCAACATCACCATCAATGCTGCTATGAAACAGTAGGCTAACCCCACTGATGCAGATTTTAAATGTCATGCAGAGCATGACACGCATGCTCTTGTCCATGGCTAATGGTGGTGACTACACTAAAAAAAAGTAGTTTTAGTTGAGAATTTGCTCTATCAAGTAGTGTTATTGTGCTCTTTGCATCTGTTATAATGTCAGTGGAAATAAATAGTAGGGGTTATTTCTGCAGCAACCTACGTAAACACAGCTTAGGATGTAGATAGAAGGCCTTAGAGAAGACAAATTTTAAGCTTATCTTTACAGTTGAAGCTTCAATATCCTTTTCACCCTTCCTTCCTAAAGTTAGGCACTGGCTTAAATTCATTCCTAAATCAAGGACTGATGAAACAAATGACTCATTTAACTCAAGGGAATCCATAGTACAATCAGAATTGAAAACTACTTTCATAAGTTGTTGTCACTGATTCACAGTCCAAATTTATCTTTTCCCTGTGCAAGGGGGAAGCACTTGATGCTTATCTGATTTAACACAAGCCATGCTAAATACTGTATCTAAAATAGAACATTTAAATGGTGGATGAGGAACAGAAAATAGAAGGGCTAGGAGAAAGAAGAATTAGGGATGACATTTTATGTCTTTTAAAAGCCTGACCTTTTGAAAATATCACTGTGTACATTTTAAATATTAATAAAGGCACTAGCTGTTAGAAGGCACAGGGCTGTTGTTGTGAGGTGACCTTTTATTGAAGTAAAAGAAAATTGACAGTTTTATTAGCCATAGAATACTGCAAATAGGAGCTACAGGGGAAAAAAAAGCAAGTAAAAAAGCTGTCATTCTAATTAGCTACATTCTGTAAATTAATCTGAGGATGTGGTCATGTCTAAATATTGCTGTAGGTCCCCCTGTATCTCAGCCCAGACATTCCAAACAGCTTCAGAGTGAGACAACAGCATTTCCCAGTTCATTTATTTAAAGATATACTGTTGCCAGTGAAAAGAACAAGAATACTGGGACAAAAACCAATGAGATTTTCATGACTCAATAATTGTCACCTTTTGTGCGCTCCTATAGGGATCCTTTCACCAGAAATTCTCAGGAATAATCAACATTAAAAAGTTCCTTCTTGAGATGACTTAGATTTATTCAGACTAGAACTTTGGTGCTATGTCATTAGGAAAGAAAGCACTCCTTCACAGGTTCATCCCAAACCACTTGTTTCTCAGTAGAACCAAAACAGAAGAGCTGACTTCTTGTATTCATTTTTGCTGGTGATAATCACAAGGGTTTAGCTGTCTGTGATCCAAGGCCAGTTGATAAAGTACAGCTGTGTAACCTTGATTGAAACTTGAGAAAATTAAGTCGTGAAAATGAGCTGTGAAAAACAAATGGAGATAGTCACCCAAGATAAGAAAGGTAAAATTATAGGCAAATGTGGGATTCTTGAGATAGAACGCTTAGCAGCTCAAGGACTTGAGAGAAAAAAAGCCATCAACATGAAAATGTATAAAGGCCTGCAGAAAAGAAACAAAATGGGACTTGTAAGTTAACAATACTTCATTACGGATCTGTTTCAAAGAGAGGATGTTGTAACAGAGGTACTTCCTTCCCCATCTCACTGAGGACAACCTAGCCATCTCCTTTTATCTATCAGCTATACAACCTCCAGCTTTGCTTCCAGGTAGAGGTAACAAGCTTATGAAGGAGTCGATTCAGATTCTGCAACCCCTAGTAGAAATGAAGCAGCAGAGAAGGAGAAAAAGAATCCTTCCTTAACCTTTAGATACCTTTCACTGACAAACAACGTGCTACATAACATTTCTGCACTTCACCGCCATTTCCTCAATGTAAGCCCTTTCATGCATTTCAGCTCCATTCAGTGTGTTTTTCCATTATTTTATAGTGCACACCATAGAAAAAGCTGGGTTTACAAACTAGATCTGGTATTTGAGTTATTAAAGGGCAAAATCTGCCCTCCTTTATGTCACTGTCTGCATAAATGTGGCATTTCAACACAGGATTTAGAGTTGATGTGCACCCACACAAAGCCAGCCGTTGAACACTGCTCCACCACTAAGGCTATCAGAAGAGATGAGTTCTCAGAAATGGTGACTGGCACTGGATTCATTCTAGACGGAAATGAGTCAGCCTTCATCTCTTTCACAGTGCCAAACAGCTAAGGGCCAGCTTTGCCCATGTAAGCAATGGGGGATAGTTAATCTGCAAATCCTGGGCTTTGCTACTACTCAAACACTGCACACATGCAAGTAAAAGGAAAACTTCAACTCTTTTTTTTTAAGCAATTTTCTGAAGTATAATTTATTTTCCATTCTCAGGGTNAAGATTTTATTACATTCTTTGGCAGGATAGAACATCAGGCTATATTTGTTCAGAGAAGCAGGCAGGAAAGGAAAGCTAAGCCTCAAACAAATATTTCTTCTGTATGTCACAGTTTAATCAGTTCTTTCACAGAGGGATGCTAATGTGAGATTAAGTACAAGCTAAAAATATGACCAGGAAACCACGAATAAATCAAGTGGGAGGGAACAGAGTGAAACAGTTGTAAGCAGATTTATAAACGTTACCTGAAAAGTAATCCAGGTCAGCTCTATGTATTTATCTATTTTTAAATGCCTGAAGTATTTCAGACATAAGAAAAACATAGAAACACTGAAAATGCACACATTTAATTCTAACTAAATACTAAGAGGATAAAAGGTACCTATTTTCATCCTTCCTCTTTTGCCTCTCTACTGATAGAGTTTAGGATGCCTTGAGAGTGCCATTACTTTACAATAAGGTGCAACAGCCATGAAAGGCAGATAGATCACTGATGAAGCTGAGGACACAACTAACGCGCATCTGAAGGACAAAAGACTCGTCAAACACCACTGGAACACCGCACACAGAAGGTCATACCCCTTTTTGGTGCATGCTTAAACAGGAATTACTGATTGTGATACCTACTGATGTCAGTGGAAGTAGTTCTCTGACCTCAGTTGATTTTAGGCCAGACAAACGCTCCACGCACACCACTTAACTATCCAGAATCTAAAGGTTATAAACATTTCCCTTTTTTTTTTTCCTTTCTTTTTTGGGGGAGGGGATGGAGAAAGGGGGGAAGAATCTATCATAGTACTTAGATATCTCATATAAAACAAAAACTGTTTTTATTATTAAAAGACTAATTGCCAGCTAGTAGTTAATATGTCATCCTGTGGTGGAATAACCAAACTTCTGCTGAATGAGATCTTTGTCCTCTCTCAATGTAGAATAGTAAACACTCAAAAGTTACCAGATTTACAAAGCTGCATCATGAATGACAGAGTTATTTAGGGATGCAAGGAAAAAAGCAGACTAAAGAGCAAACTGCTAGAGTACATTTTACAATAACAGGAATGAAACCTTCACAAAAACAAGCTGCTATAACAAGTTTCCTTGATTAACTAATGTGACCTCAAAAAGAAAGATGTAAACCTCGGAGGTCCTGGAGACACCTAGTAGGCTGGGGAACATTCTTTCACAAAAGGGATTAAGTTCATTTCATACAAAACAACTAAGCACAATCATTCCAATAAGATTCTCTTGGTCTGCCTGTAACTAAGACTGATTACTTCGAGCTGTGTACAGGGAATCATCTCTTCTGAGCATCTTCCACCCCAACCTATATCGTTATATTGAAATAAGAGCAATACACAATCTAATGCTCCTTAATGCTGCATTTTCCCTCAGTGTCATGAAAATTACTGATTTTTAAGACTTTCCTGCCAGGGAGATGCAGAGAACAATTAGAGGACAGAAGTTTAATGGGGAAATAAATTCCTCTTTACTATCAAGAAGTATTTCACTTCTCTCCCATCTGTGGCTTTTGTAGCTGTTCTGAAGGTGAAAAGCAGGTTTCTGCTGAAATACAGCCTGAGGAAGTACAGCCTCCTCACTACCTATGGAAAGTGAAGTTACACTCTAGGGAAACAAGAGCGTAACTAGAGATTTCAGTCCAAAGAACTGAAGACACAAATCATTTAACTGATATGAAATATTTAACAGATACTCTACTGGAATAAGAAAGCATTATATCCAGCCTATGATATACTATCTTTTAATGGACTCCTGCCTAGAAAACCACTTCCAATGAATCTGCTCACACCTGAGCTACAACCCTGTGCTAGTTCTACATGCAACTAAACCTCCAAGATTACCAAAAGCAAGAAAACATCACCTCCAGCATGCTCAGCAACCAGCCAGGATGACAATCCAACCACAATGACAGTTTCAGTAAGTTTGAAAATACAACATCTATCAATGATGGGATATCTGAGGGGTGTCACGAGAAAATATACACTTCCTAATGGTACAACAACAGAAAGAGCACAATTACCTAATAAAACAAGCATGTCCTTTTGGCAATTAGTAACACCTGTGTCAGCAGCTCAACATAACAAAGGGTGTAGAAAGAAAGTGACTCTCTGGATGGAGAAAATTCCTAGTATGTCTTAAAATTTGAAATAATCATCTTTTTCCCTTGAACTGCAAGGTTGTCTGGAACAGGTTGCTCAAGGAGGTTGTGGATGCCCCATTCCTGAAGGCATTCAAGGCCAGGCTTGATGTGGCTCTGGCAGCCTGGTCTAGTGGTTGGCAACCCTGCACAAAGCAGGGGGGTTGAACTAGATGATCACTGTGGTCCTTTTCAACTCAGGCCATTCTATGATCCTATGATTCTAGTCACACGATAAAACATAGGAGGAAAGAGAAAAGTAATCCAGCTAATCAGAAAGAAAGAGGAAAGCCTGGAAACAAAAGGGAAGGATAAGTGTTTTTTTATTAGTTTCTGAGGATTTGCAAAGATAATTAATATTTATAGAGCATGTTGCATCTGGAGGGAATCTGAAGGCGCTTAGGCATTATCTGGAGAGGCCAACATTTTGTAGTCAGCACTGACATTTTAATCAGTCAGTTATGAATTAGCACATACATTTCATAGAGATGTTTCCTACCTCAACCAGAACATGGCGCACACAGCTCGTTCTTGTACCAAAGATGAGTGGGAAAAGACTTTATAAACATATGGTAGGCTGGTTTGGCTCCATGACAAATGAACTGTATGTTATCTGCTAAACGCAAGGAAGGAGAAGAAAGAGAGAAGATGCTCAAGCTGCTGGCTCAAGAATTTAATGGGCAGATGTTACCAGTCAAAGGTGGTAGGGTTTTTGTTGTTGTTTTTGTTGCTTTTTAGTAGTTATGCAGTTCTGTACATTATGAGTTTTAAGCTCCCTGGTATAGTGCTTTTCATCATAATGAAAATTCTCAGCATTAACACCTTATCCCTCCTAGGATAGAAGTCTCCACTGTGGTTAACCAGTTCCACAATGCCCAGCAGAAGAACTACCACACAACTCATTTCCTGGACAGATGAGATTCCTTTCATTTTCCACAGTCATTTTATGAAGCATCACTACTTTAAAAGATAATTTCACTAAATCAAAGCGAACCATGATTTAAGCAATAAAGATAGTTTGGTAACGTGGACTGCAAATCTTCCAAATGATTGAGGCATTGAGAACCTGCAGCCATTTCTCTTCATTTTTCTTTAAAGATAACAATGGCACACTTCAGCTAAGACTGTTATTTAAGGTTCTTTTTATACACCCAAGCAAACAGGCTGAACTGTCCTCTTAAGGTAGTGGTCTCTCGCCCTGACAATAATGGGAACTAATTCTGATATCTTTAAGTTACATGAGAATCTGAAACTTCACCTCTGAGAAGAGAATAGTACTTTCCTATCTTTGAGGATATTACCCTAGAGATTACAAAGATTTCAGTCACCGTGATCTTACAGGAACAACAAGTTCTGGTAAAACAAGCTCCGGAAATACTATTCAGCATCATCTAAATCTACATAATGTGTGCTCAGCCATGGGCTTAACTGCAGATCAAAAGTTGTTAGACAAACATATGAATTTCACCCAGGCAGTGATTTAAGTCTCTTTATAAATAAATACTGCATTTACACATTTTTGCAACCAATCTACTAAGGTGTCTTGACAGATTTAGATTCAAATATTACGATCCTGGGCTTGTCTACTTGGAGAGGAATGTAGCTCAACTGGACAGAGCTCAAAGGAGAGTCAGGAAAATAATCAGAGACCTAAAAAACAAGCTACAGAACTGGATTTGATGAACATGAAGAAAAAAATAAGTAATACTCTTTATTTAAAGAACTGCCAAAAGAATGAGACCAGAATGGTGGCTCAGAGAAGGAAGAAACTTGAATTACAGCAGGAAAGATACAAAAAAGTTCTGGAAAGACTTCAAGACTGCCATGTTAAGGACAGGGAAGCACCATGAGCTCCTTGGATGTCACTTTCCTTTCTGAAGTTCAAGATGCACATTCCCCCTACTAACTTGCTCAAACTCTTCTGTACTCCTATGACTCAAACACTACTGGAATATATTAACGTGACAGATGAAATCAGAGTTAAAAAAATGTAAGTCTTCCACATCCAGTCTGTACCCTGAAAAATCAATTTGTTTTTGAAAGTAAGCAACTATTTCAAATAAAGTTAGAATAAGCAGCATCTCATAGTTGGAAGCCTTTTTGAAGATAGCTGGAGGTTCCTGTCACTTTCCTTTATTCAAGAGAAGATTAAATAAGATGTGAAACACAAACAAACCTAGTAACTGTCTCTCTCAGGTCAATCTCAGGTATGTTGACAGTATTTCCTGCGTATGCATACTCCTGAGAGGCTGAGTTGTTGCTTGCAGTTCATGTTTTCTATACAGTTGCTTTTGTGTGCCAGATTCAAGTGGCTTTTGAAGAGTACCCACACAAAACACGTGTACCTATGTAATCACATTCAATCTTCAAGTGCCAGCTGAGAAAACAGAAGCATTACGCAAATGGGCAGAGAAGCAGGTAGGATACAACAGGACATGGAAATGGGCTTCAGCTTTTGAAAGGCATTACTCTTGGTTTATCAGCGCACAACTTGCACAAAAGATTCTCCCTTACACCAGGTTGTCAGATTACCATCCCACCCACACAGAGTACCTCCAAAAAAGAAGTGTCAGTGGGTATTTATGCTGGTTACAAACTTAATTATGAGCTACTTGCAAGCAGCTGGCACTCAAGGAAGAGGCCTCCCTGAACCTACTATCAATCCATTATTCTATGTGGCATGTTCTAATTTTGCCTAGTGGTGCAAATTCAAGCAGAAATTCAAACAAATTTAATCTGCTTGCCGAAAAAAACCCACACAAATGCAGAGCAGGAAGAAGCAGACTCTGACAGTGTCATGGCTTCTTATTTCAAGTCTAGTTTTCTGTCTGCAGCTACTTGATTTCCCTCTTACCCCCTCCAGCAAAGGGCATTGCAAGAAACTACAAGCCACAAGTTTATGGAGTTATCTGTTATGAATATATAACAGAATCAAACAAGTTGTTATTTTACCTACTGGATACGGAGGCTGGAGGGCAGCATTCACAAATCTCATCATACCACAGAGGCACATTTCAAACCAGCTAACTCTGTATATGATGGCCACCTAATGAATTCAGATCTAGAGGCCTCACATATTAAACTGAAATCAGCTGCCATGAAAAATGAAATAGTATTTCACGTTAGCATAAAATCAAACATACACGTGGATTTCTGTTGAATTCTTTGTTCATACTCCTGTGCTATGATTGTTCCCCCGTACTACTTCTTTTCCCCAAGAGGTGCAAAAAGCAGCTTAGCTAAGCCTAATATAACAATGTCATTTTGCAAAAGGATTGGCTGTCTTTCTGCTGGATGACTTCTCTCTCATTTTACAATAATTCTGAGGACAGGTTTGCAATACGTAGCATCAACAGCAGGCTGATACGCTGACTAAAAGTCAGGCATAGTGGATATAGAAGTTTGGCCCCTAGTTCAATAACACACTTAACAGTCTGTTAATGTATGGCCAGATGGCATCTTTCAGACAGCTGCAAATGAAGAAGAGCAGAACAAACTGAAATCTGTGTTAATGCAGAGCTGATTTCAAGTAAGCAACACTGACCAAAAGGTTGGGGAAAATCCGTTCAGCTTTGGCTTTTCTGGGCATCGGGACCATAAGACAGCCCGGAAGGGACACTGAATGACAGAACGCATCTGTCACTGCGCAATAAGTGAATATTGACTCCCCTCCCAGAGCCCTACATCCCTTTTCACAGAAGAAAAAGAATCTCTGCTTCTTGGCTTCTTTGGGCAGGATATATACATATGATCTACATCTAATTACATCAGTCCATAAGGCTCCAATTTTATCACCATAAGCAGGTAATATAATAATTATTAATGCTTTTACCAAACCAGATTCCTAGAACTTTTATTTACATGAGCACTGTAGTTCCAAAAATTCTCTCTGCCTGCTCTCTGACAGAGTGCTGTATTTGGAAATCATGAGTGGGAGTTTAAAATAGGTTCAGCACACAGCTCGCACTGTTCCCATCCCTGACATCCATATGGGGTTTGGACAATCTGGAGCTTTCTTTGAAAGGACCCACTCTGTGTATATTGCAAAGTAAAGTTCTATATTTGCTGCTATTAGGCTCAGCAAGTTTCAGCACTTTAAAGATGTCACTAACTCAACAAACAATGAGGTTTATAAAAGCATCTGATGGCTAAATAGACACATGCAGGACCAAATGTTTGCCACACAAGCAATCAAACAAATTGATGAACATCAAAAAAGTGATTATAGAACTATAACTGTTCTATTATTAACCAGCAATCTGCATATCCTCCTCCAATTAATGCTAGAAAGGAGATGTGAGTTAGTGGAAACCTAATTACTGACATAACACTTCGTTGATTAGAAGTGCAGTAACAGCCATTGCTTCTACTTCATTTATGCAAGGCCCATAGTAATAAGCCAAAGGATGTCAGTCAGTCACTGCTTTCCTGCCAGAAGTTTCTGCCATAGCAATAGCTTCTAGTGTAAATGCACTCCTCTACCCTTGTCATTCAGCTCAGTAATTGCCTTGCCACTCACATAAAGGAAACAATTTCCTGCTCTGATGGGATTTTGTCTGCAATGTGAAACTGCTACTGCAATTGCAGCAGCTAGGTGTTAGATAGGTTACTTTGGCAGATCATAACATGAAACTAATCTCTAAGAAGCAGGTGGAAAGAGACTCGCAGGCTGTTAGGTGCTAGGAAAATGGTGCTGTCCGAGTGATTAACATAACATGCTAGGTGATGTGGAACTGAGACAGAAAGAATAAAGTGGAACTAAGAGAAGAAAGTTCCTTGCCCATTTTCCTTTCATCAGGGACATCTCTCATTTCAGTATATCTGTCAGAAACTCTCATGAAACCATATACGCTTATTTTATGTGCCACAGGCTGCTGACCTGCAGGGCCACTAGCTCAGGGACAGCAAGCAAAAGCAAATGTTAACTGCTTCTCATCTGCAGCAACAGGAACCAGATTTTATTGATCACCCCCCCCCCCCCCTTACTTTCCAGGTAGATTCATATTGAAGTTTTCATGGGCAGGCAGAAGAAAGTTATAGGTTTTAAATTGTCCTGAAAGAGATAAATTAATCAGAAATACAGTTTCTGGGTAGCAAGATGAGCACAGAGCAAATGGAAATGCTCACTTTTCATTGGTGACAGAAAAGCACATAGAGAACGTGATCCCATTTTAATATTCCTTTTCGACAGAGGGTTATAGCAGAAAGACAGGAATGAGACAAAAAAGAAAAAGGACAATAATAACCAACCGACCACCCTGTAGCATCGATCAGAGAGAATCTCTAGTCTTATAGTTCAAAAGTCTCACCTTACAGATGTAACAGGCAATTTGAAACAGCCAGGCTGTTCATGAACGAACAGAAAAACTTTATTTCTACATTCACAAAGTCGTTAGCGCATGAGAGCAAAGCATTATGTTCAGTTCATACAAACTGTATAACGTACGTATTTGGCTACTAGGAAAATAAAGCCCTAAATTACTGGAGTCCCAGAACTTTAGGATGTCAGAGGCAGTGACACTGGAGCACTCTGTCAGTTACCAGACAGCCCGACCCACAGGCGCACACATTCCAACAGTGAGCCTGCTGCAACATTTGATAGGAAAACTAAAAACAACACATCTACTTCTGGTGCTTCCAACGATGCTTTGGGTTCATATTATATCTATTGCTTTAACATTCAATACTGGTCTCCCACGATTTTGTAACAGGACTGGAATTAATTCTCTTCAACATGCTTCCCTTTTTTGAGCCTATGTGAAGGCCCTAAATACACTAAGCTTCTCATCTTATCACAGGATCATCTGTATCAACCACAGCTCATACCTTTACCAAGTATATCGAGTTCTTAGGAAAATAAAAACAACTCACAAACTTTGCTCTTTTGCTCAAATAGTTTGACTTCAATTGCAGTGTGTTTAACTGCAGTAAGATACTTTAACAACCACCGTAGCAGTTCAAAGATAAAAATGCCTGACTGCTTAAAAGCAACACTAGATCTGAGCTTTTAAGTGATTACAGCCTTTTTTCTTATAGCACAAATTGAATGCACTCAAAGCACAAACTCAGGGTCCCTTCAGCTGACCCTTAAGGTCAGCTGAAGTCCCCTGGTTTCTTCTCCCATCCAAAAGAAAGCATGATAGTCATTCTTACCTTCAGAAAAACCGTAAGAACTCAGGATGTACACCTGCAGAAGTATCCAACGACTCCAAAAGCAATCAGGCTTTCAGCTCTTGTTAATTCTAGAATAACAAAAAGAAATAACGTTTAGGCATTTTTCTCCACAAACACCACAGCCCAAAGTTTAAGAAGATAAAAATTTGAAAGATAATACTATTATGTTCTTGATCTCTAAAAAAACAAAAATAATCACTCCTTGGCAGATATCCGGCTCTGTATTGATCAGTTCTTGTTCTTCACATATGGTGAAAGGTTAACGCTGACTACACATTGAATAGAAAGAGATACGCAAAAACCACCCACGTGTCACTTCATTGTGAGATCACCAGCAGTACCCCATAGTTGATTTGTGTTGTATTTTTGGTATATTTATTTAGCACAGCACTTCTGAAGAGTGAGAAACAAGCAGAAATCAAATAAGCTTGAAACACAACCTGGGCAAAAGCATTTTAAAAACGTAAAGAACTGCTGAACTTAATGTGCAATCACAAGCTTAGGACAGTTTTCTCCCCACAGTTCCGTATTCCATGTTCTCAGTAACTCTCTTACACTCTATTCTCATCCTTCCTAGATATTCCTAGCTTCATATTCTTTTCCTCATATTTACTTTCCCTTCCAATGAAAACCTACTTTCCTGTTTCCTTGTTTGGAGGAAAACAGAGAAACATTTACACAGAGTCATTATACAATTAAAGTAAGAAGCTACTACATATTTTAAAAAGCAAACGGCATTTCTAGCAGATTGCAAAATAGAGTTAAAGTAGTGTAACGCAATGGAACGTACAGCAACAACAGTAGAGCAGCAAGGTCCCAGCTGCAGCAAGCGCAGATCTGCTCAAATGCAAGAGCCACGGACACAGAAACAAAAGAAAGAAGCTGTTTACCTTTGGAAGGCCTCCACTAGGCAGCAAGATACCCTCACCTCCACTGCCAGCCCTTAAATGAGGTTGGGGAAGGGGTAGATCCTGGCTCCAGCCCTTCTGGTCACTCAGGTGCATTGCATAATTGCATGCACCTGAGCTCCCTGGGTTGGCCCTGCCTTCCCACCAGGTGCTCAATCACTGGATCAGGCCATGACTCAGCATTTCTGGTACAAGTACACAGACCCTGTGTAGTAAAAGCAGAAGCGGCTTCCAAGTATGTCTTCCAAGGTACAGGGATTTCTCCAGTATCTGTAATTTTTCCCCGAATAAGCTTGCAGAGAATCACAAAACAACAGCCACACCCAACGAGCAACCTCAGCGCGAGGTTCTGTAAAACCTACCTTATCCTAGAATCATTAAGGTTGGAAAAGAGCTCTAAGATCATCTAGTCCAACCATCCACCTTCCACCAATATTGCTCACTAAACCACATCCCTAAGTACTACATCTACATATTGGACCGGAAATGGAAAAACTGTGTGGAGATGGGAACTTACTTGCACCACTTTTGATTTCACTCCATACTTCTTCACTGTGTGCTTACCTTTGAAATGCGCAAAACAGAGCAAGCTCTACTCAAGCAAATAACACATTTAGAACAAACTCACAGCACCTGTGTTCAAATCCTTCATGCTTCTACCAGAGAACACGAACTACAGGGTCAGTAAAAGACAAAAATGAGGGCAATAAAAAACCAAACCAACAAACACTACCACCTATTTCTTATTGTAACAAAAAAAGGCATGAGCAAATAAAACTGGCACAGATAAGCTCAGGAACTTTACCCTACGTCTCACTAAGTGCTCCACCTTTGCCTTCTCTTCTGAATCCAGCTAATGTCTCCTCCTTGCTCTTTCCTGTTTCTGAGGTCCCTATTTGCTAACCACCTGTGTCTCCAGAGCAGCTTGGCTAATTTGGCTGTGACAGCTATTAGTCGCCAGGCAACACCCAGCACTAGCTTTTACACGTCTCTCTATTTACTCATTTATCCTTTTCTTTAGGAAGATCAGAAAGTCAGCACGCTACAGACATGAACAGAAGGAAGCACCTCAAATAAGAGCATATTTCTCACACTTAATTCATATCACATTTATGAATATTCATAAGAGGAACATAGCCAAGATGGAGAACAGTATTTTGGGGATAAGTAACAAATGCAGCTGCTGATTAGCTTTGTAAAGGCACACATGAAAATTGTCACAGCTTTAACTGATTGCAAGAAAGGATCTTCCATGCATCTCAAAAGCCATTCTCAAAGCAATAAATATCCTAGGATATTTCTATTTGGCAGAATGAACCCTAAAATGACTAATGTTGTAAAATGCCTTCCATGGTCACTGTAAAAGGGTCATGAAGACAAAAGACATTGGGATTAAACAAAAAATACACAACCATTTCTAAATGCAGTTCAGCTGACCTAACAAGAACAAGAAAGGCTCAGTACTCCAACAACTTTTCCCATAAGGCAGAGCTGTCATACTTCATGTTAAAGATACCTCATTAATGCTTATGTGAATGTGTAACAGCCACGTCAAGTCTGCAGGAGAGCAAGAGACCCTAAGTGAGTATAGAAACAGAGAGGTCTTTAGAGCTTTGTTTGCATTTAGTAGAATTAAGGAACTCTATGAATATTAAGGTTAGGAATCCCCAGAATGACAGTGTGCTCAAAAAGCCAGCCCTATGGAGGGAGAATTCCGCTGAACTGGCCTCTTGACTTTGATAGCTGAAAGAAAAAACCCAAGCGATGGCTCAGACAAGAGGTTGCTGTTAGTCACTGTAGGTTTCTTAAATCTTTAGAGGTTTTTTTGTTTTGTTTTTGTTTTTTTACTGTGTGTCACTGCTTCCAAGGTTGTAATCAAGAGCTTAATTCTTTGTTGCTGTATGTTCCTTTTGTATTCTTGCATTTACTTTCATATTTGAATTTGCATGTGCTGCATAGCAAGCTACGTTGTTTCTCCAGAAGACAACAATATCCAGAAAAATAAGATTCCATAAAGAACCTGCAGAATATCCCATCAAGACTAGGTGATCTGAAGACTCGTATTATCGAGATACAAAACACAGGAAAAAAAGTGTCTTCTGATGTATAATTCAGTTACGTACAAGTAGGGGAAGATATGGTTGACACAATATAAGGGAATTCAAACGTTATCTGATCTTAACAAAAACAGAGCCTAGGTTTAGCCACTTGTAAGCTTAATAAGAAAATATGACTTTCAGCCAGCAACCTGAACAGGATTTCAAAGAATATTTGCATACTCCCTAATCTCTAACTCTTCAGACTATGTTGGCAGTGCTGTATGTGTTGATTTAAAGAGGTGCGTGACTATTAGCAGCTGTACCTGATTATATGCCAATTAATACTGGAGCTCCCACAGGGTTAATATGGGTGTTTTCCTTCTTCTACTGTTCATTTTTATCTGATTTTGAAAAAAATCAATGAATTACCCTACACATGTTCTCTCAGTGTTAATACAGTCATTTATTATGGTTATTAAGGTGCTATAAATCCCAGAGAACTTTGACAGATCTTACCATTTTAGACAGGGGATTTATAAGAAACATTTAGGAAACCATTTGTTTGATGAAAGTCCCATCTCCGAACTACATGCCCTCAGAAGCACCAGGCTTACCAATTTTGTCTCATTCACCAGTGTGCTACCCAGAATACCTACCTGTCTCTCTGGTTTCTTGTAACAATGCCTGTCCTGGTGAACACTGATAATCACAGACGAATATAAATAAACAGATTGGGAACCAAATCCAGAGACCAGAGGGAGGCTTTTAAAGGTGGATCAACCTGGGAGGCCTGGAACCATCCCTAGGCCACGCAAGGTGACTGTGGTTAGGTGCCGACCAATGAACGTGGTTGTGTATGCTGGTGGTCCCACATGTGATTTCAACAGGGAAATTTGCAGCTATTACTCCTAAACATACTTCTCAGATACCAAACAATTCATTTGGTTCTTTATTACTTTATTTCACAGCCTCTCTGGTTCCTTAAGTTAAGCTTTGTCACAGAAGCTGCATTCCTTGGCAGGGTTGGACACCCATGCTCTGTCATGTTGGTGCTCCTGTCTGTGTGTAGAGCAAAACAAAACAAAACCCTTTGGCTGTGATTTTCAAAGGCTACTAAAAAGGCTTATTATCATGAGTTGTCTTAGATCAGGTCAGTCTGCTGTTTTTGAAAACTCTCCTTCTTGGCCTTAATATATTTTTTGTAAATAGTGTATAAATGTTCTGGGAATTAATGCTCTCCTTCTCATAGTGACTGCATGACACAAAAAGAAACACCACCTAAAATAACCATCAATTTAAAAGTGTAAACAGTTTATTCTCAGCCAGCTGGCTTGTGATAGGAATGTCTCTATATCTGAAAGCATAGCTTTCCCCATTTCCTTAGTAAGTTCTAATGGTCTATCTTTGCAACGCTCTTTCATCTGGGAGCAATTTGTGGCTCATATAAGCCACCAGACTTCTGCAATATGGCCTTATACTATACACGGTACAATTTAACATTGATATCGATTGCAGCACAATTCTACGAAATAGGACAGAAACTTTTGCTGGTCTTTGAGGCCATTTTGCTACAGGGAAGGAATCTGCATTGCTTTAACACATTTATGACTTACCACTTACATAATGACACCTGACTGTGTTTTAGAAAATCATTGAGAAATTAACTGATTTTTTTTTTGTGTGTGTGTGTGTGTGTGTTTTTTCAAATGTTCCTTATCTTGTTTAAGTTCTGAAACCTAGCTCTGCCCCACTAATTGGTTTCAGGCTATCATTTCCTCTTTATCCATGTGGCTGAGCCTAGTAAGTCAGGAATGAAGAAAGGGAGATACTGGCTTCCTCTTTCACACAGTGGAATTGTTTATGTGGGCAACAAAAAAATCACCTGAGTCAAATTTTTGGTCCTGCTGTTGTCATCAGAAAGTTGATTTTGGCAGAGCAGCATTTTTTCTTTGGGTCAAGTAAATCCATCCATCTCTCACTGTCTTCTGATACCTGCAAAAAGACAGAGTACAGGAAATACACAACAGGATGTAATACACAGTCTGCAGGAGGGTCTCCAGAGAAGTCTATTTTGAAACATTTCCAGCATTGTTTTAATATTCTTGTTTGCTATAGGTGTTTGAGATGCTACATACATCGCTAATCTTCAATAGGAGTAATATATAGAATAGGTTAGTCAAAGAGAGAATGGGAGAAATAAATTTCAGATATAACCTTTTCTGGTTGCTTTTTCCCCGTTTTCATCAAGAACTCGAGGCTTTTGGTTACCATCAAATTGCAGGAGGAAAATGAAAATATCTTATGCCAGACATGTTTGGACATTTTGTAAGAAAACAGTAAGGTTTTGGAATTTGGTTTTTCCCATTAATATAAAGCTCCCCTTCAACTCTTGAGCTTATTTTATTATCTCCAGAAGATCAGCCATATTGGTGTGCCAGCGCACATGCAGAATGTGCTTTCTGTTAATCTCTTGGTTATTAAGCCATGCTCCAGCTATAAAGCTATGGTTCAGGATCCAAGCAGAGAAACACAAGGGCTGAACTTAATATAGACATAAAATATTTGTTTTCATTTCTGACACACCACTGGCCAGCTGTTTCCAAATGTGATATTAGTCAATGAAGTGTAGAAAATACTCTGATTACACAATTCAAAAATGATAACCCCTTGTTCTACAAATGAATATATTAGTATTGTTAATAATCACTTGATATTAATGCAAAGCTGTGCTGTCATCTCCAACAGAACAATAACTGATGGAGTTATACATGGCCATTACACTACCAGGATGCCTGAAGCCTTATGCTGACAGTAGGTAAAGCAAGCACCGGATTTAATGCATTTAACTGAGTTAAAAATATATATGTATATATCATACCTTTAATTTAATATATGCATGTTCTTCACTGTGAACAGTGCTTCAGGGCACCAGACAGTTTATTCAGGATTATTCTTATGGATGATAGCACTTTATGGTCTCCAAAATAGGCTTATTCATTATATTGCTTTCTGCTAACAGGATTTCTGCAAGATGCCCCATCAAGTGTTTTTCTGCAAGGGTGTCCCTGAACCATGAAAACTGTAAACTGATGTGACAGTGATTTCAGAATCACAAAGCAAATATGAAAAGAATAAACTTTGTTCTGATACAGTCCCTTGATCAAAGAAAACATTTTTTTCAGGCAAGAATGAATGACTGGAAACTGAGGGAAAAAAAGACCCATTCAGAATTATTAACCTGAATTTCAGCTTGATTTCTAACACACAGTGAAAATAAATAGTCATCATCTCATAAATCCATGAACTCAGTTATCTAAGTAAGGCAACATACATTTATACTAGCTGAAAATTATGCCAGTTGTATTTATCTGAACCCGTAACCTACCAGAAATGTGTTCCACGTTACTGAACAAGAATGCCCTGATGTGCTATGGGCATCCAAGCATTCCAGTTAGATCATTCCCAGCAATTAGCAAACAGAGCATTGGTCAAAACAGACCAAATACTAAGTCAGAAACTTAAGATTCCAATGGACATTTTTTTTTTCCCCACTGTATTTTTTCTGTTCGCTTCCCTCTGTTTTAAGGCTCAAAATCTTAGCTGATAAGGACTGTGGCTCCTTACTCTGTGACTGACACTTATATTCTATGTTTCTTCAGGTAGCCTGTCAAATAAGCTGCTTTCTGGGGCAGTTTACTGCGCAATATATTGAGAAAATAAGGGAATGGGCCACAAATGCATAGGAAACACTAAATTTATTAAGCATATTTACCACCACAATCTTTTTGCCAGTGGCTTTTTCCTATGCACCTATACAGAACTCAAATTTTTTCTTAAATATTGACTCATTTTATTTTTCTAGTTATTCTGTTGGCTAATTTTATTCTAAAATAACCAATAATATATTTTCCTGGCAATGCATTTCCCCATACTTTTCCTAACTGGCCAACAGAAGATCAATGTTGAAAAGTTTGCTTTCTCCAGTACAGCTCTAACTGATTACTTATCTATTCAGAAAAAGAAAAACAAAACAAAACAAAACAACCACACAGCACTGTTTGGTCTCAGTAGCATGTGACATTGTAAAATACTGGTCTTTTGAAATTGTGGCTGGAATTTGAAATGGCTCAGGAGTATTCCTCTGAAATAAATTTACATTGGAAAAATATCCTTTTAGTTTTGCTCTCTCTGAGATTGCTGGGTTCCACTCAGGAAGTGAGCTTAAAAAATGCTGCCTCATGTTAGGTGAATTGGTATTGCATCATCTGGCTTGAGTAACCAAACCAAAGCATTTGCACCATTATAGTACCAACTGGTAAAACACTTCAGCCTGCACAGAGGAACTAAATTTCATAAAGGTCACTTCAAGAACTTAATGATGCACTGTCTCTGACAGAATAAACCAGGATAAAATGTTTCAGAGTTCGTCTTCAAACATAATTTAATTTTCATTTCTAAAGTATAGAAATACTTTGTTTCAGGTTAAAGTCCTGATGATATATATATATTTTTTTTTAAATTTGTCATGTTTTAGTGTGGATTTATTCTCAATTATAATTGTGTTATACGCTAAAAGAAGAACAAGTTTCAGATTGTTGTATTTATTTACATTTCATGAAGGATATGTGACCAGAGGAGAAACCACTGTCCTTACTATGGCATCCATACTGCCATACTGGTGTGAGAGACATTGTTCAGTCAGCGCTTGGAGCGGCCTAATCTGCTGATGAAATATCCCGCTAAAAAAAATGATATGCCCAAAGACATGGTTAAGCCCTATGCTCAGGAAATCCAGGAAGATTTTATGGAGCATCTTGGTGCTACAAACGCACAGGGAAAGCAGAAGAGAGGGAACAGTGGTGATTGCTCTCAAGTCTGTCACTCCAAATACCTTGGTAAAAGAAGGTGCTGTTATGTGGGATTTCTTAGTTATGTAGTACCAGGAAAGACCAAAGCACACCAAAATGGCAGAATCTGCTGCTTTGATGGGTCAAAGCGTGACTCAAATCGGTCAGCAAAGGCTCTGGAGAGGATGGGAGACCTGAGGTGGGATGGTGGCAGCCATCTCCTGCCAGGCCAGCAGCTCCTGTGGTGAGGCCTCCTCGCCCCTCCCAACATGGCGCCTCCCCTCCCTTCCCTCAGCTGTCCCAGCTCCAACACCTGTCAGCTCTGTCCTATCAGACAGCAGGAGCAATCCACCCCAGGCAGCACAGGCACAGGTGATGGCCGCTGTGAGAGCCCTTCCCTGCAGAGAGGCAGCTGAGTGGCTCAGCGCTGAGCAGGCTGCAGCTCCACAGCATCACCCCCAGCCTTCATTCTAATCTCTGAATTGCTCTTCATTGTTAGCCTGGTCCTGAATCTGGGATTTGCAATGCTTGGCCACCACAAGTGCCAAGTCCTAGGTTATTTTTATTTAAATACTGCCTCAACATTTCATTTCTATCCTTCCTGATGTGTTGGTGCCTATTACTCTTTTATTAGCTTTCCCACTCTGCTTTTGAGCCATCCCCAGTAGCGTGCTAAGCACTCCAAAATGAATTTACCTTCTCCCACTGTAGTATTGCTGTTACCGGCAACAACCTCATCATTTACTCTGCACTAAAACACAGGAAAGGTTCAGCCCTTGGGTAAGCTTTCTGGCTCCTCACTCTAATAACTAGTGCCACTAACACAATAAAATTTTATATCACTTTTATTGGATCCCTCCTAGAGACTTATCGGAGGAGCACTGCCTTGCAGAGCAGATGTGTGAAGCTGCAGACAGAATCACATCTGTTGCCTTTTGCCACAAATTGTTCCGTGTTGTCCCCTGCTGACAACGAAATTTAACATACTGTCACTGCGCATCACATTTGTAATAAAATCATTGTTGAACATAAACACATTATGCCCTTCTACTTTTTTTTTTTTTTTTTTTTTTAATAATAAACTGACTTTATTTCCTCTACAACTCCCTTCTTATCCTCCAAAATAGATTTTCCTTCTGGCCCTGTCATTCCTTGGAGCTGGGCCAGCTCCAAAAGTTTGATACTGCCTTTCACAGCAGTCCTGAGAGTGAAAAAAACAGTACATGTGGAGTGGGGAAATGTCAGTAAGAATCTGCCACTTCCTACTAAATCAAGAGATATTTGGCACTGTATTTCTTGATTGTTGGCTTTTTTTTTTTTTTTTTAAGTCAATAAGTATTGCTTACTGGCAAAGAGAAATAAGTTGTAGTCCAGATCCAGATAAAGAATAAAAGAGAAAAGCTGTGTTTCCCAGTTGCAGAAAGTCACCAGCAGTGTTTAATTTCCAAGCTGGGGCAATGCCCTGCTTTTGCTGCAGCCTTGTATGCTCTGCATATGGCCTGGGTCACTGCAGCCACTCTAGTCTTTGGGGTGCTGGATAAACCAGCTGCTACTTGCTGATTAACACAGAAAACAAAGGAGTCCAAGACCACACTGTCAGGCAAAGACATGCTTATTTTGCTCATTTTCCAAGCTGAGGGAACCTGAATGCCTGCAACATGTGGACGCTAGGACTGGAGGACTGTGGTGTCAGCAGGAGGTGTTTCGGTGCTGTGCTGGGAAAGGCATTTGGCTCCCTCCAACTGCATCCAGCTTCAAGATGGCTTGGGGCTGTGGCTGTACATTACTCTAAACAAAACTGTCACCTTCTGCCATCCTCATAGCGAGGCACTGGAAATGTGGCGAACCACTGAAATACATGGGTATGGTGCCAAGCTGGGAACGCAGCCGACACGCACAGCAATGAGGGGAAGCCAATGGGATTATGAGTGAAAATCACATCCGCAATAAAAGTGACAAGGGCGGTCACAAGCCTTTTAAGGGGCTCTATCTTATTTATTTTCTTTTGCTGCTCAGAAAACTTAATGAAGTTTAGCTTCTGACATTAAGATAAACCAGCTCTGGGATAGTGCTGTCAGCTGTGCTAATTAAAAGTCAGCCTCTGAGTGCTTAAAGCCTGTCTATGCTTGAAAATACAGTTCGAGGTAGTGCATAAATTCAAAATGTAGTTGTTATTCCAACTAAATCTTTAAATCAATGCATTTATTTTGGGATAACACTGCCTTTAAGCTTGAATCAAATGGAAACAGAACAGTTGCTTCCTTCCTTTCATGGCATAGGAAACAATTGAGGGGTGCCCACTGCAAAGCTTTCCCGTGCACAGACAAACCTTCACATGGCTGCAAAACAGCAGCACTCCATTCTGTATACTTTCCTTTGCACATTGCTTTGCCAGCTGAACTGGAGCTGTAAGTAACATCTGATACATTTCTTCAAACAAAGTGCTAAACTACATTGATACAGATTACAGTGATTAAATTTTTAAGGACCTGCAAGGCTGCTGTTAGAATATAGGGCCTGAATAAGAAATCTTAAAGCTGTAATAAAATAATTCTAAGAAATATGAAGTACTTTTTAAATATTTCATGAGCAAGCAAGTTAAGAATAGAGCTAGACGTCTGAACATGTGGGATCATCTTTATGTGCGTTGTAGAAATACAATTATCAACTAGTTTAAGAAATAGCTAGAAAATTAGCACTAGGGAATATAAAAAAATCCTATTACCATCAAATGTGTTTTTGAAATTAAATTCCAAGAACTCACACGATATCCATATCCTTTGGAAACATCAGAATACCCGAAAAGCACAAAACAAAGCTCCCTGCCTTCCTCCCTTTCATGTGCTGCTCTCCCAGCTGGAGGTTTCAGGCAATGCTTTCCTGATGCTTGCTAGAACAGAAATAGCAGCTACAAACCATCAGTATTAAGGAAATATGTCTAAGACAAGGACGAGAAAAGACACGTGTCAGAGCAACATAACAAGCACAACTTGGCTCTCATTGTTAAATTTGGATGATAGGCATGAGGCAGAAAGATGCTGTTTGAAAAGGAAGGCTGTTCCCACTCAAAAGAATGAATGTGGGAAAAATAACTGGCATTTTGGGTGCTCTTCTTCAGTTTGCATTGTTGGGGTCTCATGAAGCGTAGCTTTGGATTGGCTCTTTGGTTTCTGGCTTCTCCAGCTAGGAAAGCCAGTGAGATTAGGAGTTTTTTTCAGAATCTTAAATGTAGAATCATTACTTGTGTGAAGGAAGGCAGAATGGCACTTCTCTCATCCATTATCAGCACAGATTTTGAAGAGCGTTGAAGGAAAATGACAAATGAAATGTCACATCTAGTAAAAAATACTTTTCATGTGAAAATAAACACTTTGAGAGTCCTTGCAAGGGTGTCTGACAGTGCCTGTGTAATATGGAAAAAAAAACAAACACAAAAACCAAATAGCATTTTTGCTCTTATACAAAATAGAGAAAAATAGGATTGCAGCGTAGATGGGAATAGACTACTTTCTACAGAACTGCAATCATATTTCCTAATTGTCTGCTTCTATTTCTGGAGGGAGTCCAACACTTCTTGTTGGAGGTCTGCAGTGGGTTCCTACCAAGCAGTCAGCTGATGGTTCAAACACTGCCACCTTCCTACTACGCAAATGGAAACCTCTGTTTCCCCTCTGTTCTGGAGTGGATGCTGGTAACACAGAGCTACCCTCCATTCCGTATGGGGGGGAATATAAAAGGAAATATACAATATTAACAAATAAAATGCAGCTACAAAATGTTCTCAAAATTGTTTAGTGGGGGGAGGAATGCTACATACTATTACACAAAGGCAAAAAGCCAACAGGACTCCTACACACACATAAGTATTTATATGAAAACATATATATACAGGATAGGACCACACAATCACTTTCCAGCCTGCCCTGTAGGAAAATGCAGCGTGAAATTAGTAGTGGTCATCCAGCTGAGATGAGGTGTTCCTCCTGCTGGCATCCAACCGCTTGCTTGAAATTGAACCACTTGGCAGCGGCAATGCGCCACTGCTGGAAACCATAAACAAGTCAAAGCAAATAAACAATCTCAAAATTAGGTTTAAAGCAGAGGGGGAAAAAAATCAAATGTCATTTGAAAGCCTACTAAAAATGGCTGGTGTCTACAAGAGTGCTTGGTAATTCAGTGATTCTCTGCTGAACTTCAGAATTTGAGAGAAACAGAGAAACAGTCTTAGATGAAGCAATAAATAATGGACACTTTCAACACATAATTTGCATTTGAATTAACTAGGCTGGCTAAATTAATTCATCCATTATGAAAGAGGAATTTTACTGTCTATATTTTCAGACTCCCTACTGTGCTAAGTTAAATGGGCATTGAGGCAGAGACCACTGGCTTTGTAGAAGTTGCCAGTAAATTAGTTACCTCCTAGCTATTATCTAGTTTTACTCTCATGTTTTGGAAGCTTAACAATGATGGTAAGAATTGTTACACGGCCTTGTCTTCTCTCCACTTTTTGCACTGGTGATGATGTACAGCTACAATTTTTCTTTTATATGATACGGGGGAATGGGAGAATTCAGCCAAACGTTTTGTCTGAAATGTTTCTCCAGGACTCCATCCCCAAAAGGATTTAATCATATAAGATAAGTTTATTTTGTATTAAATATCAATTTAAAAGACTGGGTTGATTCCTTTGCTATATTATTTGAATTGCTCCCTTGAGACAATTTCAAGCAACCTTAAAATAGATGGTTGACACAGCGTATGATAACAGGTTATTAATTACATAGCCTATAGCATCAAGAGCTGTCTGGAGGAAGACAAACTTTCTTGGAGACTTACAGAGTAGTGTATATATTCTGTTGCTCTTAAAGCACAGACATCTTATTTTCAACTCCAAACAAGTTATATTTTCATGAATTGTACCATTATGTTTTTCTCTTTCTTGAAATTTGTGCAAATTTTCAGTCACATTTAACAGAGATCCTACAGCTTAAGCCTGGAGATTTTAGCCAGGTAATTTGTTTGTTTTGCAATATTGGTGCACACATTTATTATTCCGATGGTATATTATGTAGGGAATGTAACTAAGACAACATGCAAGACAGGTCACCTCTACACTTAAGTACCAATCCCTCATGCTCTGTGTAGCCCTTTGACACAATCAGGGTTGGAAAAGCGTATTTGAATTTACTGGAGCAGATTAGGAACAAAGATTCAAAGGGAGGAAGATCCCTCCTTGGATGAGCTCAGAGAGGAATAGGGAGTACCCCACTGCGTTTCTCCAGGTCACCCACAAATGCTAATTTCTCCTACATGAGATGCAAACTCAGTTCATGCAACAAGGCTCCAGCACTTCTCTCTCTCCAGCCTTTTCCACATGTGCTTCCATCACTTTCCCCTCACAGCAGCTGAAAAATGCCATAAACAATTGAAGAAAGGGAAATGAAATACTACTATTTCTCCTTTGCAAATAAACAGTGGCAGAGGAGGAAACCTATTTCACAATTCTAGCCATGTTAGGTGTCGCATCCCTCTGCTCATGCTGCTTAAGGAAAGACACACTACACCAAATACAATGTTGGCAGCAGGCTTCCTAAGGGACAAGCCATGCTGTGGACCGGGGGATGAGATTGGAACAGTGCTTCAATGAGAGCATGGCTCACCAGCAAACCTATTTAGCTGACTGACACTCTTCTCTGGTGTCTGGAGAAAACTTGTCCTGGTAGGAGAACAGGAATAAGCAAGTGATGGACAGCTGTCTGGCAGCACATACATTTGCAACAAAGCTTTCAACACCTTCTCAGGAGTCATGCAGAGGCTTATACCAGGTATCTCAATTCCTGTAGCTGGGTTAGGACAGGATGAATCTTGGCAGAAGAGCAACATTATCCCAGAACAACTAAGTTAGAATAAAAGTCAAGTACGTAGCCTATGCTTCGCTGAGCTTTGTGCCCCACTCTCTGGGGCATGGTCTATTGGTGCCACAATCTTTTCAACGGGGCAGTGGGTCTGGTGTGGAGAGCTCTGGCACCACAAGGAAACAGACACAGTGATGCTTTCTTTAGACTGCCACAACAAAACAAGCCATATGAATCAATGCCTACAAAAGCCGCCCAAATAACTTCCACTGCCCTTCTTCCCCAACCACTGATTTCTCCCAGGCAGAAGCAAACCTCATTGCAGCAGAAAACCACACTTCACCAGAAAATCCAGAAGGGTTGTCTCCTCCCCTGCATTCTTGTGACACTGAGAAGGTGGCACCAGGCTTTGTGACAGCCTGCCCCTGCTGCTCTGTCACTTCAATACCAAGCAGGATATTAAGTATATTTTATTTATCATTAAACATCAGAACCAAGATGTGTTGTTGCATCCTTCATGATCTGAATCTATCTGCAGAAAAAAACCTAACAGAGTTTCTTCCCTTGATTTTAGTTCCAGAGGGGATTAAAATACTTCCATCTCCAGAGTAGGTAGGATCCTTGTAACAGTATTGGGCTTAAAATATTGATTTTCTTATTATTGGAAGGTTACAGCAGAAAGCATTCATGTCACACAGAGCAAGGGTGGACTGACACTGCCTATAACAGCTAATGCCCCGGAGCTTTACAGAAGAACTTTTAAAAGCATCCACTAGAGGAGGAGTATAGAAATTACCTGACTAAATATAATTAATCTACTTGAAGTGACTGGCAAAGGATTTACTCTCGCAATAGCCATCTTTAAACCAATTGTGAACTCTGACTGCACTTGGGTATAGAACAACTGGAGTGGATTGCTGCTAAAGGGCACGATGCCTTTCCAGCCAGAGGCTGCTGGTGATGAAAAGGAAGTTTAGACACCACAGCTAAAAGTCTACAGTTTAATATTTTTTTTTCTGTGAGATGATACAAATCAGAAAGTGCTTTCAGGAAGTGTGCAGAAGTACTAGGCAATTCAGCAGCAACGATAAGGAAGAATAAAACTATCTCACAAATCCTGAGGATGGGCATTCTCCCAGATTGATGAAACTGTTTGTATTTTCAAAGATTCAATAGCTAATATATATTAAATATTATTTATGCGTTCCTTTAGCCTTCAAATTGAGGGGAAAATGATGCATTTCATAAGCTAGTGTGGATAAGGTAGCTTGCTTCCATATCAGAAACATTTCACTTTGAACAGAAAATTCTGTATCTCTGAAAAGGTCATTTATTCGGGATGAGTGACAGGTGCCATAAACTTACTCGATGTCACTTGCATGTCAGTTCAGCTCAACTGAACACAAAGCACATCAGTTCAGCCCAGTCAAGTGTAATTACCTGCTGGAGCAGGATACATCGTTTTGCATTAATTATTATTAACAATGCCACAGGAGCACTAAGTTCAATGGCACATTTGAGGTCATACAGAGCTCTTCCTTTCCAAGTGCTTACTTCTCCAGGAGTTTACAACATGATCATTATGATAATAATAATAATTTTATTATTTGTACTGTGATAGTAATTATGTTCCAATTATGAATGCAAGTTACTAGGTCTGGTGCTAGATAAGCAGGACCGAATTTCAATTGGGAAGGAAAGTCTCAAGAGGATGTGTTTCCAAGAGCTGCAAGTTTGCGTGTGCTCACAGGACCTGAATCTGGGGACATCTGCTCCTGTTTCTTTTCATTGCTTTGAAAATGGCAAAACCCCAGAGCTAGGCCATCGATTTCAAAAGCAAATTTTGCCAAATCACTTTAGAACCCAGGCAGGTTTAATCCTTTCGTGACAAACCTCTGATACATTTTTTAGTCTCTAAACATCAGAGGCTTTTACTGGGGGAACAGGTGCACGAGTCTCTTTCAAATTGAATCCAGCTGGGGAGCAAAACTCATCTACCTTTGGAAAAACACTGAACATGGTGGTTTTTTGTTTTTTGTTTTTTTTTTTTGTAGAAATTTAGATATAATTCCCGACAAACTGATGTGTTATGCTAGACGTTAATGTTTTTTAGATCTGGCTTTTCCCCCTCCCCCCCTTTTTAGAATCATGTAGCCTGTGGAGAACTATAAACAGATATTTTAAACCAGATGTTTTTTAGTCTGCTTGATAAGATGCGAATGACCAATGGTTGGTCAATTGCACTTCAACACAGGTACGTGTATGATGTTCACGGAACACAGAGAAAAGAAAAAGACTACAGGATTGACAGCAGCTAGCCAAAACCTATAGACAAATAGGTTAGCATTTAGCATGTATAAATAACCAAAAACCAAGTCAGGAAGGCTGGAAGAAACTGATCCTTACAGGAATTTTTAGAACATTCCTGTGCAATTAAAGTGCCTACCAGCCTGCAGCGCTGCTCTGTGGTTGCATAGCAGTAGTGTTGTCACTTGCATTTTTGAACATAATTAACAGAAGTGTTTTGGCTTTATAAAATTAAAAATAAATTATGACTTAATAAAAAGAAAATCAATTAAAGATAAGTCACAAGACTAGAAGTTTTATGCACCACAACTACCAAACTAAGAAGGCTTGATCTCATTGGTCTGATTGCTAAACCACTCAACAGACAAATCTGACAGTATGCATTGGACTACAATTTCCCTAACACCCTTCCAGAGCATTAGAAACCATGATTCTCAGAAGTTCTCTAGTATAACTTGCTGCGTGTTATTCAACATAAGATGTGCTTAAAGAACAAAGAACTGATTTTATGTAATGCAGAACACAATTTGTCTTGTTTTGTAAGACTGCTGCTGAAGTCCTGGCTCTCAAGGTAGCATAGTCAAAATCAATTCACACCTCCATTCATCATGCCTCGGGGATGAATGGGTGCAGTCTGTGTCACATCCGTAAGAGCTACTTCTATTATACTCCAATCTCCCCCAAACAAGTATAATTCAATTGATTTTCTCTATACCTCTGAGAAGGTTATAAGGAACAAAGCTGGGCAAAATGGAGGAGAACAGCATTCTTCTCACAGGGTTTGGAAAATGCTAGGATAGGGAGAAGCTGGACTTTTAATAGAGGATGCTCTTAGGCATGTGTGCCCAGAGGCTGGAGACTGCAGAGATCTGTCTTCCTAAATCTCTGTAACAGCATAGGAAAGTGCTTTTAGTTTTGCAGTTTCTGACCATTTACGAACACAGTGCTTTCACATACTTATTTTTTATCATTTAGTTAAGACAATGCCTTGTGGCCACAGGTTACAATACAGGCGATTTTACAGGTGTATCCTCGACATCAGACTGACGAAATCCAGGACTTGTATCCAGTTTCCTTACTTTCATTCCTGGCCTTGGGGCAGGATGAAAAGAAAATCAAAATAAAAATCAAACAAATAAAAAAAAACAAAAAAAAACCAACCCAAACCAAAGAAGTTGACACGCTAAAAAATAAAAGCCCTTCTTTCATGCTTTCCATGAAACTGACTTCTTCAGGTACCAGTTCCTTGTCTTGCTCTGTTAGATGCTCTTCAACTACAAATAGCTCTTGCTTGGCTCAGGATCCGTCTACTTTTTGTTAGTTTTACTTGAAACAATGAACAATTTCTTTCTTTAATACATTTTTACCATCAGAACCTAATGGATTCACCAGAAAATTTCAAGCTATGGGATGGGTCATTTTTGTTTCTTCATCAAGAGAACCTAAATGAAAAATACCACTTTCAAGTCCATGCCTTGAAAAGAAACATTTTAAATTTAATACTACTATTTTGGGGGGAAAAACAAAGAAAGAATCAAACCAAACACATTTTGCTCCACTGAATCATTTTGTTCCACTGCTTAAGTCTCAGCATTTTACTGTGTATGGGACAAAACATCATTACTCTTCTTACTTTTAAGAAGAGAGCCTGTCACCAGAATATGAATAGATCCACACAGATCTAACTGATGGTATCTATCTGTACTGCACGTTGCCAAATATTCTGCTTTTTCAGTCACAGTATAAGAACAGAAAAGGAAGAGTCATTTCCTTTTTCAGCACTTTACATAAGCTGTAGTAAAATTTCTAAAGCGTTTTGGATAAATAAAGCATTCCATGCACTGAGCGAGCAATGGAAGGCAGAAATACAGCTGACCCATGAATGCTGAGACTGAAGAATTTGACCATCAAAAAAAAAAAAGCAAACCCAAAAAAACCATAAACTTCCGGAACTGTTTTCACAGTAGCTCCTTTTAGCTATCTGTTGCCATGAACAAGCTCTGTGACCCGTACAAGACGCCATAATATTCCTTAAAACAGTGTAATTCCTTCGTATCTCTCTTGCCCTCCCTTTGTGAAAGTACCACCCTCCATGCTCCCAAATTAAACTGGACCTGCTGCTCTCCTGGTCTGACATCAAAGAGATCACAGGTGCTCCTGGCAGGGTTGGCCCTCTCCTGCTGAGGAAGGGGTCCCAACAGAACACACGTATATCCAAACACCAGAGAGGAGAAGAGAGGCATTATCACAGAGAACTCTGCCTGCAGATTTTCCAAAACCTCTTGCACTCTTCACACAAATAATACACAAGGAGACAAAGGCTGAGTTTACAATTACCTATTTTACATTAAGTCATAATTAGCTGCAATGTATATACTTCACTTTAAAATAGCTATGAATAGACAGAGGAAATGCCAGGGACTGCCATCTGCTCTCTATGCCATAATTAACTGCCTGATTACAAAATACATATATATTTATCTAATTAGCTTTAATAGTGCTGCATTTGCTGACACTGCACCAAAAATAAGGTGAAGAAGCAAGTCCTGCTGTTTTGCAGGAGAGGCTGGAGCTGTGCACAGCTCTCATGGGGATGTGTTCCAGAGTTCAGCAGCACCACCATCATGATAAGGGAGCAGTTGGGCACCCCAAACAGGGCAGTGTGGCTTAAAACAGTTCAAGATAACTGAGTATTTGAGCCCATAGAATTCTACTGTCAACAGAATCACTTTCCATAGAGACTGGGATATTTATCTATTTTATTTAAAAAAGAAAATCTCTGAATAGATATATTTTTTTCCCAGTTCTCTCTCAAGCATAACCAGTGTTGCATTTGCTATTAATTAAAGGCTGATCAGCATTAATGTTTTGCCACAGGACAGGTTTTGTAATGAATTCCACATTTTGATTGCAACTCATTCACTTCCTGCAAAACAAACACATTTAGGACCAGATTTTAAAAGTATTTCAGATGCCAAAGGGTACATTTGATAGCGATTTCCAGGGAAGGCGGGAATCCAAATGCATCAAAATCCAGTTGTTCAGCCTCACCCCACTGAACCACTCACTGAGGGCTAGCAGAGCTGAACTTCTGTTTTAGCTTAGGTAACTCTGTAATTATGGTAAGCATGGGACATGACTACGCACAGAAAGACTCAGGCAAAGGAGTAGAGAAGATGGTCAGTATCCCTACCAGATTTTGCAGAATCACATCCAATCTGTCAGATTTTCTCCTGTGTACTAACAGCATCTATTATTTACACATCCTCCATGGTTTCCATGGAAGTTCATCCATGAAGTCTGAGAAGTTTACATACAGCCTTTAAGATACACTGCTGGAGCTCTGGGTCTCCCTATGCTCATCTCAAACCTTGGCAGCAGTTTATTCCCACAAGGGAATACCCACACCTTGTAGGAGCAAAGGGCCCGATTGCCACCTGATTGAGTGAACCACCATGACCAAGGGCTCCAGTGCAGACCCTGGGCAGTGTTCCCCGTGTCCCTGCACTGGAAGGTGTGACTCAGTATATGGGGAGATATCAGTGCAGAAAAATCACCTCCCTGGCTCCCTCTCGCTTCCAACCCCTCCCTTAAATGCAGTGTGAATGTATATGTGGAGGCATAAGGGGGATGCCCAAATCCTTAATTGTCTCATAGCAGTGAACTACTTCACACATTTCAATAGACAGCACCTAGCACCCGCACCCACATCAGTTATATGGGAGAACAATCTGTCATCCAAGGTCATGATTTTGCCAAACTCATCATCAAAGCCCAGTAAATGAAGTGCAACAGACACTTTCTCACTTGATACTTGCAGCGGTGCCAGATGACAGTGGTGACACTGATGTGACTATCACACAGCAGAGCAGCTACATTAACTCAGTGACACATGTGCCTGTCTCCATTCTCCAGCTTGCCCCCAAGGACCACTAGCTGTAGGCACCATTTCTCAGACTCATGAGGAATGCCTTTATAACGATTCCATGATTTTATTTCAGATGGGCTGAAATCCCCTGACCCCCAGAGAGCCTGCATAGCAGCATCCTTGCATGCTGCTGGACATGCAAAAATCCTGTTTCCTTGCTCTTCCGGGGAGCCAAAGGCCCCTTGCAAGTCTGATGAACTGTCACTGCTCAGGTACTGAATTTGTGTGCTGTACAAAGCTGGCTATATTGCCAATGCCATACAGGGAGAGACGGAGATCACAGGTTTTTTCTGGGAGGAGAGGAGGAAGAGATGAGGAAGGTAATTTTTCAAATGGGGTCAATAAAATGATACATCCCTCTTTAGAGCCTGTTTCTTGAGTGCTGCTCACAGCCTCTCTGAGCCATAGAAAGGCAACAATTGTTGGAATAACAGAATAGAAAATCTTGATGTTTTGGTAAATAACATGGAACAGGCTTAACTCTCACATGTCCCACAGAACACACCAGCAGCAAGCTGAGCAAGATGTTTTATCTCACAAGAATAATACACACAGTGAGCTAAAAAATTAATGAAAGGAAAATCATGCCATCACTCTGGGCTTCAGTCTCTTCTGGGAGACATGCAGAGCCCTGTTCCTTTGACCACAAGCCTGCTGTTACCCACTCTTTATTCGTGAAATTAGGATCCCATTCTGCAAGATCATTAGCTAAGCAGCTTTACTGCTCTAATTGCATTTCTTCTGTGAGTCCTTCCGTCTGACTTCTGATGGCCTTTATCCAGAAAAGCACTTAAGTATATCCCTCTGTAGCCAAGGGAACATCCGTTCCTTGGCTCCAGAGGAACTTCTCACACGTTGGGATTCACGAGTGTGCCACTGAAGCAGAGCCTCCTACTTATCTGTCCAATTAAGAGCATAGGGCTCCTTAATTACAAGCAAAACCAGGCAGGTATTGTGTTTCATTTGTAGGAGCAATTTTGGAGGCCCTGTGAAAGCAATTATCACCAGTTTTTTTTATAAAATATATGCATATTTATACACATCTATTATTAAAAGCATCCTCCATTTTAGGAAACCTGCTTCCGACCTTATGTCTCTGTTCATCAGCACTGGGGTTACTGGATTCTCACCCCTCACTTGATCTTAGACATTCCAGCAAGAAGACTGCTCTCCACAATCATCTTGGATAATAAAGTTGAAGCAAGTACCTCAGATGGAACAAGAAGGAAAACTTTTCCCTCAGTTAATTTATCACAGATTTCAATGATGCTGGCCACAAAAACATGCAGAATTCACACGGTGCTTGCTGGATTCCATAAGCAGAGCAGCGGCTGTGCACTGCTGTGCTCCCAACAGCCAAGCTTGTACAGACCTGTGCAAAACACCTGAGTTTCCTCTGCACCCCTCGGCACCAGGCTGCTTCACTTCCCCCCAGTCAGAAGGAGCCCCCACTGCATCTATCCACTCATTCTGCCCGTGACCTGTGAATACCCACCTGCCTCACCAAACCACATTGTCAAGAACTTCTCAGAGACCCAAGATACTCCTGTTTTCTGCTTTTGATGCAGATTTGAGCACACATTTCCAAAGGGAAAACAAACAAGCATCTGTCTCTGCACACATCTCAGAAAGGCTCACCTTCCTCTGAGCACTGAGAGTTTTGCTGTAATCCAGCTCTAAGCTTACCATTTCATTGCCACATTCTGTAGGCTTTTCCAAATGGAAAAGCTCACAAACTTCCTGTCCTTTTCCATCCCTTCCTTTGTTTTTCTTAAACCATTTGTTAAGATAAATGCATTTAATTAGGGAAAGGAAAAGAAATGGAAAGAAAGAGATGTTACGACACGCAGTTTTCTCCCTGCCTCCACTGCTCTTGCAGCAGCAGCACCACCCTGAAGGCAGCATCAGACACAGCTGCTTCTGATGTGGCAGCTGCTTTGGTTTGGGTAGTTGGGTTACAGTATTTTTCAGGGCAGGCAACCGCACTTTTTCACAGGGTAAGGGATTATGCATCTGAGTGGTACAGAAGGAGTCTACACGGATCAAGATACTCCTTGCATGAGAAATGAAAAAGCCATCCCCGGGCAAGGGCACAGCTGGAGATTTAGCTTCTATTTGTGGTTTGGCACCTAGTTTGCTTCAACTTTAAGCCATTCCATCCTTAAAACTTTTTTGCTTTGTGAAGTGCTTTGAAACTACACAAAAACACAGCTGGATATTAGAGGTCACTGCACAGCACATGGTCTCTGTGAAAGCTCTGAAGTTTCTTCTTCTTAGGCATGCAGCACAGTCAAAACATAGGTGAAAGTGAGCTAAGCCCAGTCTAACTGCGTATAATGCCAAAGTTTACAACATTGTCAGCTTGGGATTTCTCTGTTGCTATAGCTTAAAGAACGGTTTCTTACAATAAGGATATTTTGTGGTCAACTCCGTAAGTGCTCAGTGCGAGAAAGCATGGAGCCATCTGGTTGGCAGACAACATTTTTAGAGAGGAGTAGGAAAGGAAAAAGGAAAAAATAAAACCAGAGCCCTGTATGATTTGAATGTTGAAAATACAAGAGATCTCATGTATGACTTGGTGAGACAGTGGCACAGGCTGCTGAGGGAGGTGGTGGAGTCACCATTCCTGGAGGCTTTCAAGAACCGTGTGGACGTGGCATGGAGGGACATGGTTAGTCAGCATGATGGGGATGGGCTGAGGTTGGACTATGTGATCTTAGTGGTCTTTTCCAACCTTAATGATTCTATGATTCAATGACTTGAAACTTCAGGTCTCTAAATCTGTGCATGTGCTCTCTGATCTACCTGCACGCCGCTCCTTTACCAGCCTCTACATAAGTTCTCAGGTTGGATCTCCAGAGCTCACTGCTTCCCAGGGCAGCTAGGCTGGAGACACATGATGGCACAGGACTCCTGTGCCTACCTCTGGGCACTGCATCAAGCAAGTCCTCAACACCTATATACTAGTGCTTTTGTATGTTACATTATCAGCCAGAGACAGTAAAAGCATTGACATTTAGACAACCTAAGTAATGACAAGCTAACAATGCATTAATTATGACAGATGATGAGCTTTGCCATGTTTAGAAGGAGCACTCTGTGAAAGAACAAGCAAACACCTTTTTTCCCTTGACACTGTGGAGGCCCAGCATCGCTGCACAGAGTAAGTATCCTCCAGCTCCCCCTCTACCAGCCAGCCCCGTGGTGATATTTGATTGGATTTTTGTCACCTCCATGATTTGGTAGCTGGCTCTTGACAGTGGGCAACAAGAGTCTAAGTGCTCTCAGAGAGCTCTCCTAGCAAGGATCTTTCCTTACACAAAAAATTGGATGACAGCATGATACCTACACTTGTCAGCATCCCTGACACCAACCACTTTTCTCATTGATCTAACGCTTCTCCAGTGAGATATAACCAGGGGCCAAAGCCCAAATCTGCGTACTGGAGACACCGCAATAGGGCTTAGTAAAAAGCACTTAATGCTTGAGAGATTCTTGGGATCTGTGGAATAAGTCTAGTGCAATGTTTTATCCCTCAAATCTATTTATGGGTCACACATAAAGCGGAGTTTTCCTGCAGAGCAAGACTGCTGAACGAGGCAGGTGCCCTCACAGCCCAGAAAGCAACTGTATCCTGGGCTGCATTAAAGGAAGCAAGGCCAGCAGGTTAAGGGAGGTGATCCTGCCCCTCTACTCTTTGCTGGTGAGGCCTCACCTGGAGTACTGCATCCAGACACGGAATCCTCAGTACAGGAGAGATGTGGACCTGCTGGAATGCATCCAGAGGAAGGCCACAAAAATGATCCAAGGGATGGAACACCTCTCCTAGAGGACAGGGTGAGAGAGCTGGGGCTGTTCAGCCTGGAGAAGAGAAGGCTCCAAGGAGACCTGATAGCAGCCTTTCAATGTGTAAAGGGGAAATATACGAAAAAAGAGGATAGACTTGTTAGCAGAGTGTGCTGTGACAGGACGAGGAGAAATGGCTTCGAACTAGAACAGGAGAGATTTAGATTGGATGTAAGGAATTAGTTTTTTTACAGTGAGGGTGGTGAGGCACTGGAACACGTTGCCTAGAGAGGTGGTGGATTCCTCATCCTTGGAGACAACCAAGGTCAGACTGGATGGGGCTCTGAACAACCTGATTGAGCTGTAGGTGTCCCTGTTCATTGCAGGGCAGTTTACTAAATGACTTATACGATTCTATGATTCTTTCTAAAAATAGTGCAGCAGAGGTTAAGAGAAGGAAAGACTGAAGTTTGTTGCCATTCCCCCACAATTGCAAACAACCCTCACGTGCACGAGGGAAAGGCTGTGTGGGCACAGCAGCATCGGTGCTATTAAAGCTCAGCACCCCATGGGTGTAGACCCTTGTAAAGTGGCTTGAAGCTCATTAGAAAAAGGGGGAAATCGTATTTGATGGCTGAGACAAGGAGATGCTGGGAGGTCACTGTCCTACTGCTGAGCAAATCTATGAGTGCTGCTGCTGCAGTAAAATTGGTAGTGTGGCAGCAAAAATTAGTAAGGTTTATGTCTATAGCCAGTAAAAAGATTTTCTCTAAGAAGATTGAGTCCTGTGTATTGAGAGAACGTATTCAGCAGAACCGCAACTCTTAGCTTTTCTTCTCTCTGCAATTGGCCTCCCTTTGTGTTACTCTGAGCATGTGCCTCTATGCTCAACTATTATTAATCCTGTAAAGCTGCTAGGAACACATCTAGTATGGGAAATGGAATATAATGGTGCGGACCTTACCAACTCATTCAAAAATCTCCGAAAAAAGCTCTGCTCAGTAGCTCTACTACTTTGTGTATTACGTTCCTACCACGCCACAACACGATTCTTTCATAAACGAAGTTACTGAGATGTGGCAGCTATAACACCACAAATATGATATCCTGCTCTCAAACACCCCCGATTTGATATTTACACTTGACCCATTGCAGCTTGTTCACCTTGAACTCTCGTTTTCAAATGAAAACTGCTAAGAGCTCCCCAGCTACAGCTGACAAAAGGACAAGCAACATCTCCCTCCTCTACCGCAACAAAGAATTTTGTTCAGCTGGAAACGTCAGATCAAGGCGTTTAATACCAGTATTTGAGTGACATTCAAGGCCAAGATCTTTCTCAAACATCTTCCCTAGGTCAGAAGGAACAGGATTCATACCCTTCCTGCTTGAAGAGTCTGTCTGTGTCACATGAGCAGATTGTGTATTTCAAAAGCCATGGCTCCTTTTGTTCTTAGATAATGAAAATTGTTTCTTTAGACAAGTTATTATTAAAACAAATTCTCCATAGGATTTAAACAGGGCAGGAGACAATTTCAGGAAAAGCCCAGCTTTCATGTTGGATGTAGAAAAGGCACAGCATGTAAAAGATGACATCTGAAGCCTTTTTTCTTCTTTTCCGTTTTTCTTTTATCTCCTCATCAAATCAATGAGCTGAGGGATGGTACTTTAGAAAACAGCAGTTTGAAAAAGGGTCACACCTCAGGAAGCTCAGTGGCATTAGTCAAAGATCTTTTTTTTTCCTCCCCAGAGTCACCCAGGATTTTGTGCAGAAATCCTATTGCTTTGCACCAAAAGCATACATTGGTTAACACATACTGAATTGTCCTAACAATAACCAAGTATCTAGCTTTTGAAGTAGCAAAGGGGGAGATTCCTCACTCCTGACAACTGGGCCTCCTCACGGACTCAGCCCCTTACCAGCTAATCTACCCACATCTTGTATAGTCCCATCATTGCTACCTTCTTGACTGAGTAAAAAAGCCAGAATAAAATTAAGACAAAATGTTTTTTGCCTTTGCTAAAATTCAAGTCTTTTCTTCTTACTTTGCCTCACTTCAGGCCAAAACAGCTCAGCATCTTAGAATTCCTCTAGGGAAAGGAGCTCCTTTCTCAGCTCTTCCAATGCTATCACGATCCCAGAGCTGCAGGTTCAATGAAATTCAGTGACCCGTGTAATAAGAAGGCACAGCTCATAGGAGACACATCTACTCCACTCTGCATCCGTAAATGCACAGCCTTCTTTTCACCCAGAGAAAGAACTGTGTCCTCTCCACCCTGTAGCAGTGGCACACAACCTTCCTCCCTAGCATCTTGCTAATGGAGAAATACTATACCTTTGAGTCAGCTAAACTACAGCCCCAAAATGCCCCTCTCCAGCTTTCTCACCATGGCCCTGGCTTGGTCCTAATAACAGCCTGAGCAAGGTGACCACACGATCCTCTTTCTCACACTACTAAAATAACTCTCATATGGACTGCTGTAGGATCAAAAGCACAAAAGGAACAAAATTTGAATGGAATGCAACTTCCAGCTCAGAAAGCCCTGCCTTGCCAGGAGCACAGAGAGCGCGGACAAATACGCATATCCCATTTCTCACATCATTCCTGAGCCCACTGTCTACTGCAAGAGCTGGGAGCCTAGGAGGCAGCTGGTCCCACGCTAGACCATTTGAAACCTCAGATGAGGAGAATGGTATATCAAACAGCTTTCAAAAGGAAAATTGCCACTCAGCACAGAAATCCAGCATCTCTGGACTTCACCCAGTCATAAAAGATGAGCCCAACCTCCCTGAGCATTTCTGCACTCACCACTATTCAGTTAGGATTGGCCTGTATGTGCCTAAATCACTCAAAAAAAAGGCTGTTTTTAATCACATCAGCTCTTGCTATTCCCCTTTGCCCCAGGATCAGTTACTCAGCTGCACTTTGGTCAGTAGCTCATTGCAAAGCATGATCCTATGTGCAGATTATACACATGGCACAGGCAGGCATGGTTCCTATTTCCTTATAAAAGAAAAAAAAAAAAAGATGTGATTTCTTACAGCAGCCCTTCTCCTGAGCGCATTGACTTTCTAGGGCCCTTGGATTTGCTTTGTGATGGGCAGTAGTAGGCATATGTTTCTTGAACTCCTCACATTCTCTTTTTTGATGCAAGTTTGTTATTTTGATAGTACCAAAATGAGTTTTAAAATGCTATGATGAGAAAGGTTATATATATGGGCAGATTTAACCATTGGGACAGTTTTAATTTTACCTGGGCCATCTTGCTCACTCATTGGCAATGCAGATCAAAAGATTAATTCATAAGCTTTAATAAGGGTATGGATCTGCAGGTCCCTCCTATCCACATGGTATGCAGCAGTGGGGAAGGGGCTGCAGACCCCCACAAGACTTATAGAGCCTGTTCTGGCAGGGGGAGAGTGAGCCCTTGCTCCTCACAGGGATAAGAAGCAATATTTCCAAACAGCTCTCCATCTAATTTGTGCTTATGCAAAAGAGCTGTCCCATAACACAAATCATCAAGCAATTAACATGCAATGTTGTAGCGAGACTCTCCTTTGCTTGTTGATGAACTATCTTCAATGCTATTAATGAGAGCTAATTAAGTCAATCAAGTCACCATCATTCCTCCAACATTACTGCAGTTACTGAACCTGTATCGGATGGGGAGTTCTTTCTCAGGCACTGTAAATACCAAGATGCACATTTATCATCTTGTCCTCCCAGCATACATCTGCTCTCACTGCTGTGCCTTCCATTTATCATCTGTTGTCACCATCCCAGTCCCCAACACATCCAGGTGTCAATTAATTCTTTCCTCACTTCCCTGTGTGGCTCGAGTGCATTACACTGAATAATCTGCCTTAACACCTATGCAAAGATCTCCTTATTGGAAAGCATCAGCGTTCAGCCACATCCCCTAAGTTGTGTGGCTGTGACCACATCCTCTCTGCTCCTGTGCTGCATAGCATTAAAACTGCAAGGAACCTCCACAAAATCTGGTGGTCTTTTCCTAAACAGGAACATCCTCTTAGATTATATTATAGCATTTAGTCTCTATTTATGTTTCCACTCTGCCTAACTCTTCTTTTCATTTATAAATCAACTATATTAATATGCTTTAATTTCAGCATTGTGTGTTTATTTTAGATTGAAATCAGTTGGTGAAAGAAAACACCCTAATGGGGAACAGCACTAGCTCTGGTGATACATACCTTTCCTTGTAGTAGACTTAAAAGAAGTAAGATGTTTGTGGTTTTTTTTTCCATGTTTTTCTTTCACCACAAACAAACCTAGTGGCATTCTCTCTGTTTTAATTTTCCAATTATATAAATGCATCTCATAGCTCAGAAGGAACAGCAAAGCAATGCAGCATTAACTTCTTAGGCACTCCCTGCCCATGAATGCGCATTCCCTGCTGTCATTAAAGGCTGTTTTTTTGGTCCCCTTGGTGTAAGAGGGCAATACAGCCTCATTGGAAGTCTACCAATGACACATTAGGAATAACTTGACCATTATTATAAATTAGTATGTAAGACCACAGGAAAAATTAATGCTGGGGGTCTCTTTTCACCCATCATTCAGCTGTAGAAGGACCCCAGACTAAAGTCCTCCAGGCTAAATAATCCCAGTTCCCTTAGCTGCTCCTCATAAGACTTGTGCTCCAGAACCCTCACAGCTTTGTTGCCCTTCTCTGGACACGCTCCAGGGTCTCAGTGTCTTTCTTGTAGCGAGGACCCAACACCTGAACACAGTACCTGAGCTGCATAAACAGGAAAGTCTCAAAGAAGTAGAAATAACGTTGTGGGTGTTTTGGTTAGACCAACTCTCCATCATGAATGTTGCAGAACGAAAAAAATAATCAGCACCTCTGCCAGCAAGGGTCACAGGGACAGCAGCACAGCAGCCAGGTCTCATGGAAAACCTCTGGACCCAAACCTCCCCCACACAGAGAGTTTGCTGAGCTCTAACACAATTTACCTTGTCCTGTCATGCCTTGATGCAGTGCTGTACCAATTTTAAGGCTGTTGCAGACTTGCTCACTGAATAAATACATCTGGCTGCACGGGTCTCTTCCACTTCAGAGACGATCAATGAATTTCTTTCCTTAGAGGAAAGGCTCCAACAAAATCCTCAGTTTAATCCAGTTAATATTATACACTCAACTAAATTCACGCGACTGAAAGCATTCTGTCAGTAAAGGCATTTCAGACATACACACAATTCTGGTGACAAAGTGATTTCTGTGAACAGAACACTGGCTGGCACACAAACAGAAGCCCGCCTAGCAGAGAGCAGTTACACAGCAATGGCAGCAATCAGATCCCTCCAATTACATGGTTATAAAAAGGCACAGAGGAGAGAGAAGTTATCTGCTTCGTGCCAGACCGGGGGAAGCGGCTGACATGAAAAGAGGAGCTCACGTGGCAGCATCAGCTTCCTATTGGCCTTTAACACTCACAGAAATCAAATCACCAGCACAGAGCCGTGGTCACATCACATGGGTGGTTCGTTTCCTACTCTGCTTTTGGCTGCAATGCTTTTGATCCTGTCATTGGTCTATCTGTTTAATGCGTTAATTGCAAACTCCTCTGGTCTTCCTCCAACGTTTCTTCTGTTTATTGGTGTGTCTGGCATCAGAAACATGCAAATAAGGTGACCAAATTATTTTGCCTTCTGCATATCATTGAGCCTGCATCCAGCCTGCTTTGAAGAAAGTGCTGCATCTGAGCAGGGATGGACAAACCAAACAGCAGCACAGAAGCTCAGCAGTCCTTGCTCCTGGCTTTCTCCATACAATGTTAGCAGGTTACACCCTGCCCATACACTCAGAGCATTTAGAATATGCCCCAAGTGATGCTGTTCCCAGTGCAACACATGGGATGGGCGAGCTGACTGCAGCACAACTGCAACAGGACTTCTGCAAATAGCGTTAGAAGTAAAAAAGCACCTGACTTTCTGTGCTCAGATGTGCAAAGTAAAGTGACTGATTTACTGCTGTGATCAAGTTATTCAAGGTGCTTGGGGCCTAAAGCACACCCTAATGCTGAAGAAAGCCTTGACACAACTTCAGCGTGCACCAGTGATACCACCATTGAGGAGGAGACCTGAACATGTGCCAAAATCAGTATTTGCACTCATCTAGCAGGAAACCTGCCTATTGCAATATTCGGCTGGCTTGATGCAAGCACTTCTCACTGACTGCTAAGTGGTCAGGTTTTAGGCATAGGAGACAAGGAGCAAGAAGCTATGTGAAGTGATTCATCTGGAGAGAAGAAAGAAAATGCAGAAAGAGGATACAGCTGCTATGCACTAAGGAAGCTGGGCTGCAAGGGGCAGCACATGTGGGAGCAACAAAAGGGGTTTCCTATTGTGGAAATGGAGCACACAAACACAAACAGAGGAGCAAATTGAACAACGTAGGACGTGGTTATGGTAAAATGCCTGTCCTTGGGAGATGCTGGCAGAGAGAGACATAGGAAGTCTCAGAGCAGTTCTGTTTATATAGTGGAAACACTGTGACCTCTGAGCTACGCAGCAGCAACACCAGAAGCAGAGTGCATGCTGGTATCTGCACACCAGGGCTAAAGCAAAACAATCTGTCCTGAGCCCGTGGGTCAGCATGGAAACTTGTGCCTGTCCTGCTCTCAGAGGTCAGAGCAGCCAGAGAAAGGTTCCTTCTGTGTCAAGAAGCAACAAATCTTTCTTTGGTAGTTAGGAAGCCTCGCTGGTGACATGAAAGGGCATCAGGGTTTCTGCAGGAATTAGAAGCTGAGCTCTGCAGCCTCTTGGTGCAGTTTCACTGCTTGATGTGCCCCTGGCACTTGTCTTTTTCTAACACGACTTTCAGGGTCATCCTAGAGCTGCTGATGTGTCTCCTCCAGCAAACTCTCTCTTCAGTTACTGCAGAAGGCTCTTCATTGCTATAATCATTTTGAAGCCTTTGAGCTGTACTTACAGCAAGTGGCTTGCAAGCAGAGCCAAAGTGCTCTATTAGGAGATGCTAAACCAAAAAGCCATGTTTTGTTTCTTTTTTCCCCTCTAGGAGAGGAATCAAATTAATCTCATCCCCCTCCCCTCATGGTAGCACTTGAGCTGAAGCAGTAATAAAGAAAAATCTCATGAACAAACCACTGGCCACCAGAGTCATTTGTCTGCTATTGATCTACTGTGTGATTTAATGGCTGGGAAGACAGGTACTAGAGCATTCAGCCCATAGGCATGCTTGTAAGAGATTATTATTTTTATACCATTGCCTCAAAGTTTGCTGAGGAACAGTGATGGACAAGTCCAGGCAAGTCCTGGGCAAAGACTGAAAAAAACTCTTGGTCTGGAGAACACTGATGGACAGGTCCTGGGCCTGGGTTGCGAAATCCTTTGTCTGAGGAGCACAGATGGACAAGGCCAGGGGCAACGAGAGAGCGATAAACTGCAGATTAATGGCCGGGAAGCACTCTTTTGTGTGGGCTTATCTCGAAGGAGATGGCCCTCTCAGGAGGTGCTGCACATGACTCTTACCCAAGCACCCAGGAATGTCACGTAGGCAGAAGAAGAAGGATAAAAAAGGGACAAACAACCATGGTTTTTAGGTTTTCTGACAACAAATGCCTCATGAAGACCAAGAAGGTTTTCTTACAACAGTATTCCTCATGAAGAGCAAGGAGGTTTTCTGACAACAGAATTCCTCGTGAAGACCAAGGAGGGTTCCTGACAACAGAAGCCTCACGACCCGCCTCTCTCCTGGACTTGCTCTGCGCTCTACCTGCTTGCTTCCTAAGGCCGGCCATGCTGCTGCTGCTGCTCTCTCCCGAAGAAGAAAGGTGTCTGCCATCAGATTCCTCCCTACGGAATATCTGCATGCTGACGGACTCTCCTGGGCCTGCTACCGGAGACCTGCTGCTTTCTCCCGGACTTGCACCGCGGCTTCTCCCCGAACCTACCCGGTACCTGCACCGTCTTGCTGCCTGAGACCGGCCACGCTGCTGCTGCTCTCCTCCCCTGAGCCTCTGCCCCGGACCATCGGACAACGCGACCTCTGCTGGATCCTGGTGGTGGCTATCCCCGCTTTATGCAATTCTTGCTTCTTTCCTATCTTTTCTATCGCCCGCCTTCCCTTCCCCATCACCTTAATTAGTAATAGTATTCGTCCTCCACTTCCCCATCTCCCTAATTAGGACTTGTAATAAACTGGTTGGACCAACATTTGAACCGTTGCTTCTTAATCTCACGTCGGGTATACATACATTAGAAGAACCTCATCTCCCTCCTATAAATTGGAGCGAGACAATGCTGTACCCCCGTGCCCAGCAACCCCATCTGCCAGCAAGACAGACCTCACGTGAGGAGCAGGGCACACAGCCTTGCTGCCATTTCTGCTCCGTGTAGGGATTACAAACCTGCTGTACATGGCAACATCCAAACAGCCCTACTGAAATATATGATAAGTAATTATGGTCAAATTAAGCCAAAGTGACAATTAAAAGAAGATTCTGCATAGGAGTTTTCACCTGGCTGCTGCTCAGAAAGCCTTCAGCACTGCCTCTCCCTCCTGCCAGCCCATGTATCTGGGGTGGGCGGCTGCTCCTCAGGAGCCAGTGCTGCTCACAGGAGAGGGCAGTCCCTTCTCAGGGCTTTTGAGATGGGAAAGAAAATGAAATCCTTTCGTTCTGCACTCCGTGGATGAACCCTGAAGAATGAGGGCTTAGAGTCAGTCTGCCAAAAATGAGAAGAAGTTTCACCCTACCAGGCAGTTCCTGTAGGCTTTTATGCTCCAATACTTGCCCTGGAAAACAGATTTGCTCTCACACAGTTTGCTTCCTCTGCACAAATAAGAGAGCTAAAGTTACATTGCAAAACACCTTGCAATTCATGACTGATGTCATCCACAAGCCCAGCTCTGCCTAAATCAAGCAAAAACCATAAGGAGCTACGTGCACTGAGCCATAGACCCCCAGCTCTCCTCTCTTTCCAACTTAATACTGAGCAGTACAGATGTCCTTGAGTCTACACAGCTGTCAGCCCCCCTTGCTGATCATATGCATAAATAAAAAGCCACAATGATCTCATTTCAGTCCCTTAAACAGCAGAAGTGAGCACCAAAGGTCCCAGGCAGCCTAGCTGGATTGACTCGCAGTGGTTTTTGATTGAAGTCAACTATTAACAGACACAATTAAGACACTGTTGCAGTTTAAAGATGAATTGGCCATGCAGTGACAAATTTGAGTGCTTATTGCTGCATGCTGTGGCAGGTAGTCAGGGGATGAAGCTGTAATTGTGGCACCTCTTGTTTTGCTTCTGCTGGAGCGCAAAATGCGAGATTCAATTTAACAAACAATTTGCCACACTGCTCATTCCTGCTGGGTGGGAAAGCAAAGCTTGCTGGCAAAGCTCCCTTTGAGCTTTGCTTGTAACAGGTTTAAAAAGGAGCAAAAGCGGTACTTACTTTCACCTTTGCACCAAAGCAGAAAGGAAAAGGAGAACCCAGGAGCGTCACTGAGGGTGTATCTCAGGCTTCATCCAGGGCAAGTAAAAAAACATCAGTGAAAAGAGTCATTCTTATTTTGATGTCTTTAGAAGCATCAGAGATATCACAGTGCAGTAGGGCCAACATGCTGAAGCAACAAACACAGAATAAAAGACTCATTAAGGTTGGAAAAGATCTTAAAGGTTGTCTAGTCCAGCTGTCAACCCATCTCCACCATGCCCACTAAGCATGTCTCTCAGCATCACACCTCCACGTTTCTTCAACACCTCCAGGGATGATGACTCCACCACCTCCCTGGGCAGCCTGTGCCAGTGCCTCACCACTCCTTCTGAGAAGAAATTTTTCCTAATACTCAACCTGAACCTCCCCTGGCACAACTTGAGGCTGTTTCCTCTCCTCCTATTGCTGTTACCTGGGAGATCAACGCCCAATTGCCACAGCCTCCTTTCAGGCAGCTGTCATGAGACAGAAGGTCTCCCCTGAGCCTCCTCTTCTCCAGACCAGATAATTCCAGTTCCCTCAGCTGCTCCCCATAAGACTTGTGCTCCAGACCCTTCACAGCTTCATTGCACATCTCTGGACATGCTCCAGGGCCTCAGTGTCTTTCTTGAAGTGAGAGGCCCAACACTGAACACAGCACTCAAGGTGCGACCTCACCAGTGCAGAGTACAGAAAACATAGATGTGTGGAAGGGGGTAGAGATCTATCTGAATGTGGTGGGAATTGCTCTCCCTCAACTGTTAAGCTGGAGGTGCTGGCTGACCTTTAAGCCAAATGTCCTCCCACACTAAAGGAAGGGAAGCGTGAAGTAAGGAAGAAGCTACATACAGATTTAGCATCTCCCCACCAGCCTGCCCCTGTTCTGCTGCTGGGAAAGGAACACCGAGACTCTCACAAGGCAGGTTCTGAGATGCTTTTTTGCTCATGGTAAGGAAACAAGTGTAAACTTGGCACCATGGTCTGGTTATTACAATGAGTGGCTTTTCTTTCTCAGGTGTTGCTGAGGCAAGTGCTCTGCAAGAGAAATAATCTTGTTCTAGTGAACCTCTAGAAATAGAGTAATTTTAATAGGCATCTCACTGTCAACAGTCGCACATCTGCTAAGTGCTAAACTAGAAACCAGAAAAAACAACACCATTTTTCAGTTTTATATCAGCAAGAGAAAGTTCTCCAAAGTATTAAATGCAATGCATGCTCTGTGTGTACCCTGCTTCTGCCATTGCTACCTGGGCCTTCTTGTGCTTTTCTCCAGTTCAGTGCTTCAGGTCCTATGGGGCTGCAATTAAAGGAGTCCCAAAGATGTCAGTGGCAGAGATTTCCTGGACAAGAGCAGAGCTTTTCTGCATCTTTTACCCATTTCAAGTCCATCCTTGCATGTAGCCGCTGCCTCAGAGTTTTCAGTCCAGACCTGGCTCCTCCAACATGTCCAGCTTCGCAGATGCATGACCACCACACCATACATCATCCTCACTTCACTGTTGTTAGTGATTCACAGCCAAGCAAGCAATTTAAGGTTATTCAAAATCCCAAGTCTCAGGGATTTTACTTTGTTTCCTTAGGCTAAGTATGTCCTTAAATGTTTTTGGTAGCTCAGAGCCAACCAGAATCAGCTGCTATTTCTTCAGGATGAAGACACCAGCATTGCCTTTTTGGTCAAAAGGAAGACAAAGTTGTCCTCAAGTTGCCAGTTTGACTTCCCTCAGCTATTGCAGACAGGTTTACCCTTTTATAAGCTTATCAACAGTCCCCCCACAACCATACAGAAATATCAAAGAGCACAAGAGAACTTTGCTGGTTGGCAAGTAGAGAGGCTCCAACGAGAACTATGAGGAAAAAGAAAAAAGAGAAAGAGAAGCTTCTGTCTTTATAAAATGTTTCTGGTCATGGCCTTCAGAGAAGACATTTTCTTGCCTGCAAGCACCACCCATGACTCAATATCTGTTTGATCCTGCTCATGATTCCTCATCAGTCTTGGAAAAGCCCTGAGGAGGGTTTCCAGGCAGCCAGCAACAAAATTTGATAGGGCTTTATGCGGGCATGACTCAAAAGCGAGAAAAGCTCATCTTATTAGATGAAACTTCAGTGTTTTGGACAGAGGCAGGCTGTCAATGCCAAGGGCTGTGTGCTCTGGCAAAGCAAGAAGCACAAACAAATGCTTCATAATTTGTACATCAGTGGCACTTGAGGGAGGAGGGGAATAAGCAAAGAATAACCTGCACATTGATGAATGGTACTCTCCAACACCTCCCTGCTACAAAGCTGGCCTTGCCTTACTACAGGGCTTGCCCCTGCTCACATGGCTGACAGGAGACTAATAGAATCATAGAATCATTAAGGTTGGAAAAGACCTCTAAGATTATCAAGCACTGGCCAAGCACCAATCACTAAAAGCACCAGCCAAGATGTGACATCCATTACAGGGATTCATTCCGGAGCAAGATGATTTTTTTTTTTTGTTAATTGCACCATGAGGTTTAGCTTGGAGATTCCTTGTTAAAACTCTCTAATGGAGGGGCACAGCAGCTACAGGAGAACTTATGAGTAAGTCACTTGTTCCACTCCCAGCTGGAAATAATTCACCTTACTCTTTTAGAAAAAGAAATTACATACAGATTTCTATTTTAAGGAGTAGAGAATGAAGAGAAAAGCAGTGTTTGGATCTGTCCCAACACATAGATTGAATGTAAAGCTTTTTGGCTGGTTAAATGGGAGCCTCAGGAGTGAAGAGTTAAAGGTGAAGGCTGCATCATGAGGTGAATACACACTATTCCCAGGAGGAGCTGCTGGGGCTATCTGGCTACTAGACAAGGAAAGAAAGGGCAAGTATTGGCTTGTAATTTCTGCCCATTCCCTGATAGCAGGACCTGCCCCCTGGATATTCCTTGGGAAATATAAGTGTAGGTCACTGCAGGGGAAAGGGACAGATGAGGCAGTTCATAGTGTCTCCTTCAGGCTGCCCCAGGCATGTAACAGAGGTACAGGCTACAAGAGGTAATATGTGTTCCAAGACGAATCTATCTTTGATGGCCCAAGTCAGCTAGAGATAGACACTGCAAATATCTTTCCCTTCTGACATAACATAAGGGGGCCATGTTAATTGCTCAGCTATGCAGGGAAATCAGGCAGAGAGAGGTCAAATGCCTCACCTTGCAAGTCTTGCACAAATGCTTAATGTCTCTTCTCTGAGAAAACTCACTGCTTCAATACAACTGTAAAAGTTCCGTAAGAAAAAGTGCAGATCTCTAATCTGCTGTTTGTTTCACAGAATTTGGAGATGCAGGGATGCCAGTTGCCTACCTGAGCCACTTCTAGTCTGCACCACCTTCTAGCACCAGGCTAAACATTAACACTATCACTACCACATCATTTTCAGTTATTTAGCATCCTACCAGAGCTGAGGCCAACCACTCCAGTTATCTCAGGCCCCAGACACAGCAACTAACACTGTCTAATCCAATAAACCATCAGCTTTATTGCTATAAAAGGGAAGAAGTTAAAGAAGATAAACAAGTCTTACCCTTTACAGTAAAGATCAAAGCTCCCATTTCCACCAAAGGCGGAATTCTGAAGGCAAGACACATTGAGGATCAAAACACACACCTCCTGCTCTTCCCTCCATCCAAACTGTACACTCAGGACAAGAAACTCAGGGCAACAACCTACAAGGAGCCCCCATGCATTGGGAACCCCTACTAGGGCATTGTATGCCCTCCCCAACATCAGGGGATCCTCAAGTTCTGCTAGGAAGGTACTATGCTCTTCCTGCCTAGAAGAACCCTGCAAAAACACAAGCCCCCCACCTGGGGCCAATTTAGCCTCCTGAGGAGGCAGATTGGGCAGCCGTGAAGCCAGCTCCACCTCTCCCCAGCCTTTGGCTAGCTGTTGGGCCAGCTGTAGTCCTGTCCTCATCAGTGAGTGAGAGCAGACACCTGGGCAAGCCTTGAAAAGTCACACTGGTATTCAGCTGTCATTTCTGAGATCATTAGGTGATATAAGGTCACACCTACCCATATCCCCCTCTTCTGTGGGGGGTACCCCCAGAGCTGAGCCTCCAACAGGCTTTAGAGAAACACCAAATGTGAAATTTGTGCCCTGTTTTAGCTGGTGAAAAGCACTCCCTCAGGTGACTGCTGAAGTTTCTTGTGGTGTGGAAATAGCAGAAGAGCTCTGTTGAACTGTCAACTCATTGCTTTTATCTTCTTGGGGCAGGGACAAAGTTACATAAGAAATGCTATAACCATTTGTAGATGGCTTTATTTGGAAACAAATGCATGTGTTACCACACTAAATTAACTCAGCTAAGGAGATGAAAATTAGATCATTTAAAAGCAGAAAGCTCTCCCATATTGTTTCAGCAGAATCATCTTTTTTATATAGCCAGGCAAGGCGCTCGTTCTGGGGGAAAACAAACACATCTTTTATGATTATGGCTATTCAAAGCTGTTTCTTACACTCCAAATTGTTTAACATGAAGGATCAATGGTGTTCTCAGATAATGATTTAATTAAAAACTCCTCCTTTTTTCAAGTTGAGATCTGCAAAATGCTCTGAATGGCTGATGGACATCGCCATTACCTTGCCATCTTTCCTTTAAATATTTTTTTTTCTTTAGAATTTTAATTGCTGCCATCTGAGGACTATTGATAAACTGTAATTGCTTCTTTTCTCAGGCATCTCCCTAGTTATCTTCAGCTGCATGGTCTATGAAGTGCTTCAGAACTGCAGCGGTTTTGCTTGTTTGACAATGAAGATGCGGATACCTTGAGTACGTGCACATGCGTGTGTACATCTTCTTTGCCCAGACTCTGCACTGGCATGAACTTAAAAGTGGATCAGCCTGTAATTTCTTTTTCCTTAAATAAAGCACACCAAAAGCACTAAAAAGCCCTGGTGTAGACCAATTTCTATCCAAGAGAAATTCAAACAATGAACTCCTTACAGCACAGGAAAATCCTGAGTTCACAGAGAAACAAACATTCCCCTTGCCTTTGGTAGTCTCCAGGGTGGGCCCTTTTCCTCTGCCTTGTCTTTGCTCCAGCACTCCTGTCCCTTCCGTGGGTTGCAAAGGAACGGCTCCTCCTCCCACCAGGGGCTTTGCTGCCTGTTTCCTTCTGTTTTTCCTGCATTTGAGAGTTTATGTATTTCAAATTACGGGGCCAAGCATGTTGTTACATGGGCAGTGTCAACTACAAAAGGACACACTTTGCTGCAAGTTTAAGGCTGTGCATTATACTCTCAGAATTACAGTATTTTTGGGAGGCAGTAGATGATGCTGTTAGAGTAGGTCTAAGTCTGATGAACGTAAGTATACAGATAAACAAAAACTACCCTGCATCACTAAAACCAGAACAATTGTTTTTAGAAGCCGATCGTCAGCTAAGTGGGAGTTTGTTAGCAGAATTTATCTTTTTAGAATTAAGTTTCAGATACTCAGCAGCTGCCCACAAGACTTAAATAACAAAAGTTATGAAGTACAGCAGTAGAAACTTGAGAAATTCTTTGCTTTGATTTTTTTGCCCATAGATGCCCGTGCTCTGGTGAGGAAACCAGCACTGTACTCAGCTCTGCTTCAGCCCAGACACTGCAGCAGGTACTGCTGTGCTACGGGAAATCTTGCTCAGCACAAACTGCGTGAGCATCCTGCAGCCAGGAGAGCAGGACACGATGTCTCAATGGTCAGAGGGTGCAGGAGCTTCAGCAGAACCCTTGTACCCTACAGTGGCCTTGAAAAACTTTCCCTGCTATGACCAGGCAGGCAGATTGCTTGCAAAAGATACTGCTGGAAATGTAAATCAAAGCACAGCAGTGGGCAGGGAGACGTATGAAGGGAACGACAGATTTCTAATCAGGTTTGAGAAGACAGCTCAGGTAGGCAGCTAATTAGGGGCCCAGGGAAACGGCTTCCCAAGCTGCATGGAGCAAGCAGCTTGAGGAGAGAGGAGCTGTAGGTTTTCTGCATGAACAAGCTGACAATTAGATGGAGCATAGTACTGATGGTAAGTGCATTTTATTACCAAATTATTGTATACGTTATATAAATATATATAAAATACAGCAGAGAAAAAGAAAATCGAAGTTTCTGTCAAGCTTTCTGTGACTTTTTCACTTCTCTAGGAAAAAATTGCTTCCAGTACCTGGGGAAAGACAGCAGAGGCTGGAATGCTTTCATTTAAATAAACGTCACTTAGACAAGGTAGCTCTATGTCCTATGTTTTACTCAGTGAAGAAGAAATTAAATACTGATAACTGTTTTGTAAAGATGTTGGTCAGGATTATACATTTTTTCCTCACTTTTTCTCGGATATGCAGGAAAATGATTCTTACCTTTCTCTATTTTGAAAAAAAGGCATTTCTTCTGTGTAAAATTCTATAGAATCATCATTAAATCATTGGAGTGACCTTCGTTATTAAATCTCGGCTCTGCAGAGAGCAGCAGAAGCTCTTTAGGCACTGGGAGCTTCTGCTGCCTTCACCTTTCAGTTCTTTAGTCTCACAAAGCAAGGCCAACCCCAAAGAAGGGGAAAATATTGTGAAAGTAAACAAGAGGTACAGGAGACAACAGTTGGGCCATCCAGTCAATGTGGCCCATGCATGCACCTACGGACTGCAGGGACTTCAAGGATTAGGATGGCACAGAGCTCACTTCTTCTGACAAGAAAACAATTTTTTGAAGGTTGTAATAGAGTAAAATCTGGCATAGAGATAGAAAGAACAAAGTTAGAAGGAAGCCATAAAGGATTTCACAGGTGAACTCCATCTCGAAGGTTTACTGTAGATGTTATTTCTGGGATAAGATGAAGCTTCTTGCAGCACTTTAGCAAGTCATCATTCTCCTCGTTATCATCAAAATATACTTCAGTGGATTTTTTTTGTATATTTTGATGGGATTAGCAGTATAAATTCTTCAAAAGCATTTTTTGTATTTTTAACAGAAGAACATTTCCACTAATCTCAAAACATTGGCCTAATCCTCTCTCTTTTGTATGACAATGAGAATTTTAGTTTTAGTCACAGAGGAGTTGGGCTGATGGTGAAGACAGTGTGTAGGAGTATCATGGACATACAGTTACAGAAGCAGAAAGACAAAACTCATTGCTGCAGCTGCCATCAGGGACTTGGGGGAACTTGGGTTGATCTCACAACGTGCCTAAGTTGGGGGCCAGATAAAAATGTATAGTGACATAGAGAACGTACACTGAAAAGCTGACTATATAAGACAGGCATCTATGTCTGCTGTGTGAATTTAGATGATGCAAATGCCCCTCTGAGAGTGAACCTGGCCCCTGGTGGAACACAGTTAAGGCAAACACACGCTTTTGACCATGAATAAGCAATTTGGAGGCATCTCCACTGCTAACTGATGTAGTACTTCAAAGTCTTCATGCAGACAATTGTTTCACTAACGTCATGGGAAAAAAAAAAGCTGCTTTTTGTGAAGGGCGAGCTGGCAGCCACTAGGTGGGATAGCAGCCTTGCGAGCTGTGGCTGGGAGATCCCACATTACAGCCCACACTCAGCCTTTGGCCAGCATCACCTCAAGGGGAATGGCAAGTAGAACACCACACTTGCTATTAAACCTGTTCAGCCTTGGTCACGAAGCAGAATTAGGAAACTACAAAATCTTTTTAAATATTCATAAATGCTCTCTGTAATTGCTCTGCTCACCTTCAAATGGTTTTATAACTCAACTATTGCAGTTCCGTACTTGAACTTGCCATATCTGTGAATATCCTAACTGTGCGTTTCAGAGCTCTGGCATAAACTGTAATACTCTACAGAAGTAAATGGGAAAAATATACTGAAGTCAAAGGGTCTAGCTTAATTTTCAACAGAAGTAATTTGATCTGGAGATTTCCGTGCTATATTTTATCATGTAAGAAAAGAAAAAAAGATGATAGATCCACTTTAGTATTTACAAAGCATCTTTCATCAATCTTTAACAGCATTGTTTATAAAAAATGCATTAACAATTCTGGTTTGCTTCAGGCAAGGGGACCCTTTACAGGATGGGCAATTTGATTTGGAACTTAATGATTATGACGTTCCACCTTTGTTCCATGAACTAATGCATCTGAGAGACAAACTTCTGAGGAATATGCAACAGTGGGAGCTTGGCCTTTGCACATCAATATTCATACAAAGAAAACTCTTGCTGTTTTACAACTCAAAGCAGCTCTTTGTCTACTCAGATGTCTACTCAGAGCAGGAGGGAAGTCAACTATTAAGCAGTAAGAGAGACAAAATAAGGCCTAGTACCGCCAACCTCAAAAAAATTTTGCATGGGTTTGGTTTTCCTGTCTCTGCTTTCTCCATATAGAATTGTTGCATTTCTCTCATTTCTATTTGTCTTCACATGGGCAGTAGGGATTTAGTCATCCCAAACTCACCTCCGTCCCAAATGATCAATCATCATCATGACGCAGAAGCCGGTATGGCACTGCAAACAATGTGTCAGTGTATAGGTTTCCATAAGAAGTCCATATCAACAATTGGATTTCAAACAAGAAAAAGCTTTACAGGAAGGTTTGCACAGAAAGTGATTGCTACAGGTCAACAATTTAGGAACAATTTGGGCATGTGTATGTAATTCACAATGATACATACACTATTGCCAAAAAGGTGAAGATGCTCATTTTGCAGGAGGGAGGGAGGCTGAATGTCTCCTACGTGAGTTATGGATCAGAAATTAGTAACGCTTAAGAAAAAGCAGACCTGCAATATTAATGAACCCCGGGCAGGTCCCAAGTAGGAGAGACAATACTAAGACTGGCAGGCTTTTCCCATTCAGAGTCCTCTTCTGTAAAAGTGGTCTGAGGATGTAGGGTTTCTTAAGAGCTTAGGCTGTTGCGAATAGATCAATCTCAACCTAAATGTATTAAGGAGGAAAAATATTTTTGTGTATCACAGCACTGATTTCCCTTCCAATAAGAGCCTCGCTTGCCTATGAAACCATAATAGAGAAAATTATGGAGCAACATGGAGAAAATTTTCTGGATGATCCAATTTACCTTTCAGTCTGCAAAAGAGAGAATTTGATTTTGCAGCATTTTCAAATGGATTTAGTATTACAAAACTAAATCAGAATTATTATTATATATAAAGTGATAAAGATTGAGTGACACTTGACTGATTCAGGATTGCCAATGTCCTAGCTAGAAAACAACCATGTATTAACAGTTTTCAGCCTAAACAGCCAAGACAAGAAAAATGCAACACGAAAGAATCATCCTAAGATTTCAGAAGCTGCTACTGGTACTGGCTGCCAAAATGCCTTGCTCTTAACAATTAGACATTGTCAGGGAGCTCTGACTTTGAAAAGCACCAACTCTGTGTTCCTTAAGCCATAAGACAGGCACTGCTAAAAATAGCAATCAGCAAGGAAAATAGATTAAACATTTTTTCCTGTGGTGCCATTTTTACAAATAGGGCATAACTGTAAACACATTGTCTCATGCTTTACAAAGTCCTTTGCCCCCACAGATTTCTAGTAGAGTCTGGCTCCAAAATCATGTGGGCTTATAAATAATAATAATAATCTGCAATTGTTGCTAACTAAGGGATGCCACTCATCCTCTCTGTGCCTCTTCTCAGTGCCTTCTCCTCAAGACCATGTCTGTTTCTCCTTCCAAGCTGCACCTCATTTTCTCACAAGAGTGTTCATAGAGTCATAGAATTGTTAAGGTTGGAAAAAACCTCTAAGGTCATCATGTCCAACCATCAACCCATCACCACCATGCCCAATAAACCATGCCCTTTAAGTACCCAATCTCCACATTTCTTGAACACCTTCAGGGATGGCGACTCTCCCTCCTCCCTGGGCAGCCTGTTCCAATGCATCACCACTCTTTCTGAGAAAAAATTCTTCCTTATAATTCTTCCAACCTAACCCTCTCCTGGTGCAACTTAAAGCCATTATCTCTCTTCCTGTTACTAGTTACTTGGGAGAAGAGTCTGACCCCCACTTCACTACAACCTCCTTTCAGGTAGTTCAAGGTCCTCAAGATTTCTTTTGTTTTAGGAAACCTAACAGCAAGTGTGGCTGAGAAGAGACTTGTCTCAGATCTCAGAGGATAACAGCCTTTGGTGTGAGACCTCAGCACTCAGTTTTGGCATCATGCATCCACTGCAAGGGCATCTGTTCCTCTGTGGGCACTGAAAGAGATATCAGTCACACAGCTAAAGGATGGAGAAGACCTATGGGGACGAGAGTCCTCTAGAGTGACATGGTTTCATGCTGTTTCTTTAATTTTTTGTCTGGCAAGTGAAATGTATTTCACCAGAAGGTGGGAAAGGACTTGGAACAAAATTGATCTTGGCTGAGCAAACATTTGACAACGTTCTGTGGGAAACAACCATCTGTCTTGGGAGATATCAACTCCAGGAGATATTGATGGCACTAAAAATATCTGCCTTAGTCCACAGTCCCAAGGCATTTAGTTTTCAGGCAAGGAGAGCCTCAGTTCTTCAGCAGAATACCTTCGTATTTATTTTTTTGGAGTGTTGACTTGCCAGGCGTGCAGTCAAAGGCTTTTGTTTGTTCAAGATGCAGCCGCGCATGTTTTGGCACCTGGGCTGAGTGAAAAGTATAGAGGAGCTGAAGCAAGATAATTAATATGGATTAAATGGAAAACGGGCTTTGTGTTCTGCTTCACAAGTACAGACCGTACACAGCAATGGATGTCTTTATCTCAGAAGAGCTTCCTGGAGCAGTTTGGCAGGCTGGTTTCTTCTGAGATACATGAGAAGAGATGGGAAATAAAAGGAAAAAAAAAAAAGGAACCTTAAAAAGAAACTTTAAAAACGCAAGATGAATTCAAAGCGGATCTTTATTCCTCTGACAAAGAGGTTAACATATTTATGGAAACCGAGAAATATCCCCCATCCCACAAATCATTAGGATTTACAGCATTTCATCCTCCCTGTGTGGATAAAATCAAGAACATCGGAAGTTTTTCCAGGGAGATGGGAAGATGGTGCAGGCTAAATTCACTGTTTGATGTTCTGCACAAAAGTTGGCAGATCTACTTTCATACCTATCAGTTGTTGGTCTCCTGTTATCCATATGTGTGCTCTTTCATGGGCTTGAGAAATAAGTAAAAAATAGTTATTTTTCCACCACATTTCTTGCTACAAGAATGTACTCTCCTTCAGAAAAGGCAGCCTCTTGGCCATCAGAGGGATATCAGAGACCAGGCAAAAGCCTTGACCTGTTGTCCCATACCTATTCCATACTCTATCACTCTTTCATCTGCAGCTAGCACAAATTCCCTGCCAGAGCTATGCTAACATCCACATCTTCCCAAGAAAAGCTTCAGCTGCAGTAAGAACGAGACATATACTTCCTTGGGAGCAATTTGTAGTTGTCTCTTTTGAGCCCTGTCCCATCACACTTCCACTTGCTGTCATGATCTTTACAGCCCTGCTGTTTTCCCCTTTTTTATATTTGCTTGAGCCTGGTTTATGGCTGTTGCCCAGGAGAGCCAATAATGAGAGCCATGTATTGTGCTGAGAGCAAGCAAAAACAATACTTCCTAGGGCTGCCCTCTAAGAAATTCCAGAGCTGGATGCAACTTCTACTCTGCTAAAGGTAACTTTTTTTTCCATTGCCAATGTGAAGATCACACAGGAGCCCATACTGCTTACGTTGCAGAAGCCAGTGCCCCTGCATTTTGATCAGGGACATGAAAAGGCTTCCCAGAGAGTAACTTTTTGGCATGGTGAAGATTTCTAATAAGAGCTGGCTTGGCAAATAAATAAATAAATGAATGAAATTGATACTAACGCATGTTGAAGTTTTCTGGCTAAGCCTTCCTTAAAAGCTGACTCAGATGATATACAAGAGTTAAGAAATAATATTGAAAACAATCAGATACTTAAATTATGGAGGAAAGAGTTGCAATGACTACTTTGTTGAGGCATACTCACATGGAAAAAGACAAGGGGGTGTCCTAGCAGCACAGCATGCTTTACAGGACAGACTTCAGAGAAAAGAAGAATCCCCCCCTTCTAGATTAGTTGAGGAAGAAAATGTAAATGAAAACAAGAGTTCCATAGTCCTGTAAAAGTAAGTACTACCTATGCATGGTAGGGCAGGGAGTAGTGGCTTATTGGGCAACCAGAGCAAACCAGAGCACTCTGGGGAGCTAGAGAAATAATGAATTAGAGATTAAAAAGAAGTCAATATACCTGAAAGAGAAGGGCAATCAGGAGAAGGGATTTCTCCTTACACATACAGTGAGAAGAAGCCAAGACAAAAGGTTGATAGGATGCATACCTCTGTAACGATCTTTAATTTTTTTTTTTTAAGTTGGGTTTGTTTGCATGACAGCTCTGAAATAGGATAAGAACAGAGAAGGGCAATGCTGCATAATGTGAACAATAAAAGGGAACTGTTCAGCTTTATGCATGAAAATCCCTGTGAGGTCTGTGCATGTGTGTGGGGGAGGGAATTAATTAAAAAAAAAAAAAAGAGATGTGCTGAAGTAAATGACTCTGGTGAAACAACAAACTAAATGTGAAGGTTCACAAGCGCTGCTGAAATTATGAACTGTGCTAATGACCCCAGCCCATGTTTCAAAAAGCTGAGTGGGGCAATGTCTCAATAAATACGCCAGGAAAACAGAATTTAACACCAAAAAGCCCTCTGTAGTACTTCAGAAACATACCTCTGTGGTCACAGGGACCTGGCTATTGGGAGAGGATGTATGGATGCTACTAATGTGCTTTGGTTCTCCTCACTCACTGAGAGCTCTTGAATGTGATGAGGTTTGTGTTCACAAGGTTGACATGACAAACTGCCCCTACAGAATCATTGCACAGATCTTTCTGAACCTCCCTGCACTGCTTCATCCTCCTCTTTCCCTGACACCAGAACTGCTCAGCAGGGGAAGAGTGCAGCCCTGTGACTTGGCCTCACAGGGACAGAGGAGAGGAATGAAAAAGCCAGTAGATTCAGGCACGGATGTAACCCTGGAGGGGACAGGCACCTCAGAGCAAAGGGACTCACAGATTTGGTGGTGGGAGCAAAGAGTCCATGCTTTGCTTTTTGCTCACTCTTGGCACAAAATCTCCATCCATCACACACTGCCAGGGATGGCTGCCACCAGCATTGTGGCTGCCTTCCTCCATGTGTTATCAGGCAGGGGTCAGCTGTGTGCTAAGATGACCTTCAAGAGTGAGGAGCAGGAAGAAAACTCTTGAGAGGCACTGAACTGCTCAAGGCTGGAAGATGTAGGTGAGACCTTACCCACAGAAGGTCTTGCTGGCTTTATGCCATCTTTCCCAGATATCCAAACCCAAACGGTGTCCCTTTTAGCATCCAAGGGAAAACTGTATCTTGTGTATTAGAGGCTGGCCTGGAACCTAAGGAAATAAAAATCAGGCCATGATGAATAAGAACCAACGACTGATCAGTCCTCTTACTCTCCACAACTCAAACCCAGATGAGGCAAATTAATGGAAAAGCTGCATATGGTCACAAATAATACATACATTTCAGGTGTCCTGTGCTAGCCAAAAGGATTTCTGTCACATCATCAAGTATCTGCGCACTCTGTATTCAATAATGATTTATTTATGTATGGCTATAGTGCACCCTGAAACACATAGCTTGCTAATTAACTCATAGCCACCTGGAATGGTAATAAGCAAAACAATCTGTAGCAAATCTATAAGACTGATCATGGGATGTACATGCTTGAAAATAGTCAACCTCAGTGATTTTAACCCATGTAAGGAGAAAACATGCATTTCAAGTTACATGCGGAGGCTATCCAGTGCTAATTACAGGACTGAAAATTAGGTTCTGGTTTTACAGGGAGGTGTGCGCTTGATTTCCAGTGGCCTTCAAATGTGCTCAGCAGCAGCATGAGCATCACAGAATCCTTAAGGTTGGAAAAGACCACTAAGATCATCTAGTCCAACTGTCCAAGTACCACCAATATTGCCCACTAACCATGTCCCTCAGTGCTATATATCTCTGTGGTTCTTAAACACCTCCAGGGACAGTGACTCCACCACCTGGGCAGCCTGTTGCCACTCCCTCTGAGAAGAAATTTTTCCTAATATCCAACCTGACCTCCTCACACACTCCAGCACAACTTGAGGCCATTCTCTTTCATCCTGTAGCTTGTTACTTGAGAGAAAAGGCCGACACCCTCCTCATCACAACCTCCTTTCATGCAGCTGTAGAGAGCAATGTTGTAGAGAGGATGTGCCTTTCAGTATTGAAGGACTGTAGTGAGAGCAAGTGCTGGAAGTTTTTTATCTAATGGAAGCATTGCTGTCCACTGCTGTCCCTCAAGAGACAGTTACTCTGGACTGAAGGCATTGTGATGGAGAACTACAGATCTGCATGGGATCTGTGTGCAAGACTTAGATTTGGGTGAAAGACTTCATTTTCTGTGTGCATGTGTGAGAAGGCAGTTAGGTTGATACAAAGATTTTGACACTGCAGCTGCTTGGTTTGAGGCTTCTGGTATTTTAACACTTAATATTTTACTGTCACAAAGACATACAATGACTGGGCACTGCTGACACAACTCCATGCTCTGCTTTTGCTGCTGGTGAGTAAATTTAGTCCTGCTGGAAACATGGAGGCTATGGAGGCGGAACTGTTTCCTATTGGTGTTTAAGTTCCTTTGTGCCTACTGAACAGCTTCGCCTAAAATCAGTGACAACCTGCTTGCTCCCATGCCTATTCGTCGTAAATGTGTGAAAACAGAACCCAGCATAGCTAGTAATTATCCCTTCATTATGCCAATATGCTTCTGAAAGCATAATCATGATCAAAAGACACGTGATTCTCCTCTTACTGTTTTCTGTTTGCAAGTTTCAACTTTTCTTTCTTTTTTTTTCCTGCTAATAAGGATTTTTTAATTTGAAAATCAACAACAGCTTTTGAAGCCTGTGCCTGTCCTCATGGTAATGACAAATTTCCCCTGACCTGAGGACTCAGACTCTGCAGCAGTGAATAGCAGCTGAAATAACAGGCACGTGGAAATGCTGCAGAGAAGAACACATGAGAAGCATCTAAAGCTTCAGGGGACTCTTACGGATAATTTGGTGCCCATTGCAGGTGGCTCAGTTTGTACTTCAGCCCGGGTAAGTTTTGACTGAGATTAGTTAACTAGCAATTTCCTTTCTTGTTTAGAGCACGTTCAAAGAAGCTCTGTGACGCACACCTGAGCACGCTGGAGGGGCAGCAGGAGTCAGTTCAAGGCAATAAGCTCAAGCTCAATGTGTGTCCATCAGCTGGAAATTGTAGAGCTTCCCCAAAAATACCTAACTGGCCTCTGAGTTGGAAGGCAGAAAACAAGAGGGCACCTTTCCTGCTTCCTACAGAGGACGCTGCCAAGAGCCACTCTTGATCCACGCATCCATCCAGTGTAAACTAATGCCTTTTTGTTCATCTTATGCTAAGACTGATCTCGAATTTTGCCTGTGCCTACATGGCCTTCATTTTCATTCCTTTCATTCCTGTCTCTCCTCTCTATTTGTAAGGATTAACTGCCCTTGGCAGTCTCCTCCTATCACTACCTATCCAGAAGTGTTCACATTCTTCCTCATAACTGTACTGACACAGTCTTCTGTTCCATCAGTTCCAGATAACCAGTCACTACAGCACTGATCAGAGGACTGGAGCACCTCTCCTATGAAGAAAGGCTCAGGGAGCTGGGCTTGTACAGCCTGGAGAGGAGAATGCTCTGGGGAGATCTCATTGCGGCCTTCCAGTACTTGAGAGGGAGTTTACAAGCAGGAAGGGGACTGAATTTTTACATGGACTGATAGCAATGGGACAAGGAGGACTGGCTTTAAACTAAAAGAGGAGAGATTTAAGTTAGATGTTAGGTGGAAATTCTTTACTCAGAGGGTGGTGAGGCCCTGGCACTGCTGCCCAGAGCTGTGCTGCCACATCCCTGGAGGTGCTCCAGGCCAGGCTGGGTGGGCCTCGGGCAGCCTGAGCTGGTGGGGGCAGCCCTGCCCATGGCTGCTGTTGGGGCTGGATGGGCTTTGAGGTCCCTTCCAACTCATGACATTCTGTGATTCTATAATTTTTGAGAAATAAATAACATTCTAAATGTTAGTAAAACTGTGATGATCCTGAGAAGATATTAGTTTAGCACACTGCACAGAGAATTTAGGAAGCTGAAATTTCCCAGTTTAGGAAGCAGGAAACTATTCTACATAATATACCAGAACTGATTAGAACATACCTGCACTACTTATTCTATGACTACTGTGTGTATTGGCAGCTGTATCCGAGACCTAGAAAAGGACAAAGGACACTTGTAATTTATGTCCAGCTTACTAAGTAAGGCAGCACTGAATTTAGGAATGGTTAATTTGTGTGCCATTTTATAAGGCAGCAACACAAGTGGCTGACTGTCACCTTCAAGGGAGAAAGCTATGCCTCCTGTGATGCTACTGATACTACTGCTAGAGGTGAGAGCATCCATTTAACAGTGCTGGAGGACCAACCACCCCAGTGCAGAACGATGATCAATGCCCACAGTAGCTTAACACTGACCCCATGAAGGCTCCTCAGTCCTCTGGCAAATTGATTTGACTTTCAAGGACAATTAAACTGTTTGCGCCTCCATCCAGTCTGTTTGGTGCTGTTAAATTCCAGTGCAAAATGAATCTCATTTGAAAGAGTGGTATTGGTAACAGATAGCTTTTTGTAATTACATCCTCTTATCATCTTTATCATCTTTGATGAGTTAACAGTGAGCAACCACAATAGTTAGCAATGCAGATAGCGTGCAGCTACTGACACCTAAGTTAGCAGAAGGAGATGATTTTACACATCAGAGCTGAAGTTTCAGGCTTCCAGAAAATTGAAGTCAGCCCCTTCCTGTGTAGAGACCAGCAGCCCCAAAGCACGTCTGCCACCTCTCACTGGTAACACAGCCCTTCCTCCCCAGCTCCCCACACCACTCAAAGGCAGGATGCAGGCAGAGCAATCCTGCTCAGATCCTGCTTTGCTGCATCGCACTGTTGCAGTCTGTCAGCCAGAAAATCTCCCTTTGGGCAGCCACAGACCTCTGCAGCAAGCCTGAATCCAAGCCCAGAGCTCTCGCACTGCAGCTCCTCTGGCACAGAAATCCCCACCATGCTCAGACTAATTAACCGACAAAACTGAGTAACCCCCTCCACACACAGGGACATTTCCAAACCTCTCCAGGTACGACTGCGTATTTCTTCCATTTTGCCTTTTCTCACTGAAATTCAGAAGAATGCATCTTTCTTACAAAAAATCAAAAATCAAATCAGATTTAAAAAATAACAAATAAAAGCAAACCACTCCCTTAGGAAGAAGCCATACCCAAACCAGGCAACCCATTGCATATGCATTTCCCCCAGAGGGAGGATAGGAAAGCAAACAAAACATGGCAGATGTTAGTCCTGGTACTCAGTGTGCTGCTGGAAGGTGCACACATTCCATAGCAATGAGAGAGCTGAAGCCTGTAGTACAGCAGCCAAACACCTCCAGATGAGCTCTTCACAGTGCACTGTTTTGAAATACTTCAAAATGATGCAGCACACAAATAATTTAAGCAAGACTGGATTTTCCTAAGCAAGACAGCATGATAAAACTTTGCGATACACAGCTGAAATTACACTACCTGAAAAGACAATACCTCATCTGAAGCACTGAGTATCAAAATTATTTGATTTTTTTTTCCCCATCAGAATATGGAGAAGATAAATCACATTAAAGCAAAGTATCTTCAGAGTGAAAGATAAGCTATCTTGCAAATTCAGAGCTTTGGAAATATGAGTTGTCTTCATTTTTTCAGTCTTTGTGAGTTAACTAAATAACTATCTGAGCTTGTTTTTAAACAGCAGTGACAGCCTTGTGGTTAAACGTTTGGATGTCATTAAAAATACCCTAAGTGACTAGAAAGGAAAAAGCCAAACCCAGCTCTCAGTTTTTGCGCATTGCATTATATCATCATTTGACTTTAGGACGTTGGAGTTTGCTTTATCAGGATTTGACAGCATCTACCTCACTAAGCAGTAGCTCAGACACACAAAGATGTGATAAAAACACCAAAATGTCATGCCTGGGAGCTTCAAGGCAGTACAAGGCTCAACTAATTTAACACCTTTTTACTCTTAAGGGAACTGCTCACTCACTGATTCATCTTCTGTTCACTCAGGATCGTCCTGTCACTACCGCTCGGAACACCAGTATGTTTCTCTCTGCACAGTAAAAAAGAAATGAAAAAAAAAATAAAAACAATTATGGATATAACAACAAGCTTTGTGGCCTCTGCTGAAGGCTGCCGAGCTCCCTGTGCTCTTTGCAGGAGAGCTCATTAAGCATGCATCACACCAGGACCAGAGCAATAGATGCCTGCACAAAAACAGTTCTGCAAAAGTGTGGGGCATTTAAACAAGAGGAAAGATTCACTGCCAAGGAGAGCAGTAATGAGGGCAGCTCTGCTCTTCTCAACTGGTGGTGGTGGGATGGCTGACTGCTATATCACCTAGGGCTGTTCTGTCCCCAAGTTGAAGAATGGCACTCTGGGAGCTGGGCGGTGGTTCTTGGTGCCTTTTGCTCAGTACCCTGTGAGAGAAATAGAAAAACACCAACTCAGGAAACACAGGGACATAGCTATCCCATGGGATATGTCCTGTAACACCACTGGAACAGCAGGGGACATTTATTTTACAGGAGTGCTGTAGGGCTGGCAGAGAACTTTTTCTGCAGCATGCCCCATTACTGGGAAACACTGACAAGAACTGGGGAAAACGTTCCCTAAGGAGAAAGCCTGTATAAACCCAAATCCCCTTGGCAGCAACCTATCCACATCACTTGTGTGGTGATCAATGAGATCTTCAGCAATTAACATTTGCTCGTTTATATATCTTCTCCTCTGGGAGCCCTTAGGTTTTGCGTGTGTGCAGGAAGGCATGAAAACTTACCCTTTTAAAACTTACCCTTTTATTTCATTTCTTTTACTGAAGAAAACGCGGCTCCTCTTCAAGTCATATATCACATCAGATATTCTGGACATCAGCAATCATGCATTCTGCTGCAGCATTCAGGTTCCTGCTTTGTGCTGAACTCAGGATGTAAGGGACTCAGGTATCATATAATTTTATGTGAGCTCAGTGGGTGCAGGATTTCACTCGCACATACACACAAAATGAACAGAGATAAGCAGCCAAAATTAGAGGAGGCTGCATTTCCCATGGGTAAATATTAATTCTATAGAGAAGTTAATAAAACAAATTTTCCTTTTAAGCAAACGCACTTTCACAAAACCGTTGGAAAAAAAACCAACACAAACATACCTGACAGAATATCTGAGTCTTCCTTCTTTGCTTTTTTTTTTCCTTCTTTTTCTCTTTCCCTTTGAGGGATTTCTTTCTTTTTCTATTCTTTTGTTGTCACACCTGTAAGAATATTTGTGTTGTTCTCTTTCATGTATTTTGGGTACTGTACAGTAAACTAACACACAAGCAGGAGATTCCAGGCTGTTTTTTCCCCCTGTTTGGGGGGAATAAGTGCACAGATCTCTGTGGCATTCAGCGGGAATGGCTCCTTAACATAAGGGAGACATTAAAATCAGCTTTTTGTACCAGTGCTCCATTTTTGATACCAAAAATACCTTAAGCTGGCACAATAAGGACAGGTATGTCTGCAGGTTTGTAAAAATATACCCATCAGCCCCACAGACTGAGCAGCACAGTGAGCAGGAGAGGATTAACACCTCAGGAGCAAAACACAGCAAAAAAGCACTTTTCCCCCTACTTCTACCCATGCTGCCTTCCCAAGTACTAGGAGAGGGGAAACGCACTGCAGAGACCGTATCACACCCAGCGTCACATGCCATCATCACCTTTTGGATGTGCCAGCAGATAATTTAGATAAAGACCAACAGGCACAAGGACAGGCAGAAACACTGCCAGCCTCAGCTCCGAGGATGATAGGTTGTTACCAGCGTTTCCTAGGAGGCTGCAGATGTGAACTCCCTTTTTCTTTTCTGCTTTCACCTCCCAATCCACAACCTTCAGAAAGCAGAGTTTAAGTCTCTTTTAAGTTGATGTGCTACAAAGGAACTGAAAGAAAGCCTCAGGGGGAAGATATTGGCTTTAGCTATTTGATCCAGCTTTTCACATTGCTATTCTATGCCCGGCTCTGAGAAAAAGAAATCCCTTTATCCTATGATTCCTTACCTAATCAAAACTAGGCTATTTTATCCAAATAGCCAAGGCACGTTGCTTAAGTCCTGCGCTGATTTTAGCCCTTGGAGAGTTAGACCTAAAAGATCTTTCCAGGAGGACTAGTCAGAAAGGAGAGCAATTTCTGCTGCTGCTGACACAAAGCCCCACCTTTGTCACAAAATATTACTCTTCCCATCAAGAGGAAAAGCAGTGCAGCAGTGTGGGAAGGGACCATTGCAACACAGGCAGCTCTGCCCTGAGCCATCACTGGGACTCTGCATTTTGCTTGCACAGGGAAAGCAACAGAGCTGCAACATAGACGGGCATCATTTCCCACACCTCACATCAAGAAAGTCTTGACCATTTTGAGGTTCTCCTCCTCTGAGGAGCAGATATCGCCAAAGATGAGGAGGAGAAGAGGGAGGGATACCAGCAAGAGAAATAGCATTAGAGATGGAAGGAGGTTGCACAAAACAACACAGAGAGCTCCAGCACAAGCCAACATCCACTTAGTATCTCAGTTTTCCTGGAGACCTGCAGGAGTGCGGAGGTGTGGAGATCTCCCCTGTTTTCCCGATTCCCTTTAAAATACAGCCTACTGGGTGAGCAGGAAGAACCAGAACACCTCGTGCCTCTTCCAGGGACCATTCTCACACTGAGAAAATTATTAAATCAATGGATAATCAAAAGCTACAAATTGTTTGTGTTATTTTTATTTATTTATTTTTTTACAGGTATTAATGCCAGAGCAGAGTACTGCAGCCAGGGAAGCTGAATTTGGAATACAAATTAAAAGAACTTTCTGTAGCCATCCTCCAGCAATAAGCTGTGGAGTATTGTTGGCTCCCAAAATAATGCAGATGAAACTCAGCCATCATTACACAGTTGGATCCCCAGCAGCAGCAGAGAGAAAAAGAGTGGATTTCAAAATAGTTTTGACTACAAGATGAAGCTATACCCTTCAGACTGAAATTGATTTGGAAGATTTGCTGAGCAAATGAAATGCTGTGCCTGCATTTTGTCTCCGCATTCTGAATTCACTTCTCTCCCCCATAAACATTCCCTTGCATGCTGCTCCATCTTATTCTTTGCAAAAAAAAAAAACCAAACCTGTATACTGCATAAATGTTATTCAGCCTCCTCTGACCCACCACGAACTCTGAAGCAATTCTTAACCTAATTTCTGCAATCTCAGACAGCTGTAACACTGAATATAGCTAGACCAGTTCTCCCAGCACAAGGCCTGCTCAAGCCCACATACACTTCTAAGAGCAAGCCCTACTCCAGACCACTGTTCTCCATCAGTTCCAGAATAAGGATGGGCTGATAGCTCATCCTGAATCCTGCCTTCGCTCTTACAACTGCCAGTATCTGCAAAATGAAATCTGTCATTGCCAACTCCCAGGGCAGCAAAGAAGGCTCTCCACCAAGCAGGGCTTACCTGCTTCTGCTTTCCTCTCAATCTCCATGTAAATCCTGCCCTGACCTTTGCTTTAATGTGTTGAGGGTAACTAACGTGCTAACTCTGGCAAGTTGCCTAACTCCTTCTGAACACTGCCTTACACTGTCTTATCTTTATGTGCTGATAACAAATGAAGCAGAAATAATGACTTTTTTTTTCCTTTTTGTAGCAGAGCATCCCAGAAGACCTTGCATAAGGTCTGCTGCCTATGCTGCCCAAGGAGATGCTGAGGCATTGCCATCCTCTGTTGCCGTTACTCATGCTTCAGCAAAGGCAGGCAGGACCCTGAGGTTTTCTCTAAAACAGAGATGCAAAGATGAATTTACTGCTTCAAGAAACAGAACCGGTGGTGCAGAAAGCCACCAATTACTGGATTATGATTTGCTTTTGAGCTTTGCTGGCCAAGACTTTCATAAAGGCGTTGCGACTTGGGATTCGTTTTTTGGGGGTTTTTTGCATGATTTTGGTCTAAGGTCATACTGTCTGTATCCCATTCTTTCATGTGAAAGTTTATTTAAAGGAATTATCTTGTTTTTTTGCATTGTAGCTGTCATTAGTCTGTGTAGCTGCTCCAGGCAGACAACACCTAGGTGAGGAAGGTGTGTTTTCTCAGAGCAAGCAAAGTACTCCAATATCTGGTCATCAGCCACCCAAACTCCAAGTCAGGACAACGCATTTGGGATCTACCAGCTAGCAGCATGGACAGCAGATGCTTTGCACCAATGGATGAGGAAGCAGCAAGTTTTGAAGCAGGAACCTTTATGACTTTTGCAACAGCAGCAGTATTTCCATGAAAGAAACAAAAAGAGATTGGTCACAGGATGGCAGATCATCTGCCTCTTTCTAACTTCACTCTCCTTGAGAAGGAGACTAAATTGCTGGTTGCAAATTCTGCAGAGATCCTAGGTAAACATCTGGCAGCTGTTCAGCCTGGATCACCCCAACCCTGAGGCAGCCTGAATTCACTTTCACCTTCAGTTGTTCTCAACAGCGGTATTAAAATCTTCCTCAAACACCAGGCTAAAAATATCCTTAAATATCTACACACCTGTATCCTTTTCTCTCTCAAGAAAATCTTGAATTCTTCTTTTTTTTTTTTTATTTAAACAAAAGTGCATGAATAGACAAAGAAAAGGAAAACAACAGGAGAAGCCAAAGCATAATGGGTGAGGATTACAAGAGTCTCAGTTAATGAGCTCATAGCATACCTTATTTGTCATCTTATTATACCATAGAATCTTCCTGCCATAAAACACATTTCTGAAGTTCACCTTACATCCTGATGTGCATATGTGGGAGGGAGCTTTGTACTTGAGAAGCAGAGTCCCTGCTGGTATTGCTATGGCAAACAGGATTTTCTACTGGAAAGGAAAATGAATTGCTGAACGAATATTGAATAATTACTCAGGAAAGTAACAGCACTAGAGCAAGATCAAAACCTATAGTAGCTTTACCTACTGTAATGCAGCCATATCCTCAGGTTTGTTCCATACAGGTGGCTCATAACAGCATGGCATGCATGAGAATACTGAGACAGTTTTTTATTCTGTATTTGGGAGAGATTTCCTTTATCAGACCTTACTTGAGCTGAAGAACTGAAGCAGTTACTCTGCCTGAGGTTCATGGGGCAGAATTAAATCAGAAGTAGCTTTGTTTCCCAGCAAAGATTCCTAAATGCCTGCTGTTCACACTGTATGTCAAGTTTCTGAAGTCCTCATCCTCTAGAGCATTTCCAACAGTTTTCAGTGGGCCATTCCTCCCCCTCCCTCAATGCTGCTTCTATCCCTGACTTTGGGGGAACAGAAAGAGTAAACATCAAAATATCTGTGTGTGTAATGTGTACACACAGTGACATAGAAATTAGGAGGAAAACAAATAACTATGAGCCTCAACCAATCAAATCTAGTGAAAGGCAGCTGTAGTGGAGAGAAATTTTAAGCTGCCATGTTGAATTCGCAGTTAGAGTAAAGGAAGCTGCTCTCAATTTCCAGCCAGGTAGTGGTGAAGAGACCCTCCTGCTTCTGTCATTTGCTGCTTCTTCCCATCAAACACAGGGCTACTGAAAAGGTCAAGAGACTCAGCTCTCCACTGCTGCTGCTGCGCTTACCATCTATCCCACAGCCTGGAGGCACCAAAATCAAACGTGAACTTAAGAGTGTGCACCTGGGAGAATGGAATCAAGTGAAGAGACTGGTGGGTGGTAGATGAAAGAGAAGAAAGCCTGGGAAAAGATGAGAGACTCTGCACAGCTCTTCCAGAAAGAGAGAGAAGAGTCTAAGCTGACTAAAACAAATGGTGTTATCAGATTAGGGGACTGTTTTGTAGTATTCATGATCAAAACCAAGCAGAATTTCCTCCAGTATACTTTTAAATTAAAGCTTTTCTACTGTTGAGAAAATACCTGCAATTAACTTCATTACCCTGTTTCTGGATGTCAGAAGTCACTATCGATTTGTCTTGTCAGAGGCTGTGCCTAACCACTACAATACACATCTTATTCCAGACTGATGTGTAAGAACAAACTCTCCTGACCTCCATGAACTGGCAGATATATCCTCACTGACGCTGCATGAAAACTTTTTTAATATCTTTCTACTATCTGCTCTTTCTCACTGTAGAATATATGATTCCTCACTATCTTAGAAGACAAACAGATCAGAAATGCAAAATTTAGACTTGCCGTAATTCAGAAAGGGAAAAGGTGCCCACAGGCAAGACAGTGTGCATAGATCTGCAGAGAATGCAAAGCAACACACAGACATGCAGAGCTAGGGGTGACCGTGACTATAACTGTACAGTTACAGAACCATACAGTTTCTATCTGACAGCCTTCTGCTTGTGTTTGCATAGTTGTTTATGCAAGGAACATTGATCATTTAATGGGGAGAACACAGCTGTAAACATCCAAGGTACTCTAAATTGTATTTCCACAGCTAAGAGATATCCAGATTATCCAAACCCTGGTTGAAGAGTGCAAGGAGCAAAGGGCTTCTTGCTAAAATCAAGATCCTTAAGAACACAGAAAACAACAGAAAGCATCCAAAGCTCACATCCCTGTGCCTCTATCTCTACAGACACCTGCCCATGATAGGCCCTTTCCATCAGCTAACCTGCAGCATCTAATATGTGCTGTCACTGGGAAGCTCAGTGTGTAAGGCAGGAGTTTGATGCACCAAGTATGACTTCCCCTTCTGCTGCTTGCTGCTTTTCTCCTCCAAAGGGGAATTTGAGATGGCATATTCCATGCTACCTGGCTCTCAGATGAGGGGAAAAAGAGATAAATGATGTGCAAACTCAAAAAGTTGCTTGACCCTCCCTACAAATATTCTGAGAATCCACAACCAAAGGACACATCAAATGGCTTACAATGATGACTGAGCCCCCACTCCCAGGCTGGCCCTGGTTCCACCTCATTGGATCCTTGCCTCAAGCACCACGGAGAGAACCATGCCCTTGTATCCTCTGCACCATGCAGCACAAGTCACTTTCAGGCTTACCAAAGGCTGATTTTCAACAGAATTTCACTGGGACTAATTCAAATGTCCTTATTTTCTCATTCTCCAGGCACAGTTATAGTCTGCCATCCCTCTTTCCAGGTACGTTACTCTGGCTCTTTGAGCTTCCAAAATACTTCCCTGCAAGTCTCCCTGACTTCAAATGCTAATGCATTATATAACCCTTCCATGTGCTGAGGGACCCTCTACATTATTTAAAGGTTGTCAGTCAGGTGTAAACCTTTCCGTTGATTTACCATTCACTTCTCCTCTCATAGATGCATTAGGAGGCTGCAACCCACGGCTCTTGTTGAAGAATAACAATTCCATTTGTTTGAATCTGGCTTAGCGCTGTTCGCTGCTGCAGCCCATATAATTCTCCTTACTGCAGTTTGTGTGACATTAATGACAAAATAAATAATTCAGCATGGTTTTCACCCAAATGTAGCCCTGTCAGAGACTAACATATGGTCTTTGCTGGCTTATTTAACGTAACAAGCCACTGAATTGTAGTTTTAAAAGCTGAAACTCTTATTTTAATGGAATTTATTGGCAAAGCTCTCCTGAGACTCAATGGTAACTAAGAGGTACAATCTCCTGCTCCTGTTCCTGCTACCCTAGCTTCCCATTTAGCTGTTACATTTGTGCTCAGCACCCATCCAGCAGCACTCTCCTACCTTGCAGATGTAACAAAACAGGCTGGCTTTTTAGGAAGCTGCACTTAGCTCAAAGGGAATATGAACAGAATGGGAGAAGCTGAAGAGCACAGGGGATGTCTGCAACAGGTAATTATGAGAAAAGAGAACACTTATTCACTAACGAGCTCTGGCAGTGAGGCGTCATGAACGAAATCACTTCTGATCTGGGTCTCAGGACAGTGGGATTGGTGATGAATCCAAACTCTCCTGACATTTGAGGAGTACCGCTTGTCTACATATCTTTCTAGCAAGATCACTGTGAAAAAAAAATAAAGTAAAAAAAAATAACTTCTCTTTTTTTTTTTTTTTTTACAATAATGACAAAAATTCCATTAACTTCGCTGAGACCAGAATATGCTCCTCACTACAAACTCCCCAGTCCCTCCACTTGTGTATTTGTTCTTCCTTTCTCACACATTCAATCCTCCTTGCCCTGTGCTCATTATTGGTTTCCCTGAGTTGCCATGCTAAAATTGGTGTTGATAGCCATATAATTTCTGAATAAAGGAACACTCCTATCAAGGAAAGCCTCATAGCTTACTGTGCTGCTTTCCCTTAGCCAGAAAGGCATCATCTCAAAATGATCTGAGGGTTGCATTTGGATCTAGACCCTCATTTTCTCATGACTTTATATTCACCTCCTGGTCATTTTTCTTTTTCTTTTTTTTTTCCCTGAGCACACCACTTAGTCCATGGGTAAGAAACACATTCAGAAGTGGCAAATACCTCATGCTAAATTGTTCTCCCCTGCAGCAGGGTCAATTTGATATTCAGATTGACTTTTCACTTATCCTAGGTCTGCAAAGTGATTTTACTTTCTTTCAGCTTCAATTTACCTAAACTATTGTATCCGATTTTTGATTTCACAGAATTGAACTGTGCCTAGACTTCTATCCCAGGTGTTTTTCCTCACAGAGTCTGTTTTTCCTGTTGTGCAATTGCTGTTTGGGAAGATCATAGTGTTCATTAGGTAGCCGATCAAATAAAGCCTTACAAATTCTCACAGAGAAAAATCATTACGGATTGCGATTTCAAAATGCACGAATGGCCTATTTTCTTCCAAATAAAATAATCACAAATAGGTGATACATTTCAAAGCATAATCTAAGAGAAATTGGTAATTTTTTCATGGAAGCTGGAAACTGTGGTCGGGAAAAGGGATGCATTTGCTCCCCAAAGCAGCTGTGATTAGCAGGGAATCAAAGAGACGGGTAAGGTATCATTTTGGGTTATTTGTTTCCAACCCTGGCCAAGAAGACCGTAATACCACAGCCAGAAGGTTTCTCAAGGCCCAGGTTCCTTTGCAGCCCACATTTCCGTTGGGAACCCTTTCCCAACACCTCTCCAGCCACACTTTAATCTTTTTCTTGTTCTCCCTATATGAAACTCAACTCTAAAAATAACAGTGCGTCTACCAGCACATCGTCTTTGCAAGGGCAAATACAGCCTGGTTTAAAGTCCTGATTGGCTAAATATCACTTGAGAAGCTATTTATTTATTAAGAAAAAGTGGAGTTTAACATAAAAAGCCTTACTTTTAAATTAAGCCTCCTGATCACTACAGACTTGACAATGGCACTGTCACAACTGGGAATGGGCCCAGATTTTTTTCCCTAAAGTCTGCAGCCCTGTTGCTCCCAGATCTCCCATTTGGGTCCTCACACACTGCACATTTTCTCCTCATGCATCAGTTTCCCCTTGCCTGTCTGCTTTGGGGCTAGGGAGAAGTGGAGGTGACTCTTTTGGGGTTCTTGTACCAGCTTGATTAGAAAGCTTAAGGTGAGCCTGTGGTCCTGTATAAGGGTTTTGCTGCTTTGAGAAGGCTCTCTAAAACTGTTATCATGGGCACCAGCTGAACAATTTAACACACACAAGCCGCTGCTCCTGTCCTGCTGCAGCCTTGCTCTGTATTCATATACATTGCTGCCAAACCACACGTCCTCACTCACCTGAGATACCTTGTGTGGCTTTAGCAGCAGAGCAGAATATCAGCACAAATAACACACTGATATCACCCCTGCAAGGAAAGCAAACAGCACAACCAGCCCTGCTCTACATGCTCCCAGAATATTTATAACCTGAGTGTTTTGCTCAGGGAGCTGCAGCCTAATTTAGGCTCCTGTTTCCTGCTTACTTTCCTCTCTCCGAACAGATGCCAGTTTTCCATCATTAATCTCCAGAGCCTTGCACTTCCATCTTCCTGAACTTATATTTCTCTTTCCTGTAGATGCATCCTCTCCCCTCGGAGCAGAGAACCTGGGCACCACTGCTGACTACACGCAGAGCTTCACAAGATCAGGCTCATTACAACGAATAAATCACTCCTAGCTCTCCATGCACACATTTGAACAAGATTGGTTAAAGTGCTTACACAACCTGCAATAGGTTACCCAGCCCCAACTCAGCCCCCCCATCCTGGTTTAAAAGTGGCTTCCTTCAGATTTATTCCTCGTACCACAGTCGTTTTTGCTAGACCAGAGTCACCTCTGCTCAGCACAAGCTATTGCACTGCTCCTGTTATTCTCTCTGAATATAGCCTGTGAAGTTTTTGTGCTGGTGTGGATATCAAATGCAGGGGGATTTTAGAAAAATAACCAACAGCAGTGAGACTACAGGTAAGAATTTTCAGCAAAACTGAATCAGATTTGAAGTGACATGCAAGCCTCGGCAGGAAGGGGCAGTTCGAACACTCATTTAACTCAATGCCACCCCTGCCTCAGTCACCCAAGGCAAGGGAGGGCCACACAGCCTGACTGCCCACAGCACCCTGCTCAGCACAGGTAAAGGATGGCCCCTGAAATGGCCCCCTCCCCTTTGATACAGCCTTTGACCATCTTCCCTTCAAGCTCCATTGTGCCCTGTCTTTGCTACAGTCTCAAGAAACAGCATCGCTGCTGGACCCTGAAGGATGAGGTAGCTGTGCTGGTGATTCAAGAGGAGCACAGCTTACTTTTTCTGTTCTAGAGTAAATGCCTGCCTTGTCTTCAGCCACCATGCACATCAGACAACACAATGAATGACACAGTAGTCTTCACCAGCACAGGTATGTCATTGCTATCAGAGCTAATGGGAGATGTATTCATTTCTAAAGTGCTCTTCTAGAAGCATTTTGCACAGTTAAGCAGAGGTAGGTGAAATGATACAGGGCAGCGCTTTATACAGGAAGAAGTGAAGAGCTAACTGAAACCCTGACCATCACCAGCATCGGAATGGGAAAATATGGAAACGTTTTCAATTTGTTTTTCAAATTATATCTCAGAGTTGTAAGGCAAAGTAAAAGGGACTGAAAAGCCCTCAGTGATACTGACAACAACAATAAATCAAACTTACTTTCACTAGCTAACAAATAATTCAATTGATCATCCAGCACTAAGGTGAGGGCAGAGAACCAGAACATGCCCTTCCACTGACACAGAGGAGATTAGGGTGGGTAATCCCATTAACACAGTGGAAGTCCCTCCATATTATTATTTTTTGCATTAATGAGGAAATGGGGCATCAATAATGAACAGTGTTTGGGAACATCTCCTTGGTTCTACTTCTGGATCTCAGATAAGGAAATCTCATATTTCCCATCTCGGCCAGAGCGTGCCTCATGCATTGCTAAATCTACACATACACTCATGGTAGGGAAATGTAAACCATTGCAAACAAGAAGAAACATTAAGTGCTAGACTCTTAGCATTCACAAGTTTGCATGCCATTAAATTACACAGTAAAGAATCATAGAATCATGAAATCGTTTGGGCTCACTCAGCCTGTCCTCATAAGGAAGGTGTTCCATTCCTTGTATCGGTTTTTTTGGTCCTCATGGGGACGGGAAGAGAAAGAGTTAACCACCTGGCTGTGAGTGGATGTGCTCTGTGCAAGCACTTGACTCAGTAACATCCTCACCAAGCAATTGTGCGAAGGCTCCTGGTGTCACAGCTATTGTTTCATCTCCTTATCTGTGCTCCACACTGCCGTGGGCTCTGCAGCTCTTTCCCTCTTTCCCCAAGAGGGCCCCCCAGGATGCTTGCGCACACACAGATCACCATTAAGATGAAAGTGCTCCCAGATGCTGACTGTCTTCCTGCACACTGTCTCTGCAGGCTCATGAATCGTGAAGCAAAGGAACAGGTTTTGTTTTTAGGCTGGAAAAGCAGCACGGCAGCTAGAAGGAAAAAAAAAAAAAGAAAAAAGAAAAAAGAAAAAAAAAGAAAAAACCTGGCTGCTCTGCTGCTGTGGTGGTGGTTCTTCCAGTTGTTAGGACAGACTTACAGACAGGACCTGTCATAGAAATTGCTGTGTTTTCTATTGGTTGCTGCTGCATAATCACATGAGGCTTGTTTACGTGTGAAATCACACATTACTTCAAATATTTGTCTTATTTAAAAAACGCATGAGTCCATCTCTCTCTCCAGCATCTAAAAGGAGGAAATAGTGACTACCTGGGGTGAGACATGCACCTTTCTGAAGTTTTGGTGTGGCAAGGCCATGAGGACCACTGCCCACAGGAGGATGGGAGCCCAAGCATCTCTTCAGCCAGAAGACAGTACCAAATTACAACAACAGTCTGTCTAGTTTGTTACTAATTCTGGTTCTTAATGACTCTCCTTTCTGGCTCACCAACGCTCCCCATTTATCTGACTTCCGTGATTTCAGATTAACTCCTGTATGGGCTTGAGGCCTTCAGTAAGGCATGAAGTAAGAATGCATCTGGCCATCTGGATCAGATTCATGCATTTATGATGTTCACGTTAACATTACTATGTTAATGATGTGCCAGCGCTTTTCTGTTGGGCTGGTCTTTTTCAACATTGATACTCTTCCCAAAGTGAAATGCAGGAGCAATAAGCAAAGGTTAAGCTTTCTCCCCACCAAATCCTAAGCTCTTTCATGCTGGTTGGATAACAGATCGTGTCTCAGTACGCCACGAACAACTTCTCCTATGTTGTGCTAAGATCACTGAACTAAAATAAGAAATTGAGGGAAAAATTTATGAGTCACTCTTCTACATGGCTGAGCTGAGAGGATGGACACATAGGATGCATTATTATTTTTGGCTTCCCAGTGCACCAGCTGCTTGGAAAGTTAAAGCTTTGCAATAGGCTTAATAGACCTTTGCAAGAGTCCCAGAAGATGCAACCAAAGATTTCATGGTCCATTTTTTCAGGTCCTAGGCAGGCCCTGCCACACAGACTAACAGAAGTCATCATGCAGCAATTACATGGCTCCTTAACACACACACGACACACAAACACGAACACTGGGGCTGCATCCGTGCCAGCCTCAGCCTGACTGAAGACCCAGATATCTCTGGTTGGGGCAGCTTCATGCTCCCTCCGCAAAAACCCAGAGCTCAGCAAAAGCAGAGGCACTTGCAGCAGTGTATGTCACCTGACAGCCTGCGGTATTTACTTTGTCCTGCCTTTACAAACCATTTTGAGATCCAGTGTCCTGGTGTCGGGTGGTAGTTTTAATGAAAAATTCAACTCCTGGGGAATGCAGGAATCTCAGCTTTCATGGAAACCCAATTACAGCTTCTAATTGCAGAATCAGTCTGAGAACACCCAATGAGAAAATTCTGAAGGAAGGGAATCTGAAGGTAAACAAGAAGACCCTCCCCCTTCCCTGACCAAATTTTATCAAAGCAAAGGCTTTCTGGATTTTCAAACAAATTCAGTGGCACAGGAGTCATACAGATAAATGCTTTCTCTTAGAAATACTGATATTAATACAGTCAAGCAGGCTGGCAGGGAGAGCAGATAACCATTGCCTTGAGCATTATTAATGGCTTATTTTAATAACAATAATAATATTAAAGCATTTTCACTATAGCTCAAAATAGGTAACATATTCATTGGTAGCAGCCCTTAGAATTAGGCCTACATGAGGCAGGTCAGTGTCTGAGCGGAGTTACAGTTGCATCTCTTTAATATTAATATCACGAGGGGCTGAATTCAGCAGCAGCCAGGCATTGCAGGGAAGCTCTAGAGTACCTGGGATAGAAAACTACTGCTGAAGTTTGGAAAAAAAAAACTCGAGCAGAATGAGTTATGGCAAATTGAGCTCCAAAAATGAATATCATGCTCTTTCCTAAACCTTGGAACCTAGGAGCTGATAAGGAATAAAGCCTGCAATATTTATGATTCAATGAGAACGGGCACGCCTGTTTTCACAAGTCCAGCTGCCTTGCAGAAGAAAGGAACGAAATCAGCCAGAGTCTCATGTTCTGACTGTAAATTATGATTCTTTCTTCCAACTATATTTCTGGTTATTAAATTCAAATTGAAAAAACACTTTTTCTTATGTTTACACACCCACAAGGTTAATTGGAAGTAAAAGTACGTCTGTTTATAGGCAGAAGTTCTACCCATGTTTGGAAGAAACAGGTTATTGTGCAAAATTCATGTAATTGCTTTCCATAGCCCAGAGCAAATCAGGAATAATTTCTTACAGCAGAAGAGCAGATTTATCCTGAAGTGTCCCTTGAAATTTCTCATTCAAAGGCTGATGGCTCTAATGACTGCCTTCAAATTGCTATCAGTAAAAGTCTATGCAAAAAAAAATATGAAAGTCAGCGTGCAATTTGGCAAACAGCTGTACGTTCACAGCCTTCAGCGACTAATCTAATCTGGGTGCTAATTTCTCTTTGTGTAGATTGGTAATGTATCCAGGCTTGAGCTCAAGAAGGCCATTAGCACAAGTAGATTTGCTCAGACCCATAAGCATGTGCAAGAGTCCCTGCCTGCCAATGGCTGGCACCGGGCCAGCCCCTTCCCTAGCTAGCAATGTATGAGGGGAAAAAGCCAGTCAGATGTTTCCCTTCTTAGCTCTCTACCAGCTCCAGAGCTCAGGACACCCAAGTGTCTGAAACCAAACCACTCTGTGTAGAAACCCTGAGCCTCAGGGTTTGGCTGTCTGGTCCCTGCCTGGATGTCAACACCGAGACAAAATGGGGTCCAGCTCCCATTGCCTGGGAGCATCACCCTTTCCTGAAGCAACTGGCATTTGTACCGATCCATTCCTCTCTGATCTGATGGTAAGCAAATTGCTTGCTATTTCATTCTTCCTTTGCATTAGGATGAGCCTTCTGAATTTGCCATGAGGGACAGCCTCCGATGAAATTGAACCAAATGTTCGTGTTTACAAAACAAATTATTGGTCAACAAATCATTTTCCCGTCAGACTATAGTATAGCAGTGATGCTGATAACTCGGGTTTTTGGAGTTGAACGGCTTTGGAAAGCCTTTTCACCATTACACATCAATGGGGCTGGCTAAGTGCAGGCAAAGATGGATGGCAGCACTTTCTGCATCTCCTGCTCCCACAGGAGTGCTCTATGTAACATGGGCTGCCAGATCGGCCCCAGAAAGAGATGGGAGAATGTGCTGTATATTACATTTACAAACTGCAGAACATCGAACTCATCTTTGCTTTTCCCAATAAAAACAGGCAGCAAAAGATACTGCTATGAGTTGAACACGGAATTATTTTCCTGCTAAAATAAGAGAACTCCTTGAAACACTGGGTGTCTAAAAAGCTAAGATATCTTTCCAGAGTAGGTAATAACACTACCATTAAAGAGAATTCGGAATGACATGACTCAAAATGAAAAAATCTGTTTTGGAACAAAAACCCATTACATGCAGTACAAGTGTTGACTTTGAGCCTGTTCCTCAGCCTTCTGCTCCTTGCAAGAGAGCCCCAAAATTTCTCTGGTACTCCTTCAGGGCAGCCCAGAAGCTTGCAGCTGTTCTCCCTTAGCTTGCACCATCCAGAGGTCTGTACAGCTTTCATTCACATATTGCAGTGTCACTCTGCAAACATGAAAGGTACAACTGGTATGGCATACCTGAGCTTTGGCCTCGGGCACTGTCCTGCATAGAGAGAGCTGAGGAGAACAAAGGGAGAGAGGAAAAAAAATCCTGGAAAATCTGGGTAACTGATTATGGGAAAAACAAACAAACAAACAAATAAAAACCAACAACACCAACAAATAGCGGCTGGATTTGGTGGGAAAAGAATCAGAGGACAGACTAAAAATTAGGCCCTAAGTAGCAGGTCCTGGAAGGATTTATTGGAAGCATGAACAAATTAAGTACAGATAGGAAAACAGGACAGACAAAGCAGCGTCTACAACAAGGTAACTGTAGGCAGTGAAAGAACACAGATAAATCCCTCTCTTAAAAAATGACACATTTTTTTCTAAGGAAAGAAGAAAAGACAAAAGCAATTTCAGCTGAGAGCAATGTTCACTGACATCACTAGAAGCTTTTACATGGTCTTAACAGGACATTATAACAGAACCTCAGCCCCTGAGCAAATAAGCATACAATGAACAGGTGTGCAAACAGCCACAGAATGCTCTTTCATTGTCTTCATTAATGCAAAAATAATCCACCAGGTGGAATTTAAGATGCATCATTCATGCCTAGTAATCACCACGGTTATGTGTAAATACTCACATGAAGAAAACCAGCCCAAACCTATGCTGTAGTCAGGAGATGAGACAGAATCAACCCCTGCCCAAACACTAAGACTTGCTGTAGGGATGGGTAACCTTAGAGCAATCCAATCAGGGCTCTTTGGCACTGTGGTGCTGGGAGGAGGCATTTACTTTTGTTATTTCTCCAGTACACACCTATACAAAACAGGTACCTGACAGATGAGCTCCTCAGCTGCTGGTGACAGGAGGCTCAGGAACAACTGAGAAAATATTTTTTAGAGATTGAGCAGATGAAGGTCCCAGCACTTCGCTGTATGAAAATGTGCATTTTATGCACAAATAAAAGCAAGTGCTTTTATTTTTCATCAGCCACCAGCTGGTGGAACAACTCTGCTTTGATTTACTTTTACGTAAGCAAAACCTTTCAGATAAGCTATCTGCCTTAGGTGCCTTCTCTCAAAGGTGACCAGGAGTTTTTTGTTATCCCATTGTAGCACCTGTCCTTTCCTTACCCGCTTCGAGGAAGGCCCAAGACAAAAGGACGTGCTAAACAAAGTTTGTGAAGAGGGAGAAGCTGGAACGTTCTTCTTTCAGACTGAAAAAAATAAAAGGATTTTGTACAACTGCCTCTGGGTCTCCAGAACATAGCAAGCTCAAAGCAGCCAGAAGGACTGGAGTCACCTCTGAGCTTCTTCCCGGACTGTGTCCTCAAGCAGCCTGGAAGGACCCATTCAGAAGAGCTGCCATCACCACCTGCTCAGCTCCCTCAGTGCCATGCATTCCTCTTCTTGCTTCAGAAAAAGCTTTGGGGCACCTGATCCCCTCAACAAAAGAAAGGGGAGAATTGAAATCAGAATCCCAGCTGAATGTTTTCCATTGTCCTTTTTAGTCTTATTAAAAAATAAATAGAATCTTGTCTTCCTTTAGACTTCACAAATGACAAATATGTTTGCAATGACACAAGAAGAGAAATCCCAGATGCTTCCAGTGCCAGAGAGATTAATAGACTCCTCCCTGCTCTGCGGGACTTCAGTCCTCATTAAGGTCAAGCCAAATTGTCTTACAAACAATTTAGCTATGATCCTCAGCTCCTTGTTTCTGAACTGCCAGATTATGCAGCCATTAATCAGTTTGGCCTTTGCTTCTGACATTCAGAAGGTAAACTTACTCCATGCTTGTCCTCTTACTGCATTTCTCAGGCACGTTAGAATTAAAAAATAAAATCTCATTCCCTGCTAAGGACTGATGATTCTTCATGTTTCATGAAGGATTGAATGCAACTTTTAATAAATTTGTTTGTAATGCACAAATTTCATTTTGCCTACTCCCGAGGAAGCAAATTTCTATTTGATGGGCTAGAGGACGTGAGAGATTGTTTATCACTCTACGTCTGGGTCCACTGTTAGTTGCAGAGCCATACATTTGGAAGACAGCACAGTAACTGATCTTCAGTTAATTTCCTGGAAAGTCTGAAAACTTTGCTCTGAGAGATCACTGACAAAGATATAATAATAAAAAATACCCAGAGATGGCTAAACTCAGTGTGATAGTTTCCATGAAGATCATTTTGATCAGAGCTCTGCAGGACTTAATTCACTGATACAATGGCACTCCTTCCATAGGACTGAGAGCAAAAATTCGCTTTTATACCCTGATCAGATTTTTGTGGGGATAGGACTCCCGTAGCTGCATTTAGCTCTCAGATAAGAGAGTGGCTCTTTAATAAGAACCACCTGCACATCCGAGGGCTGAATCTCACCCAGCAAGGATGTTCAGCGAGGTTTAATTTTGACAAACGATCAAAGGCCATGGCCTTATCGTTCAGTGCGTGCTTCAGCTCCCAACGGATAGCAGGTATGCTCTTGAAATAAAGCTCTGGCTTTCCATTACTGCCATAAAGCAAGCTGCAGAACCACCCTTTCTTCATTTGTCTTAATTATAAATGTATCTCCTAGCTCATGAAATATAGAAAACTCCTTTCCATGAGTGATTAATGAACTTGCAGATTCTCTTGCAGATGTAGTCGATGGCTTTGGAAGGGCTTTTCTGCCAAAAGTCCTGCTTTGAGTACTAATTATTTACATTCCATCTACAGTACCTGACAGTTAGGGACAGCTTTGGCTATTTTGATCATGTTCCCACCAAAACCTAGAATAAGCCTGCAGAGCACCAGCTCTCAGCCTTGTAGCAGTGCTTCACATGGGCGTGATTTTGAGGCAGCTATAAGAAAGCTTTTGCTGTAAAAGCCTGAAACACATAAATACGATGGATCAGCTGGGCTCTGTGTCTGTGGAACTCCATTTTTCCCATCCACATACAAGGATTATTCTTACATGCAAATCCTTTCCTACTGAATGCTCATACATGAAATAAGAATTAATTACATCTTTCTCTATTAAAGCCCCAGAAAGCTCTATTAAACACCTACCACCCATATCTTGGCTTGGAAAATTTGACTATTATTGAAATAGTTTTATAAAAAGCACTTGTTTGCAAATATGGATTAAGTTAATGCATAGAGTGAACTCAGCATTTTACTTATTTATTTAAGAAACTGGGCTGTCCTACATACTTGTGTGTGAGTTACAACAAACCAGGCAGCGTGAGACAGGCATCTTTCACAGCTAAGCAGGTCAGCAAAGGTCTTCGATTTCATTTGCTGCCACTTGTATTACCAAATCTTGTGATTTTTCCATTAAACTTAAGGTACCTGACACAGCAAGAAAGAGGGCTCAAGTCTTTTCCAAAGAAACAACATTCTGCAGGATATATGGAAAATATTTTACAGATATTTCATGCCATGGATTAAGGTGATTTAGATGAAAAACTCAAAAAGAGTACTTCAGTTTTTTACTTCGTTACAAACACTTCTTGTTCTCTTTGACTTCAAGAAGTCAAAATGCAAGTGAGACCTTTATATTAATCCTAGCTGTTTCCTCTTCCTTTTCATGGTAAATTTTCAGAATAATAAGTGAAACACTATCATTAGGTTCTTGCTGTATCCCAGTTTTCCTTTTTAGTTCCAGCTCTATCTTCATAGGATCCTCATTGTCCTTCCTCACTCTGCTAATTGTAGGGAACATTTTAAACTTTTAGAGATAAAAACAAAAAGCAAAGAACAGCAACGAGAAAAACAGGAGTGAAGAGAGGAAAGGTGGGTTGTTGGGGGTTTTGTGTGTGGTTTTTTTGCTTGTTTGTTTTAAAAACCTAACAATTTCTGGGGACGCAATCTTATACTCCCATTTTCTTGTTGGAAGCTGGTATGCAATGTTGACTACTTGCATTCAATTTTGCATCACTTTAGAGCTCAGCAGCTCAAATAATTAGTCAGTTGAGAATTTCTCCAGCTATGCATGTGTTATAGAACTGCGTGTAGCTGTATGTGCCTGCAGACGTGTCCAAGTTTGCACTACCTGAGCACAAGGCAGTAGATATTCAAAAGCTTTGCAGGCAGTATGAGGGAGATGTTACCAGGAGGTCCACTCCTGTTAGATACTCCATAAACAATTAGTTTTCTCTTTTAACACTCAGCACTCCTTTTGGGGACTTTTATAGCCAGACTGTCAAAGCTGTTTAGCACCTAAAACAGCCAGTTTGCCTAGAAGCCCTGTTGCTAATTTTAGTGGCTAAATGAGAGCTGACCTCAATCATGTGAGGGAGCTCTTTAGAAAATCCTGACCACAAAGCTTTCATCTAAACTGACTGTTCTTCAGGAAAGCGGTAAATATCTTCCGACGCCATCCTCCTACTTTGGTGTCCTAACATATGCAGACTGATTATTTATAGAATATGTGAGCTTCATATACACTGGGCCAAATCCCTCAGGACAAAATCTCATTCTGTTTCACACAGCGTGGCCAATGGCTTCTCCCAACTGCCAAGAGCTGAAGGAGCAACACACCACACAGGAGAGGGCAAAAGGACCCAGTCAAACCCCAAATCAGGGAGCTTTCTGGGAACAGCAAAAACTAATAAGATGAGAAGAAGCTGATCAGCCCACTCCATAGGCCAACTCCACAGAAACAAGAGCAGAAGGAAGATCCCAATGCATCTGTAGTAGAAGCTGCTCTCTCAGGCACAAGGTCACACAAAAAAACAAAGCCTATAGCCAAAATATAGGATATTCAATATTGGAGACAGAGTTCCTACGTCCTGTTTTTTTCAGACAAGTTTTTCCACCAGCGCTCAAAAAAACTCAGAGAAACAAAGAAAAATAATAAAAAATAATCAAAAACCTGAACAAACAGAAGAAACAACACCACAAGTCAACTCACCAAGTTTGGTGTTGTGGAATTAACAAATGAATCATGAGAAACCAAAGTTAATGCCATTCTATTCCATCTGGATATCAGTAAGAGAAAATGTTTCTTCTTTTGGGGATACATACTTTTTTTTTTTCCCTGTGGAAATGGGGAAGATGTGCAAGAACATGAATTAGTATAGAGAAAAATCAACATGCAAATCCATCTATCCCCATGAGAGGTTTGACACACTGCTTTTTGCAGATGAAAAAAAATGGAGCTGAGTTATTTAATTCCAGAGAAAAGTAGCCATCATCATGCAAGTCTTCCTCCTCATCAGATGCAGGCAGGGAAGCAAATTCCCTTCTTCTAAGGCCACAGTGCATTCTGGTGGGCTCTGAGCTCTAAGGCAGGCCAATCATCACATAAATAAGCTTTAACTGGCATTCCCAAATGCTTTAAAATTGTATTGCCTCCTGCTGGCACTTCAAAATATATGCCCCTAAAGACATAAAATAAAAAAAACAAAAACAAAAATCACTTGCAATTAGATGCAACAAAACCATACCTGACTGGTATGTGGCAAGGTTAAAAATAGCATCAGCCAAAATGGCAAATGCCTCTTGGTTTGTCAGGAACTGAATGCATAGCACCAAGCAAGTGATTATAACAACCTCTGATCAGTGAAGCAGACAATCATTTCCCTTGTTATTTTGCAGCCTGCCCATGTGAACAGTATCAAACAACAATTAAAATCACCTCACTCCCCCGCAAAGGGAACACTGGTGGCGAATATCTGAGGACCTCCTTGTTAACAAGCTAACCTTTGAGACTGGTGAGAAGACAAGGAAGCATTTACCAGCCACTGTATCGATAATTATGGGATAAGAAAATTGTAGCTCATTGTCTTTTCCAGTGAGAGGAGTGAGAAATAAATAAGGCAGGAACATCTCGCACCATGCGCAAAGCAAGCAGCCCCTCCACGGCATCTCCCACCTATGGGGGCCCTCTGACAAAAAGGCAACTATACATGGAGCTGCTCCTGTGGGGCTGCTCAATACCACAGTGGCATATATTTGGTAATTAGCCCAGAGCCCTTCTGCTAGTAACAGGAGGCTCTGTGGCACACAACCCTCAGAGACACCCAAACACCCTGGTGAAAGTGCTCTGAAAGGCACCCGTCAGGGTGGGCAGCAGTGCTGCTCACCAGGGCTGAAGCGCTCAAAGCTGGTGATTTTCCCTCCTCGAGGCTTTTCAGACATGTAAGAATGAGGATGCAATATTAAGAATACCTCATGGTAACTTGGTTCACTCCTCTCAACGTTTCCCTTTCTGTGTCATCCACACAGCCTTAAATACCTTTCAGTGCTTCAGCATACAGCCATCCAACTTTGATGGGAGTGATGTGGGAAATGGACCACTCCTGCTCCATGCCCAGCCCAAGGAAAGCTACATTGCCCCAGGCTCCACAGAGCTTCCCATTCCACCCAGGCACAGCTTCACACCAAACTACCAGTTATCTTCTCCATTAATTGTAGGTATCAGTGTGGTTGACAGGACAGGCCTACCACCAAGGGATAATTTAATATGACTAAACCATAATCAAAGCCTCAGTAGTCTCAGAATTTAATCTGTGCAGAAGCGGTAGGATTTATAAAAGGGAAATGACAACCAAGGCTAAGATGAATAATGTTAGTTGTAACATTACAGCTAGTTGTAATAGTATAATTAGTTGTGATATCAAGAATTAAAAATTACACTGCTTTGAGTTCCAGGACGGGTGCCAAAAAGGAGCCGTTAGTCACAGAGATGAGGAGCAGTTACAGAGTCCATTATCTCACAGACTGTGGGGCCCAGAAATGAATCCTGCACATCACAGGAAAACCAAGGCTCGGTGTTTTACAGCAACACAGAGCATTTCATTTCAGCCCTTAAACCAGATCCTTCCTGATTATCAGCGTGCTATACTTCCCCATTTCCACCTTGAACCCAGTTTGACATGACTCCTGGCTGAGCTGCCCTTTTCCTTTGGGAATGGCCCCAGATGGTCTCTCCTAGCCATCAGAGCCTGCTCAGCCCTGGCAACCCAAAACACAACAAAACCCCATCTTTTTTTTGTTTGTTTTCTTTCCTTGAAAGGCAAGATTGCAAGGTGCTAGTCTGGCTTGCCCCACGCAACAGGTGCTGCTCCACTGAGGGATTAAGCAGCCCCATTGCTCCCCCTTCAAGACCAAATAGTGTGATTAGGTAACATACTTCCAAGCACAAACTTTGTAAGGTATCCATAGATATCAGTACTGTAATGTGCAATGAAGAGGCCATACTAAATCAAAATGGTGTGACTGAGAAACACTTTTGCTTTTTTAAACCATCTTACTCTCTGACAGACACTGAAGCAACTGCTTGATAGTCTCTGCTGCAGAAATTATTTTAAATGACCTCTACATCAAAAACAAAAAAGCAAGCAACCAAAAAACTCACCAAACTATTCAAAAACTCTCTCCTGATTTTAGGCATCGATAGAGAAATTAAATGCTTTTTAAGGTTGCGCTTATCCTTTTCTCCTTCATTTCCTCCTATGTACTTTCTTTTCCCTTGGAGCCAAAAAGAAAAAAAGCGTGCTTGTGAAGGAGGAAAACTGGGAAAGAAAAGATAACTCCCTCTAGGGAAAACAGGCAGGAAGGAGTGAATAGAAAGAGCTGTGATTCTTTTTTCCTTTTCAAATTACTTGGGATTGAAATAACCGAGATCTTTTGTCCTCTTTGCTTCCTCCTCCCCATTTTTCTTCCTGCTACTGGCTGACGCACACCTTCAGGGCGCCTGTTTTGCTGTTGCAGTGCAGAGCCAGGAGATGCTCCCAGGAGGGGTTTCATGTAGGGCTGAAACCAGCAGCATAGCAGTGCTGTTGCTCTTCCTTGAGCACATGCCATTGCTTTGTGGCTGTGATGCTGCAGCCTTGCGAGCACTCGGTGTTTTATACATGGGGAAGGACTCTGCTTAATACATGCAGGAAGCGCTTCCCACATACATACTGGAGCCCTGGCGCAGAGGCAATTAAACACTCCAGGCTGCACATGCTCACACAATTACCTTTTGTGACTGTCACTAAATAAATGCTGCATTGAGCCAATAAATCTTACAATGGCCTCATTTTGCTAGTGATGACGCCTCAGGCAGGGCCTATGCGGCCCAGAAAGGGAAAAGGTTAACTTTTTCTGAAATTCCCTAGTCCCGCTTATCTGCTCCTTCTCCCTAAACATCTGCCAGCACCAGACACCTGTTAGAAATATTGGTTTGTATTGTTGCGGTTCCTGGAGTCTATCAGCAAAACGAGAGATTGGTATTGTTAGTGAGTCATTCATTAACCCAGCTACTCAGTTTTGGCTAACTTAAGACTAATCACGTATTTAATTCCTGTCTAGCCGGACCAAATCAATCAAAGAGGAAAAAAAAAAAAAAGACTGGGTAAATATCAAAGATCAATAGGTAATAAGCAAAAACCTCAGAACCTTATCTGAATGCTAACAAAGTGAAGGAGATTGTTTCCCATCAGGTCATTCTGATCACCATATGCTTTCTCCCCCGTTCAACCGCTGAAGCAACTTAAATCCATGGTGAAAGCATCTCAGCAGCAGTTTAGCGCTGTACGAAACTCTCCCTCCCCACCTGGCACAGACTCTGTGCAGCAGCTCAAGATAAAACGTGACGGTAATATTTTCCTGCATGTTCCCTGTGAACTGGGAGCCACAGCTACTGACCTTCCTGGCGAAGAAGCAGTGTTACAGTAACTGCTGGTTACTCCCAATGGCCATCATGGCTGTTAAAAGGAGAGCAAGAGCTGATTTCCTTCTGTGAGTCAGCAGCAGAGATAACCTCAATAAACTATGCTGTGCAAACTAGAAAGTAATTACAGGGAACTGGTCGTTAAGCTGATATCCTCATGTATTGGTGGTTCAGGTCCCGTGCCATACTCACCTCCTGCTATGGCTTTTCATAATACTAGAGCAACAAAAACATGAGATAAAGAAAGCAAAGGTCTTGCTGCTGGTTTTCAGCTATAGTCAGATACACCAAGGCCAAATAGATACATCAAGAAGTTAATCTCTATTGATGAAGCCAAGAAAGAAAAAAAACCACAGCTTTGCTGGGGTGATACAAGCAATCCCAATGTTTTGTTGGCAGCAAAACAAGCTCAGAGCACAGGCAGCCTGCAAACACCATCAGCTTCAGGTCCTGCCAAGGAACTAAGACATCACACCCACCTCCCTGAGACATGCCAGCCAAGGTCTGCTCATAGCCATCAAGTTAACACACCTGTAACAAGGAGGAAACTCAGTAGCAGGAGCAGGCAGGAAAAAGAACTGCTGACGTGCCTGTTCCCTTGCCCTGCCCTTATTTATGCCATTCTCTGCCAGTTTCTTCCATCTGGCTCTTCTCTTTACCTGAATTGTCCTTTCTGTATTAGTTCCTTCCTACACTGGTTACCTGAAAAGAGTCTCAGTGCCACTGAGAAGATATGAACCCTCGGGGTCTTTAACAGAGCTTTAATTCCCCATATGTGCTGAGAGTGCTATTTCTTATCTTTCTGCAGACTTCTTTACCTGACCATGCCATGATGTTTTGGTCACTCAGGTCACTCATGACACAACATACAAGCTGCAGGCTTCCTTTGCTTCTGCAGGTTCAGCTCCAAGCATCTGCCTTTTTCTCAGAGTCTCTGCTGTACAAGCAAAGGTAGAACTCTCTTTTAAACAGTTCTATACAGGGCACAGGCACTCCTGGAAGAACTGTACATCGTGGTGTTCCCTAGATTAGGAGCAACATTTGGGTTACCTGTGTCTCGATTCCATTCTTTGCTTCTGAGGCTAATGACAAGTATGGTGTTGGTGGTCTCAATGATCCACTTGAGTCCCTTCTAACTCAGGATATTCTATGATTGCATGATCTGTCCCACAGTCCAGCTCTTACTTCTGGTGAGAAGCCTTAATGAACCAGAGAACAACAGCTACATGAAAAAGATGCGAAAGGCAAGGCAAGCTTTCATCTTCTGAAAGCTTAAAAATAAACAGTTCAGCTTTCAGCAGACTGGTCTGATTAGAGGCAAAGAAAACTACACTGATTTCCATGAAAATGGACTATTCTATTGCCGCTACTTGATCTTGTTCAAAAGTATTAAGAAAACAAAGTGGTGTAATTTCAATACCTGGAAAGCACTAGTACATTTAAAAAATTAAAATTAAATTGATTTCTCTTAAAAGAAAGCTGATTTTTAGTTCCTTCATTAGTGCATTATCACTGGAAATGAAACACACTCTTGTAAGAGCTTGGCAGGAAATCATAGAAATATCAAAACAATGCTGCAGCAGAAGGTTCTCCACATGGGTAATACTGCACAGCCAGGTCAGGGTCTTAAGATCTTCTGTATAACTTTATCTCTAAAAACAGTGAAGAATCTTTCTTAAAGTCATAAATCTTGCTAATGTTAAACCAATTACAAAATGGATATTACATAGATTCTATGAAAGAAGGATCAGGCCTTGAATTTCATTTATTTCTAATGCATAGGAATTTTTTGTAGGAGTAAGAATTACCTACGTGCACTCTTGAAGCAAAATAACTCAGTTAGTTGGCGTTCTCACCTTATTACTGTGGTATATATCTCCATAGGGAGGCTGTTTTTTTTTTCAAATGCACAGCGTCCTATTTCAGTTTAACCCAGACAGTAACAAAATAATCACTTTAAAATGGGGCACCATTTCACTGCAACAAATACTAAATACAGGTATGAACAGTATTGCTGCTTTGTTAGCGCAGTTGTTGTTATCTTTATAGACATGCCCTAGGGTAGGATCATCTCCAGTATTTCAACACATACCAATGGGATGCTGGCACAGCAGTGTCCAAATGCAACAAATTTGCTAACAAACAATTATTAAAACAAAAAAATCCAAAATATTTTTTCTTAGCTAAAATAACACATTGTGGCAATAGCAACAAAACCATTTCACTTCCTCCTCTATATCTTCAAAGTGACATTTCAACATAATCAGTAAACTTATGGTTTCTATTTTGACACTGTGACTTTTTTTATGACAGATTTTTCTCTCCCCGTAATTTCAGGTGACACAGCAGCTTGGTTTCTAACTAAGAGGCTGTTGTACATTTTATCATATAATGTATTCTCTTACATGGCAGGAACTAGCACATGCTTGTGTTCCAGTAGCAATGACCCAAGAAAGAAAGCAGAGCCAGAAAAGATTTGCCTTGATGAGGAGAGTGGGACACAAGCCCCTTTCCCAGAAGTAATTAGGTGTCGATGGTTAATGAGAAGTCACAGTGAGCCAATTAATTGAGGGGCCATGTAAGTACAGCAGTCACCAAAGGGATGGGTGAACTGTTGCAAGTAACAACCTGGGTAAGGGCGTACATATTTGATGACTGCCATTGCAGAATTCTTCTTGGTTGGACATTTCTGCGTACAGACACCTTTTACTATTTCCTGATGATTTTCTCCTCTCAGATAGGTTAATATTACACCTTCAAAAGCTAGGACAGCTAAAAGCTCCTGCAAGTCTGCTACTCTCAGCCATAGAGGTTCACAATGCAAACCTGACTGCATTAAGGACAGAAGTTAAGAGCAGCAGATCAATGCTCAAGAGAGTTGTTAGGATGAAATATGGATACCTCATCCACAAAGGAAAGGAAGAGCATGACACGTTAATGACAGAAAAGGAACCTACCAGCTATATTTTCATCCATTGTGCTGTCCCTGGCAAAAAAAGTATTGGTGTACTCAGTTCACCTCTTCAGTAATTTTACTTTTAGCAGCATCTGAATTTGTATTCAATCAGCAGACCTTATTAAGTAAGCTATTTTTTGGACACCCAGTGGTTTTGACTCTGTATGTGTCCTTCTGTTTCTGGCCTAATGCATTTCTGCTTCAGCGCTTGCCGGAAGATACCTGAGGAGAACAGAGCAAAGCCTGCCAGTCCCACACTCTGCCCAAGCAAGGCATTAGTTATGCATCAGCAACTTTTATGTACAGTCTCCCTTTGAGTGTTATTTTCCCCTTTACATCACCTGTACAGCTTGTGCTGCATTTTACCTAGCTAGCTTGGCCTTTGGTCCCTTGCAATACATACTCCATGCAGTTGGACATCCTCATTTCACTGTTGCAGCCATGTTAAAAGGCACTGCTGTGTGGATAGTGCTGAGCAGGAATCTCCTTGCAATTTTAAACAGATAGCTGGGGAAATCATAATGAGGGACTTCCAGCATATACTGATAGATTAAACAGCACACCACTATGTTGTTTGGTTTTGTTGTTGTTGTTTTGTTCAGTTAAAGCTAAAATCCTTTTAAAGCAAGACCATGCTTATTTAATCAGAAGTAATGACAATCGATTTGGACCACCCCAAAATGCATTCAAATTCAATAAAGGCCGTGGCCTGACAAAGAGGCAGACCATCACTGAGCAACGGAATGCAGCCTGCTTGGAAGACCATGAAAGCCATAACCTGTTGGGTAGGAGGCTGATTTCCAACAGCCTGACTCAGAGGTAAAGCAATGAACACAAAATCTTCCTCAGACCATTCAGATACAAGCACTTCAGAGGTGTTGGCAGCAGATTAGCTCCTTTCATGATGGGCAGTTTTTCTGTTTTCAGAAATCTCATATCCCACTATTTTGGCTGAATCAGTCTTCGTTTTTGACTACAGACCCATAGCACAAAAAGACTTAAATATGTGGCCAGACTGGCTCTTCCTGCCTTCTCTAGGGTTGGAGAGGGTCCTCTCCCAGCTAGCAAAGGACCTCCACCCATGCAAAAACAGTTGCTTTCAGCCCACTTTCTCAAAATCATGAGTGAATGCGGCTTCCTAGCTCTTACCTTTCTTCTACAAAGGAAAGCTACAGATAAGCAGTATTTAGGTCAGCAAGATCACATTCATAAGCCATATATCAAATCCAACAGACCTCAAACACTTATTTGTTGCTCACAGACCATAAGCTTAAACATCCCTTGAATCCCAGTGGGATTAGTTCCCAATGGGAACTGCTGGGTTTAGTTTCTGTGGCATAGTGGGCTCATCACCGAAGTGCCCCAGCAGCCTCTGTCAGCTGGCACGAGGAGGTGAACTGGGCTGACACATATGACAAAAAACAACAGTGTTTTGTTCACAAAATGCCAGCTTCTGTCACATCAAACTGTGTTATGTGAATGATAGCACTGTTGCATTCCCTCTGTGCAGGATTTCTGCTTTTCTGTGTGTTAGGCCAGCTTTGTGTCGTACGTCCCTGTGCTTTGTCCTCCTTACATGTAGATATTTTAATTCTTTAATTTTAATTTTAATTTTTAATTATTTTGGGGTCCCCTGTTTCCCTTTTCCGGAGGCGCGGATTTTGCGAAATCCCTCCGCCCCGCTAGTCACAGAACCGGGCCAAACCAGCCCGTAGACCGTTGACATTCTAGATTCGTTCTAAAAGCTAAAAAGCAGCTTCTGCCCGCATTCTCCACCAAGAATGTCGATGGTTTACGGGCTGGTTTGGCCCGGTTCTGTGACTAGCGGGGCGGAGGGATTTCGCAAAATCCGCGCCTCCGGAAAAGGGAAACAGGGGACCCCAAAATAATTAAAAACAGTGGAAACGATCTGAGGAGAAACAAACTAATTTACTAAATATGGTATCGGAATGCAAGATAACACACTATAATACAATATAATTAGAATTGAAGCCAATAAATCAAATATAATGAGAGAGAGAGATTGTCCAAAAGCTAGATAGGCCTCACCATAACGCTGAGGTGAGATGCGCAGTCCAGTCGAGCAGCAGGGAGAGAGACCTACGAAGAAGAGCCCCGGTCAGATGACCTACCTAGGTCTTATATCTGTTCCCCCTGAGCAGAAATGATAACAACACAGCGAACAAGCTTCTGGGGAACATGGTTCTTCTTCTCTTCAGGGACAGGTACCCAGAACACTTTAACTCCCAGTGCACTACATGATGTTACGATGTGGAATACTGATAACCAAAAATCATAAAACCATGACAAATTCATCAGCTGTATTACCCTTCCCTTCGAATCCCTCAGCTGCCTGGCTTGATGCTTTATATCAGTCATGAAGAAGTTGCCAGCGAGAATCTTTTCAATTAAGGCAAGGTCTTCCCCTTCCTGCACACAATCAGATCTTCAAAACAAAAATAAAGTGAGCTTCTGCTTGAAAGAAGCCTCCGAAACAGGAAGGAGGCAAACTGCTGGAGTGGGTCCAGAGGGGGGCCACAAAGATGCTCAGAGGGCTGAAGCACCTCTCTCATGAAGACAGTCTGAAGGAATTGAATTTGTTCAGCTTGGAGAAGGTTCCAGGAAGACCTCACTGCAGCCTTCTAGTATCTGAAGGGAGCTTACAAGCAGGAGGGGGACTGACTTTTTACATAGTCTGATAGTGATAAGACAAGAGGAATGGCTTTAAGCTAAAAGAGGGGAGATTTAGGTTAGATGTTAGGAAGAAATTCTTTACTCAGAGGGTGGTGAGGCCCTGGCACTGTTGCCCAGAGCTGTGAGCGCCCCATCCCTGGAGGTGCTCCAGGCCAGGTTGGATGGGCCCTGGGCAGCCTGAGCTGGTGGGGAACAGCCATGCCCACAGCTGGTTGTGGGGCTGGGTAGGCTTTGAAGTCCCTTTCAACCCAAGTCTACTCTACGATAATCCCCATACGTGGACAGTAGCAATTCTTACGAACAAAAGATGGAGAAACTGGTCATGGAGAAACTGACTCTCTAAAAAAGGGTGAGGAAATGTTTTTCCCAGATGAATACAGATGGAAAAGGGACAGTTAAGTTCTTGCAGTTCTTCCTATGCTGCAACACAGCAGTGGGGCCAGAAACAATGAGTCTACCTGACGACCTCTACTTACACTATTGGCACAATAGGAAGTACAGAGCTCTCCAAGGGAGATTCCCCAGAATTCGACATCCTCCAAAAGACAGCTGGAAAATTGGGCTTGGAAAAGCTACGTTTTCAGGCATCACACATCATTTATCTGAGGCCACAATTAAGGGGGGCCAGTGGTAAGTGAGAGGAGGGCTGTGGAGGACATACAATGGCAGAAGCAAGCTGAAATACTGACTCTGCTGTCTGTAATAGCATAAGTGCTTTCTCAAAAGGATGGGGAGAAATTTCCTAGGAAATTGGCTGTCTGAGGTTATGGAGATAATAAGTATTTTCAGAAATCAGCACTACTGCCAGAAAATAAAGTGGAAAACCTCCCCCATAGAAATGAGAAAAGGCAGAGTAAGGGGTGCTGGAGGAGGAAGAAAATACAGTAATGAGAAAGCTGGGTAAATACTAGGGGAAGTCTCCCTTCATAAAACAATCTGCTGCAGGGAGCGTGAAAATTAAGCTGGCTCTTGGAAGAGAGGAAACACACCCAAAGCCTTTTTTCTTTGTTTGTTTGTTTTTTGTTTTTTGTTTTGTTTTGTTTTTGAGGAAGGAGATTATCTTGGCTTGGTTCCCTACAGCTATTAAACATGCAAGGGAATTTAATTAAACACTGCTACTTTCCTAATAGTTATGGCTATTCTCCGAGGCTCCCAAGACTTTCCAAATTCTTCAGGATTTGTGGAGATGGATTTCTTAATTAACAGCTAGGTTAGGCAATCAGTGGGGTCTGGATCTTGGTGCCCAGGTCAAACAGCAGCTCTGTTGGCTTATGAAGCATTGACATAATTCTGCTGAGATGCAGCCAGCCAAGGGATTTATTTTGCTTGTTCTGTTCCTCCACCTCACCTGGAGTTTTCCACTGTGCACAAGCACAGTACTTGCTTGCTCTGTGCCACAAGGAACACTGTGGTGTTGCTCTGTGCTCTGTTTTGGAGGGACCATGTTTCATAGATTGATCTTTATCTCAGCCTAAAAGCAGGATGTAACATTCAGCCAGTCCACAGGCTAACAGCTTTCCATTCCTCTGATGGAAAGAGCCCCTGTGGGATTAATCAAATTGTTTTGGGCCAGAATGTAGGTTTATGATCTGTTCAGACTCCAAAAAAAAGCTGGTATCTGGGGCAACACTCGTCTATTCCTGGTATTTGCAAGTGTACTTCTCAATACACACAATACATCTGATTTTTTGCAGGTGTGACTTCAAACTGAGTAAGACTGAGTAAGTGCTCAGAGCTTCCGGGCCTTGTTAAAACACTCCAGCCTTGAAATTACATAACAGGAAAATGAAAAACAATTAAACTTCTTTTAGACACATTACGAGCTTATCAATTTTTCTACTCAGAATTTCAGCCAAATGAACAATAAAAAGTGACCATGGCTTCAAGCTGAGCAAAATAATATGACATTCCTACAACGAGATGCAAACCTTAACCTCTTTCCCCAGCTTCGACTGCTGTGCTGACTCGCCAGAATACTTAATTTGTCAAGAGTCCTCAACTTCTGGGCTGTAGATAGGAACCAAAGGACTAGTGTCAGGAATTTCACTGTATCTGTCTGGGAGCTGGCTGCCAGGTGACACCCACGTGCAACACGTCTCAGGGGCATGTGCCTGGGCCAGGCAGGTCTGGTGGCACAGCACAGGACATGCTCCAGCTGTCACAGTCTGCACCACCGGCACTGCTCAGCACCAGCACTCAAAGGCAAAAATACTAATGCTACCCACCAGGGCTGCTGCAAGGTGTCTGACTTTAATGCAGCCTGACATGTGGGTATATGCTTAATATTGATGAACAGCTGGACTGTTCTTGCTAAACCCTCCTCTAATTCCTTCCATTCTTCCAAAACTACCCAACAACTTGAAGCAGATATTTGGAATTGAATTTTCTACCTGCACAGTAGATTTGTTACAAGATTAATTACAAGGAATAAAGAGGGTTAGACAGAAACAGGTATTGCTACAAGTCCTACCATTAATAACAACAGATTCAGACCAGTGTGCCACGTTTTACATATATATCTATATTAATAGCTCTCTTCTGGTATTTGGCAGGAGATATAAAGTTTTTATTAACATCCTTTTCTTGCCTCGTGAATTAAAACAAACAAAAAACGCACAACCACTAAGCAAGGTCCTAAGCTGTCATGAATTCTCTCTAGACATACTGTAGTTGTAAATTTGAGAGGAGCAAAGTGAAGAAACTACAGCTGTAGAGAAGTAAAAGAGAAGCTATTACTGAGATTTAAAGCAAACAATATCTGTTATGTCCTTCCTGTCAAATGGCTCACACCTGAATGTCCTTCTGCTATTGTGTTTGTTTTTTTCCAAAATTTGATTTGAGTAACTGATTGATTTTTCTTATGGCATGACGTGATGAAATCTGAACTGACGTTACATTTTGCTAATGTACAGCACCCTTGAGCCAATATCAATTTTGTCTATAATGGCTTTGCAAGGGCAGAGGTCAGTTAGGGGACTTTCCTCTTAGCTCCATCAGAACTTCCTGAGTTTTCACGATAGTGTTTTAAATAAATCAGACTTCCACATTTCAAGAAAAGAGTCAGATTCCGAAAGGTTTCTCATACCAAAGGAAGAACAATTTTTACTTGAATGACATTTTAATAAAAAGTTATCAGGAATGACCTGATTCGGTCCTTGAATGTGAGTAGAGTGAACATAAAATCTGTTGGGTATACACTGACCGTTTTCCAAAGCTTGGAAAGACTTAGATTGAAAAGTTATGATCTGTAGATGTATAACTCATACCACGTGGCTGTATTCATCCAACCATTTTGCGTACCTTCACCTTCTTTTTGGATTGTGTTTCCCCTTAAATCCAGACTACCTAAAGGCTCTTTCAGCACAATAACTTGCCATATGGACACTGTGCTGGGGGAGAACCGTATCACACACTGCACATCTCAGCTGACTGCTCTGTTAACTCTGATTCTCCATTCTCTGGGAGTAATGCTGGCTGATGTGGAGAACTAAGGTCATGGCCTTTCTTCCCTTCCGGCCTCCTCCTTCCTTTCTGGGAAAGAAAAGACCATAACTTGGAACTTCTCAGGAAAGAGGATGCTGCTGTGGCAGCCTCCCAGGCCCCTAGATGAAGGCTGTGCCTCCTAGCCTTACCAGGAGGAAAGTCCACTCCAGGGGCAATTTTGGTACTTCTTTGTTCCCACAGCACTTAGCAATGCTGTCAGCTCATTGGCCACTGCAAGCAACTTCCCTGGAAGGATATCAGCCTGGGACAAATATATTTCCATACACTGTCAGGATGAATTTCCCTTACCAAGAATTGCAGCAATGTAAATTTGAACTCGCTTGACTGATGGACTAGGTAGAAAAAGCTATTATTTTACAAATACTGGACAGACTAGTCTGTGAAAATCTTTAATTACTATTATTACGGTTTACTGAGTCTGTCTGGGCTCCTACACTTCCCTGTGGTTTTAGCTGAGCCCACTCAAATTTTATTATCTGAGGAGGTTTTCCCACACAACATCTGACAGATCATCCCTAATAATGCACAAAGTTATCAGCTTGACAGGCACCACCTTTTTATTCTCTTTTTATTTATTTTTTTGGCTCAGAGTATGACACAAAGCAAGCTGAAGCCTCTTCTGCTTCTGCCTCTGATGAGGTAGAAATCATCCTTGAGATGTAGGACTCAGAAATGGTATTAAATCAGTGTGGGGGGAAATGTGGATGAGCTCTTTAGCTAGGCTTTCTACAGTGCCACCAGCCCCCAATAAATCTTCCCCTTTTTTTTCAACTGACAGCTGCTTCCCACCATTTGTGTATATTTTTGCTAGGTTAAATGTGTATATACATAAAGTTAATCTAGCACGCAGCTGAATCAGTCTTGAGTTCTCACACAATTACAGATGTAAAATACAGTACTTCTTACATGGAGTGACCCAGGGTGACTCCAGCTGAGTTGACCCTGGTATGCATTTGGACTGAAACAGGTTAGGGAGTCATTGCCTGATGCTTTCTGCCCCATAATGACATGAATGAAACCTCCAGCTATACATCACAGTGTCCAGAAGACACTTGGTACAGTGAGATCACAAATCATAGAACCATTAAGGTTCGAAAAGACCACTAAGATCATCATATCAGTGATTCACCCACTCCCACCATGTCCACTCACCATGTCCCTCAGTGCCACAACTCCACAGTTCATGAGCACTTCCAGGGATGGTGACTCCACTACCATTTTGGGCAGCCTGTGCCAATGAATTATCACTCTTCCAGAGAATAAATTCTTCCTAATATCCAATCTGAACTTCCCCTGGAGAAATTTGAGGCCAATCCCTCTTGTCCTGTCACTGTTACTGGGGAGAAGAGACTGACCCCCACCTTGCTACAGCCTCCTTTCAGACAGTTATAGAGAATGATAAGAACTCCCTTGAGATCCCTATTTTCCATACTAGACATTCCCAGTTCCCTCAGCCAATCCTCATAAGATTCGTGCTCCAGACCCCAGATACTACAACACAGCATAAGCATGCATCAGTTCCAGCTGTCACCCTTTACTTGGCCAGTGCTCTTTGTCTCCTTGCGTGATTCATCTCCAAGCAAGTCCAAGAAAACTGAACATAACAAATGGCCCCCCATATTCTTCCCAGAGAGGATGCTCAGAGCAGATACTCAGTAATTCTCCTATGAAGACAAGTGGACTGAAAACATTTGTCTTCATAATTTTGGAGCCAGAGAGGAGATTATTTATATATATATGTATATACACACACACACTTAGTCCTCAGGAGTAGAAAGAAAAAAATCCACACGAACTCTACATTTTCCTGTTTCTTCCCATTCCAATCTCTAATTATTCAGCTATAAAATGTCATGAAAATAACTTATTTTCACAGTCATCCTTAGCAGGTAAGACATTTGAAACTAAAATGTTATCTTAAAAAGAAGAAATGAGTAGTAGGACTGACCTAAATGCTAAGCTTAAACCACTCTAAATTCAAATGCCAGCTCTCTAGGAGACCTGAAATGCGTTACTTGGCTCTGATAAGTTAAAAGGAGAAGAAAAAAACCCACAACTTTCTACTTCTCTGGCAAATTTTGAGGATTAAGATGCTAGGAATTATGAGTTTTTCAGTTCTTCAGTAATACCTTTCTTCATCACAAAGATCTGGTGAGATTAGGTGACTAATTTACTTGCTGATGTGAGAAATGTTCAAGTTCAAAGGATTTTTCTTGTCCTTACCTGAACTTTCACAGAAGAGAAATTTTTCAACTGAATAATGACTGCCTTAAAACCAAGTTATAGGTCTCAAGGGAAGGGCATTTAGGGTTTTAATTCTCAACAGTCACGTCTAATTCCTCGGTGAAAAATGCCATGACACCAGAAGAAGGAAATTGGTTACTTAGATTGAAAACAAGCTGAACATTTGTCATAAAGAACAGCTTAAAAAGGTGGGGAAAAAGCCAGCACGTTAAAAGTAGAAACTAACCCAGCAGCTAAGAGAAGAAAAAATAAAATCACAGGACCATGGGATTCATTTTTCTGATAGATTTTCTGCTTCCATCCACTGCAATTAATTTGGTCAGATGATTTGCAACAGGCTTATTTCTCTTGATCCCCAAGAGTCTTAAAGTTATAAGGCTGGGTAACGATCTTCAGCCCCAGAGAGGCTTTTTCATAGTTATGAGAGCCCTTGCTGGGAAAGCAGAGTGGTTTTCATCACTAGCTTGACTGGATTGAATCTGCAGAGATTACTTAAAATCAGAGACCTGGAACCTCTCAGGGGTTTTGTGACAGCCTATTCCAAAGTCTGGCATTGTTCAGCTCGAGAAAGCTTGTTTTATGGAATTTCCCATGGAAAGCCAGTCTAATTGTAGGTCAAGAAATACACCTTGCTCCCATGTTACACTCCAGCACCCACACCAACAGGGAAACTAGTGAACTTTCCTGAATAATAATTTCTCTAGAGACGAAGTAATAAATCAAATGCTCTAACATTGCAAAAGCAAGAATTTTTATATGAAATTGAATATAGAAATATTGGGATACTGCAAGGAAATCCTTTGGAGCAAGATACTGAACCGGCTTCTGTGCGTTTCTTAGCTTCCTGCCTTGTGCCTAATAGATGCATGTCCCACAAATGCCTCCAAGCAAGTGATGATTATTTCATTGTGAGGCTCAACAAGACCCAAAAGGATGTGGCAGAGGTGGTCACTTTTTGCTGCACCAACATTGCTGCTGCTGTGCTCTTCTCCTGTATAGTTCATTAGCTCTTTTTCAAGCATATTTCTGAAAAGGACCTGAAATTAGTTCTACATGAAGCAAGTAAAAATTTGGAAGCACTGCAGCAATGTCAGAAGGTGAGAACTTATTCTCAAAACAGCCTTATTCCCACATCCAAGGGGATATCTAGGTACCAAACACCCGTTTTGTGGAATCCACATGGATATCAGTGGCAGAGGCTGTGAGTGCAATGATAGCCCCGAGCACTCATGAGGCTCCTAAGGGATGGCAGATGTGGGCTAACACTGCCAGTGAAATGCTCTATACAAGCAGTGTCGCAGCTCAGTGGATGAACTGCTCTCATTAGAAACCCAGGGCACTTTTGTATTATTCCTACATGAATTTGAGTTTCATTCAAGCCCAAGTGCTCACTCTGCTAAGATGAATCACACTTCCATCCCTTCTCCATTGTTGCCAGAGCTCATTTTCCCCATTGTTCTTCTGTAAATTAGGGTAATTCATTCAGAAATGAAATTCAGTCCCATACAAAGGCCTTGGCAAACCTAAACGCTGTTGAAGGGAAAACAAGGGATGCTAGCTCTCCTAAAATAGGGAATTTCACCGTAACTTCTTTTGGCCAAGTTTTATAATTAAATTTTGAAGCAGCCTCATTAGAAGCAATCTCTGTGCTTTAGTCCACCTTAAGTATAAAAAAATTTAGTGAAAATGTACTGTTTTCCTCCTTTTTCTTGCTTATTTTTGTTTAATTGTTAATAGTTTTAATTAACACCAGAATTTCTCAGCAGCACACCATCTCCTCCTTTTTCATTATAGGTGTTAATTGCAGATTCAAATAAAAGATGAAGAAGAAATTGAGGTAAACGTCAAAAGAAGTGCAACGCTGCTGGGTGTGCAGAAGGAAATTACTTGCACAGTTGTTTTATTTGGGCTTTGCTTGATGTATAACAAAGCCTTACATCTACTTCATATATATATAAACACACGTACATCCTACCTATATGTATTGTTTTTTGTAACAAAATGGATTTCAAGCTATTTTCTTTTTTTCAAATATATACATATTTTTTATTCAGACACACCTTGTTCAGAAAAGCTGACAGTCAGATCTTAAGCACATAAGTCTGTGTTTTTATTACCAACCTTGATTTTGGAAGATTTTATCAATAGTTAGCCTTGTTCAGACCAAATTTTGAGGGCTTCTAAAATCTTGACCTAATCAATATCAATTACCTCTGTGTACATCCCTGCACACAGTTACATATACCTATGGGAACAGCAACGCTTTCCACTTCATGGAGCTCCACGTATGGACACAAAAGAAATCATCGCAACAAAAGTGCAGCAGACAGCTTGAGATGGATATCTCTCAAATTTTCCTAGTCTCCTTTGCCAGAACTAGCAGATCAGAGCCCCCATCCTTCTTCTAAGCCATGGCAAGAACAAGACTACGGCAGAATTTGTCTGCTGTTTGATGCATCTTCATGGTGCACTGTGTCTCCAGTGTCATCTTTCTCTGCATTCCCCAAAACTCAAAAACCCATTAACTCTCAGGTAAGTGGAGGCACTGTTATCCTGGCCAGTCACCTTCATGCCCCACCAACACAGCTCCAACATCACCCTGAAGCCCTATATACCACATAAAGTTCAGGTGGGACCTCCCAGCCACAGTGGTGAGGGAAGGAAGTTTCTTCTCCCTGCTTGCCAGAGAGCATGGGAAGTATGGCTGGGAGCTCAGAACACTCACCTACATTGACAGTGGTCTTTATCTGCCAGGTAATGATGAAGCACAGGCTTAATTCTTCTATATTAAGTTCATAATTTTAGATATGAAGAAAACAGACATCTAGAAGATCATAACATGCTCCTTACCTGCCCAGCACTGAACCATGAAGTGCATAAGTATTCATAAGAGCACTGTCCATACTAAATTTGAATGATATAGTAATCTCCATTTTATAGCTTCCATCTGTACTGCTCTTGCCCTAAGTCACACTGTCCTTACTATTCATGACACTTAAATAATTAAGACTTATTTATTCTTACCTGCAGGTCAGATTTTTACTCATTAACATGTAGGTATGTCTTCATCTACAGGCTCTGTCATTCTTTCTTTCCTTGGAAGTCCTTCCAGTTTTCATTCTACATCACTTTTCCTTCTGCATCCCACTGCAAAACAAACAATCAAATCAGAACTCACGTGTATTACGTGTTACATGCACATGTGCCTCTTGCTGAGTAAAACACAGTGATTACTGATAATGGTATTTCAACCTACCTAATGTCATTTCTAAAGAAAATAGAACCCTTAAAAAGAAAAATCGTGGATGAAGGAAGAGTGTTCAACAAAAAATGGACTGATGAGTACTTTGTTGTGGAGACAAACAATAAAGCTTTTTGCTTAATTTGTAAGGAAGTTGTGTCAGTTTTCAAAGATTACGATTTGAGAAGACATCATGTGCAAAAACATGCTGCCAAATTTGATGCGTATCAAGGAATGTTTTGTAAAGACAAAATAGTGAAACTGAAAAAAAGTCTGTCATCTCAGAAAAATCTTTTGAAAAATGTTACAACTCAAACTCTAAGCTGTTTATGTGGCAGCAAATCTGACTGCAAAAGAATCAAAACTGGTTAGTGATGATGAGTGATGATGATGATGAGAATCACAGAATTGTAGGGGTTGGGAGGGACCTCCAGAGATCATCGAGTCCAACCAATTATTAAGCAATGTATGGAAAACATGGCAGATATAATTTATCCTGACCAAACAAACAAACAAACAAACCAAACCAACCAAACAAAAAAACCCAGATTTTTATCAGTCTCACCAGATTATAGCCAGGCAAACTGAAGAAACAGGAATAGGTATCAAAGGTAATTTGGGGAGTAAAGCTGCTAATTTCAAATTTTACGCTTTGGCGACAGATGAGTATTAATGTTACAGGTACATCTCAACTTGCCATTTTTACTGGAGGCATTGATGACAAATATAATGGCTTCTCTGGTGCCATTAAAAGACACAACTAAATTTCTTGATTTAAATGGAGCATTACATTACAGCGATTTTCTTTAACTTTACCAACATATCTGCTATAGCTACTGATGGAGCACCGGTGATGATTGGTAAAAAAACAAAAAAGAGAGACATATAAAATTAATAGGAGGTGATGCAGTTTCCACTGGCAGCTCACACTGGATGAGATATCACTGCGTCGGACATCGAGAAAATTTATGTGTGAAAGCCTTAAGAATGGATAACATTGTGCAAATCATCATCAAAGCTTTGAAATTCATAAAGTCTGAGTGACTGAATCATCTCCAATTCCAGGAGTTCCTTAGAAGTATGGATGCTGATTATGGGGACATCATTTACTTTTTTGAAGGAAGACGACTAAGTTGGGGTAAAAGTCTAAAAAGATTTTATGATTTCCAAAATGAAATCAAATCATTTACAGAATCAAAAGGTAAAGAACATTAAGATTTAAAACAGCTCATAGATTCAGTTTTTTTGGTGGATTTGACAGCTCATTTAAATGATTTGTGTGCCTATTCAAGGTGAAAATCAACTTATCTGTGCTATGTTTCAAACCACAGCAACATTTGAAATGAAACTTAAATTATGGCAAACTTGAGTTATGGCAAAAAATTTCATGCATTTTGATATATTGGCTGAACAAAGTTCTGTGAACAGTGAAAACTATGCAGCTGTGCTATCTGTTTTGATAAAAGAATTTGAGAATAGTTTTTAGGAGTGCTGAAAAAATCATCAATTTTTTGTTATATTTGCAACTCCATTTTCAGTTGACATAAAAACATTGCCTGGGAATTTTCAAATGGAATGTACAGCATTGCAATCAGACACTCAACTCAAAGAAAAATTCGATCATGTCTCTTTACTGGACTTTTATAAGTCCTATCTTACCAGAGAGAAATATCCCTCGCTTCACAATCATGCCTTATTTAATGCCAGTGCTTTTTGGCAGTACATACATTTGTGAATAACTAGTTTCCAGGATGAAGCACAGGAAGAGCAATGTTAGATCAAAAATCTCTGGTAAGCACCTTGAAAATTCAGTAAGAATTGCAATTGCTTCCATAGAAACAGATACTGATGCACTAGTTTTGCAAAAGCAAGGTCAAAATATCCTATTCATCTTTCCTTTTTGTTGTCCTCTATTTTTTTACGTTTTAATAAAAAAACATAAGAAAATAAAATAAGTTTGGTTACTTATAAACATAACTATATTATATAATTAATATATGGCCCAAGACAAATTCCTCTTCACTCAATGCAACCCAAGCAAGCCAAAAGTTTGGATACCCATGGCTTAGGGGATCTCCAAAGTTCAGATGGTCTTCGTAATCCAGTGTTTTCACTTGTGCTAGAGAAAGGTTTCTGCATTGCCAGTTCAGATCTAGGCTATAGAGTGATGACATCTTTCCAGATCCCTCTCTCTGTGTGACTGAATTTCACCTAAAAAAACCCCACTGCTTTCTATTTTCAAAGTTCAGTTTCTTTATAATTTGTGCATATATATGTGAGTGTGTGTGTGTTCTTTCAACACCCCCTCCCCAACTTCCTTCAGTACATTCTAATTTGTGTTATTCAACAGCAACAAACTCCTCTTCTGTCCCAACTCCCCAGTTCAGTCCAACTCTCCATTCCCTAAGAGAAACTGTGCAATAATTTGCTAGGAAATCCCTCAGGAAAGGTTCACTTGATTTAACTACAGTATTTTGCAAGCCTTTCCAATTTAAGCCCTCGAAAAGAGTCTCAGGAGGAACACTGCTACATTGCAGCCTCAATTTTTCTAAAGAAGTCCTTGTTTGCCCATTAGATGTTCACTTCATATTTGCTTTGGTCCCCAACTACGCCTTCATAACCCATATGCTCTCCTTTTCCTCTGCATTCCAAGTAAAGCAGCAGATCACTTATGCTCCTTAGTTCCTTCACCATCTCCTTCAGCCAGTACGCAAAGAGCAGAAGCTAAGATCTGGGAGGCATTTGCACAGGCAGGAAAGTTTGCAGAGGTTGCAGAATTTGGGGCACAGGCTGGCAGCTCCGATGAGCACTGACAGCCAGATGACAAAACCCCCTTTGGCTCACCACTTGTTTCCCTCTGCTTTTTCACTGATCTAGCTTTATACTTCGTTCCTTCCACTTGCTTTCTGCTTTCAGCTGTTGAGTCCTTCCCTGTGAAATGCTGCTCTCCCCTCATGGATTTTCTTCTTCAGGGTTTAGTTTTTCTTTTCTTTTCTTTCCTTTCCTTTTTTTTTTTTTTTTTAATTTTATTTTAAATTTTCATTTTTCCTAAAGGAACTAAGACCTATTCTGCTTTAATCACTGCTCCAGTTAGCATCTTCCAGCCTTCTTCCAGCCCCTTTCATTTTCACTGCTTCCTCCCAGTGGAGCTGGCCCACTCAATTCCTTAACTCCCTCAAATTTACTTTCTTAAATGTACTGCTATGTGCATAATTCATCTCTAAATCGAATTTGTTTCCTACAGGGATAATCATGCAACCTTCCTTAAGCATGCCTTTGAATCGGTTGTTATCCTTTCCTTCCTGGTAACTCCATCTATAAAGATATATATTTGGGGCAGGAAAGCTACAGGACAGAATAAAGCCAGGACTACCTTTAAATCTGTTGTTGTTTTTTGTTTTCCTTGCTCTTAAAATGATGAGCTAAGTGGCTTATCACATTAATTTTTGAGCCATTAATAGCGTGGAGCCTAATTTAGAAGCAAAGCTAACACATAGGAAAACCAAGCAGCACAGATGACAAAATTATCACACCTTCTCTGGTACTGGCAAGCAGAGTGAGGGCTGAGCGCTTGCACATGTGGCTTACTTGCATTAGTGTGAAAACAAGGACTTTGGGAAAAAATATACTGTATTTTATTATTCAAATTGGATTTGTTTTTGTGTCAATTCATGACACGACATACATTTTTGTGTTTTCCCTGCTAGGAGGGAAACATGCTTACATGCATTGTTGATATGGATTTATTTTTCAAATTATCACAGGAGAAACAGTGATGAAGAGCATCCATGCAAGTGTGCTGCCTTCACATGTGCTTACTTCAGAGTGAGGGAGAAGAGAGACAAAACCAACCCAAACAGATAGAAAACAGAGCATGACTATTTGTAAGATATATATATGAAGAGCTTCCTACAGCAGAGCCACATCCCTGGGCTTCACGCTGCTCCTAAAGTACAAAAAACATATATACAAAGTACCTCATATATCAGCTTGTTGGATTTTATTGCAAGAAATCCATCAGCCATCATATTACCATGCAAATCCTCTTACTGCCTTGACTGACAACAGCATTTCAGAAATATATGTGTTTTTTAAAAAAATATTAACCTGGAAACAAATTCTTTCTTTCATGCATGTTGCCAGCTCCCATTAACAGTAATGAGGGTTTCCGTGTAGGGGCCTTTTAAAATCAGAATGGACTGCCCACTCGTTTGCCTTACTTAGGAGGGTAAGCTGTGAATTGCACATATATATATACGTCCTCTTTGTCCTGGCTTAATTTATATATATATGTGTATATATATATGACTGGAGAGATAAAGCAGGAAGCCAGGACAAAAGAAAAAGAATCCCAACACGCATGCATACACACACACACACACAAACCCACTAAGAATTAGAACACTTCCATTAAGGGAAGGTGCAGAATTATGTATCTGCTTGGTCTCTGATAGCCTCCTGAATCAATGACACAGAACCCCTCTTATCTCTGCCCTGATGCTGTGGGAAGGTGGCCGCCAGCCCACAGCTGGGAGCAGGACAGAGCTGCAGCTAGTGAGCATGGAATATGCTGGAAACTGAGAAAACTGCAATTGTTCTTTGCCTCGGAAAATGTAATTACTCTGCATATGTAATTTCCGAATCATAAATTTCAAATCTTTTTCTCTAGTGCAAACTTTCATAAAATTGATTTCTTTTGAATTCTGTATTTAAATCACAATCATTCAGCTCCAAATAGCTCCAGAGATAAAGGCTATTTTGTGGTCTTTTCTCCCTCTTTCTGTACAGAAGTCTTCATAACTTCCTCTCTTTTTAAGAGCAAAGTAAAGAATGGTTACCAACATTAAACGCCATCACCTAAATAGTACATAAAGTAGCAACCCTGATGGGTTTTTTTTGTTTGTTTTTTAATTTATTATATTTCCATGGTTTAGGGTTTTCTTATCCTCTGCCACTACATGAGAGACCCGAAAGAATATAGGCAAATTTCAGACTAAGGAAAAAAGCTTTTAATTTCACTGTTCAGGGTGACGGAAAGAATCAATCCCACACTAGCAACCCCTCCATATCATAAAATGAGCTAAGAGGTGGGACTGGTTTCAAGGAGCTTAGCCTGTGTGCTAAGTGTCAACATCAATTACAAAGGAACAAAGATTTCATGAACCTGCAAACACCACAGGGAACCCCATTAGCCACGCTGACAGGCAGTTCTCTAAATGGCTCGCCCAAAGCAATTTCTGTGTAGGTCCCCATGCTACAACACTATTTAGCACCACTCTTACCCCCTCCTCCTCCTCCTGCCACCAATCCTGGTGATGTGTCTATCCTGACAGCCTCCAGCTCTGGTATCTGCATGGCAACCAGGTACATGTGTTAGGGGCACTGAGGAGAAGCTACAGCCCTGGTGATGCCAGTTGGGATGCGCAGGAGAACACAGTCATTCACAAAGAGGTCCATGGTGGTAAGGATTCTGCTTCCACCACAAACAGCAAATGGCCTTTAAATTAATGTCGTTGAATAAACAGAAGTAAAAGAGGAAAAAAAAAAAGCTTGCTGTCCACCTTGAGTGCCTCTGAAACTTGGGACTATGTAGGGAAGCTCAGCTGTCAGGTGAAGCATGGGGTCAAGCATGTTTTGAATTCATCCACTCAGTAGTGGTGAAAAGATAAAAGAATATAATGGCATATAAGATGCAAGACATAACCAAATCCAATGATATGTTTCACCTAAATGGGAGGGGAAGATCTGGGTATACTGTGTGCTGTATGTCTTCCAGGAGGTGAATAAGTGATTGGAAACTTATTCATACACTCCATAGGCTTCTGCCATTCACTAAATGGTGGGTAATAAACCTTATTGGATTTCATATTTTGTGGGAAATTACTCTTTCATAGCTTTGTCCCTTTAAGGGGCACTCATTTAGTAAAATATTATATAGGTTTTATTGCATCAAAAGGAATAAAAGATTTTAAATGAACGTTAATGCTCTCTCAAAGTGCAAGAGCCAGGGACTTCAAGCCAAATTCACAGCTAGAAGCAGAAATCTTTCATAAGCTTTGTGCATTCAAAAAGAAAAACTTTGGGTATAGAAGAGTTTCATTTTAACAATGCTTTGGTCTCCTTTCTTCTTTTATTCACACAGGTAACCTCTTTCAGCTCCCCTCAGTTTTCCTTGTCTTCAAGTTTCTATTAAACCTCCTCACTCTCCTCTTTTTGCCTCGACTCCTCTTTCCTTCTGCCCAATACACACCAGTTCCAGCAAAGAACATGCATCCCATCCTATTTCAGAAGTGTCTGTCTGGCGCTCACCACTTGTGTATTTCCCTTTTTTTTCCCCCCCACAGGCTATTTATCAACACATCTGGGAATCGTAAAATAACACAGTCTCTGTTTCTGGCATTATTGTTCCTGAACATGGGAAATACTATAAAAGCAAGAAAAACCTCTTACTCCCTCACTTTCCAAGGCTCACAACCAATTTCCCTGAGGCAAGTCAAACTGACAAGTTCATGAAGATTTCCCACGGATCTAAAGATACTGCCTTCTCTCATACTGCCAACTGCAAAGACAGTTCAAACATCCACAGTTTGTTTCATACAATCTTATTTTACCCAGGTATATTTTCATAGGCAGCTTCTTTCTTTTATGCCCTTTCACGTCTGCCATGGCAGTGCCCAGCATCCTGGCACAGGTCAGTTATTCAGCATGGATGCATCTTCTCCAGGTGGTGTCTATTCTTCATTGACTACCTTGTTCTCTTCTTTATCTAACCTGATGCCATTCCCCCTTCCTTCTACAAGTTCTCCTGCAGAAAATTTAATCATTAGAATGGCTTAGGTTGGAAGGTACCTCAAAGTTAATCTAGTTACAAAGCCCCCTGGCTGCAGGCAGGGTTGCTGACCACTAAATCAAACACCTGATCATGTTGTCCAGGCCCCACCCAACCTGGCCGTGAACAGGAATGGGGGGATGGGGCACACTCAACCTCTCTGGGCAGCCTGTGCCAGGGCCTCACCACCCTCTCTGCAAAAAACTTCCCTCTACATCTAATCTAAACCTCCCTTCCTTAAGTTTAAAACCATTTCCCCCTGTCCTATCACTATCTACCGATGTAAAAAGTTGATTTCCCTCCTGTAATGATGACAATTAATTATGACAAATCCAGCCACCTCACATGCATGCACCTAACCTTTGGGAGCAGATCAGTAGGTGAATGAGCCACTGCTTCTGAGATGCACAGTCAAGGATAATAGTCAAGGGAAGTAAAATCTTTCCATTCATTTCAATTTCTCAGGCACACAACCTAATCTGAATACATGCCAGTGACTCAGACTGGAGTTACTATCAGAGGCAAACATGCTCAGCTCCTTGTAGGTCTAGGGCTGGTTGCAAACTCTTTAAATGGGCACAGCGTCCCCAGGATTTAATCATACCAAGCGGCATGTTTATGTTTCAAGATACATATATACAATCAACAGCAAGCCTCCAATCAGGTAATGAAATTGCCCATTTCTGCTCTTATTCAAATCTTCTAATTCCAATTCAGTAATGAACTTTGTTTTTTGTGACTCACAGAATGATTTGCTTTGTTTCACGTCTCAGCATCTAAAGAAGCTTTGACAAGGAGCATACCTAGAGTTTCTGATACAAGTATAATAAATCTAATGTTGTCAAGCATGGTGGCATTTTTATTTTATTTTCAAAGAGAATTTAATCTAACTTCCCAGGGGATTTTTCTCTCATGTCATAACAAAGTCTGGCTTGTAATGGATTTCCCATTTTTCTTTCTGTCTCGAATAATGACAAAATTGCTGCACAGAGAAGCAGCATTCTATAATATGCCACAAAATGCAAGCGGGAAGTGACAGTTGTCTCAGAATGGCATCACAGGTCTAGCATCTTAAATCTAGCATCACGGGTACTTAACTGGTTAACATCTCACTGCCATTGCTTTCCACCATACGTGGAACACAAGTCCAGGTGGAATAGGAAAGAAAACAGAAAACAGAGGAAAACAAAGAAAATAAATACATAAATCAGTAAGTAGCATTTAAGGACCACACTTTCAATTGATAATATGTTGGTACAATGCAGCTGAGAATTTGGTCCACAAATATTCATCTCCACATGTCACTCCACATAAAGGATTTTTTTTTTAATTAAATTTATTTCAAGCAATACTATTTAATGGAAATTGTGTATACCTTTGGGAAGAAGACTACTGTTATGTTCCATTGTAAACCTTTATGAATCAAAGGATTAAAAGCCACTTCTCTCTTCAGTGACATAATTTTTTTCAACCAATTTTAAAATCCTTTCACTGCTGCAGAGCATCCTCATAAAAGTAATATTCTCTCCTGTATTAGGTATGATTGGATCTATTTTACTAGCTCAAAAATTGCACTGGACATTCCTAGCAGAAAGATAAGCTCGTGCTCACTGTACACAAAGTCATATTTGCCACTTAAAAAAAAAAGAAAAGAAAAGAAGAAGTGAGGCTTTTCCCTCTGTGTTTCTCATTGTAGACCTCAGGCAAAGAGTTCAGAGTTCAGTAATTAGTGGGTAAGCAACCTCACTCTTCCAGAACCTCATGTTGTGTAACACTGATGGTAGCAAGAAGTCGTCATGGGAACCCAGAGGTAATAGTCCTGCTCGTATTTCAGTATGCATTTACACAAATCCTAATTTGCTCTGTACCCTCCAACAGCTCAGATCTTTTATTTAAGAGGTCATTCCCTACCAAGCCCGATCAAGACCCAGGGTCCTTTATACAGCCCTTGTGGATGCTGCTCTCTCTTCTCCCTGATTACTGTTAACAGTACCTGCTGGGTATTCTCTGCAGCCAATTCCAAAGCGCTCAGCAAGAAGACTATGGTCATTATTTTCATTCAAAGGTGAAAAAAACTGAGCAACAGACAGATGCTTTGCCCCATGCCCAGTGGACACCCATTAGATGTCCACAGCAAGGTGGGTGCTTCTGAGGCTCATCAGCCTCACAGCCGATCTGCTCTCTGTGCTAATGCAGAGAGGGGGAAAGGGAGTTGTGTAATTGTTCTGAAAGCCTGCCAAGCAGCTTGTTTACAGAGTTAAACTGTCTGTAGTATAATTTAACACAGGGAAAACTGTGCAGCTTTCTGTTACTTGTAATACAAGGTAGCTCATTTCCTCATCCTGGCGTGACAGGAGAAAAGTGACCACATGGATGGGGTAGCCGCTGAATGCAGCTGGACCTCTGCCCTATTCCATATCTCAAGGTACCCAGGTCTCTATTCTAGGTGCACACTGCTTGAAAAGATGCCCAACTCGAGGGGATCCAGAATGAAAATGAGAAGGAGTTGCAAATTTGATCACTGCAAGACCCAACTTCAACACATCCTGGAGCTACAGTCCTGATTTAAGAGCCCACTTTCCCCTTTACCTTGCACTATCCCTTACACTATCTTGCCCCTTCAAGCACAGAGCCATTGATAATAGCAGCCTGCTGCTGGATTCACATATCTTCTGCATCTCTTTCTATGATTTTTGCAGCAGTTTTTTGTTCATACCAAGGAATACTGACTCCTTCAGGTCAGATATTACAAAAAATTTCTTCTCAGAAAGAGTGATCAGGCACTGGCACAGGCTGCCTAGGGAGGTGGTGGAGTCACTGTACCTGGAGGTGTTCAAGAAGCGTAGAGATGTGGCACTGAGGGACATGGGTTAGTGGGGATGGTGGGGATGGGTCAGTGACTGGACATTATGATCTTAGTGGTCTATTCCAACCTTGACGTTTCCGTGACTTTTTGTAAATTCAGCAAAGTTGTTTGTTTTCTCTTTCCCAGCTGCTACAAGAACTGATGTAAAAGGTAAGAGAGAACCTCCAGGACCCTAAGTGAGAGCTGGGTCAGACTCGGAGCTCATCCATACCCATCACCCTGCTGCAGAGAGAGGGGCTGTCAGGAGAAGTCTGTGTTATCGAAAGGGCATCCTGCCCATCTGACTCTGAACCACAGTGTTCTGTGAATGGGACAGTTTCTCCTTGTATAACCTTACAGCTACTATCCCACAGTAAATTCTTTCCTTTTCCTGCTCCTCCCTTTCCCACTCCTAATGGAGAAGCCAGTCCCAGTCACATTTCCCTTGCTAGGCCAGCGTTGCAGCAGGGAAGAAGTTCTTCTTGCCAGGGGCTGCTGGAAGATGCTACCGTAAGTGGTTTCAAGCCACCCTCCTCCCATCCCTCCCACCCCTACTTTCTCTTTTTATTTTTGAGAGGTTGAAATATCACAGGATAAAGAGACTGCAGCTGTGTTGGGGAAAAGAAACCAGTCACGCCTCAGCAATTTATGGACAATTTCCCATTAATAAGAGATAATGGAGTGCAGTTCAATGGATTTGCAATTGTACACTTGCTCTTTGAGAATATGGGGGGGAATGTGACAGCAGTTTGCTCCTCTCAGAAATGGCATTACCATGATTTTGTATATCCCATTGTACAGAGGGAGGTTTGGACGGTCTGAAATGGTTTAACAGCCTATTAGAAAAGTGCAGGTGTATCCAGTTATTGAAATGACCCCAAATACTGTTACTGCAAGGGAAACATCTGATACACATTACCCATGAGCTTACAGCTCCCACCTGCACACGCTCAGCAGCACGCCGTGCAGGAGCAAGGTTCTGCTGGTTTCAGTGAGTACAGGCCCGACTCGGTTCTCCTTGCAAAAGAGGCTGGAGAAAAACATGACAAGGGATGCTTCACGAGATATTCATGGCAGGTCGGCATGCTTGATATACGTATATTTGAATCAAGCTTTTTGGAAAGGCTATCTTGACCACAGCTCTCCCTACCCTAACCTCATAATTGTATGGAGTTACTCTAACACTTTGCACTGCAAATTAATGCAAGAACACTACCAGATTACCACACATAAGTAGACTTAGAGGTGAGAAGCATGAGTCAGTTGCAGAGTGCTAAGTTTCTATGGGAGTTTTCTCCTGGACCTTGACACTGAGTGCATGATCCACACCTACAGAACCAAGGACTCATAGTGCCAGATAAATCTGCTCACCTATGGTTGCTCGTCTTCAGAGTCCCTCTAGATATGGATATACTCATCCTCGAAAGGCACATCGGTTAATGGTGCACACAGTTCCTCTCAATTTCAATTTGCAGTCCTCTGGTAAAATTGACCCCTTTTTTAATACCTTATAAACAAGGGCAAACAAAAGTGCACTTCTCATCACTAGTTTCTACACACACCCTCTAACACATGTCCTGCCTAAAATCAACTTTTCCATCACTAAAATTAAAAGCAAGCAGAAAAATTCCAATTCCAGTTCGTCTCCAGATCCTCTCCCAGTCTGTACTCTCTTGGAGATAATATAATTAGATTCCCAATGAACAAGTATCATCAGCTATTTTACAAGTCAGTGATTATATCTGATGCTTTATTTTAGTCTTTCACTGTACTAACATTTTGTTTGTTGCATCTATATGACTACAAAATGCATTTCAAGCATTTCTCCAAAGTGACAGCAGTGAAGTGTGAGACCTCTTTTCTCCTCGATATACTGATAGGTCACTTGCTTACAAGAGTCCAAATACAGAGGACACTGCTATCCAAAATAAATGAGTCCACTTCCCACTCCCCCCTCCACCAGACTAATTGCACTGACAAATACCATCTCAACCATTACATTTTTAATGAAGTTAAGAAATCTATTTCAAGTCATAAGCTTCTGCAGTAAATCTAAATTTCATCAAAGTTTGCAAGCAAAAGGTTTTTTTTTGCAAAACTCTTTAGAGTCTATTACTATTTCCTAGCTTAAAGCATCTTTCAAAAGGAAATGAAACCATGGGTACACAAATACTGCAGAACTGCACCAGCTCCCTACAGAGTTTCCTTTGGAAATAACCAGAAATAGCCAAATCAGTCCATTTTCAGACATAGATAAAAGTGGAGTTGCAAGAACTGAGCATACAAACCTTTAATTTGAAATTTCCTCTCAAACAACTTCCCAGACATGATCCAAGTTCACAGCACAGCCTGAAATTAGTCACATTTGGTATGATTTCCAATTTCAGTGCAGGTCTCTCACAGCTGCAGGCATTTCCAAAGGATGCAAATTTGAGGCAATACTACAAACACCCACATGCACTTCCTGAGATATCTTATCTCTAAAAATTAAAACCACAACTCTTTCTTGCACAGAAACATTACTTGTCATGAAGAAAATTAATGGCTCAAAGCATCTTCCTTTGCTCAAGGCTGCAAGCTCTCCTTCCTGCACCTATATCCTGAGACCAAGGCACACAACATCCAGTCACTCAGTGGAAGACAGATGCACTTTCAAGATGGACACATAAAGGACAACAATCTCACTTATCTTTCACAAACAGAGGAGTTTGGTGATCCTCTTAAGGGTTCCTCCATCTCTATGGAGAACTGACCTTTGCAGAGCTACAAAGATGGTGAAGGGCCCAGAAGACAAGGTATGTGAGGAGCACTAAGGCCCCTGAGTTTGCTCAGGCCAGAGCGGAGGAGCTGAGGGGAGGCCTCGTGGCCGCTGCAGCTCCTCACAGGGAGTGGAGGGCAGTGCTAAGCTTTGCTCTCTGTGACAGCAGCAGGGCCCGAGGGGATGGCATGGAGCTGTGTCAGGGGAGGGTCAGAGGGTCAGGGAATGATCCCAGAAGGTGGTCGGCACAGAACAGGCTGCCCAGAGCGGTGGGCACAGCCCTGATGCCAGAGCTCAGGGAGCATCTGGACACCACTCTCAGGCATCGGTTTAGGCAGTGCTGTGTAGAGCCAGGGGCTGGACTCAATGATCCTTGTGGGTCCCTTCCAACTCAGGATACTCTATGATTCTAATTCAAGAGCAACATTTAAGAGCTGATAGGACTTCCCAATGCTTCAGACAGAACAGTCCTGTTCCTTGCAGGTCTGAAAATACCAAACATTCAGCAAAGCACAGAACGCACCCTCAACAGGATCAGGCTCAAGGGGAAAAAGATGTGCTTTGCATTTCAGAACATACTCAGAGATATATCATTTACTTTAAAAATAGTGAGAATTGCAGGAGACATCTTTATAGATTTTTTAAAATAGCTCGGATGAAAACCAACTCTCCTAATGAAAAACAATAGAAAATTACTTAGCTATTAATCTCATGCTCAGAGGCAATTATTTCCCAACTGAGATTTCTGTTTTTTTAAAAAAATAATCATACAGATTATTTTGGAAAGATGACAAGTCTGCTTCTTGGCCCCCCTTTCTCTTGCTGTGTCTTAATTTGCATAAATATGACATTAAAATTGAAAGAATCGCTTTAAAAAACAATTACTCCATCTGCAAAGCCTGACAGTGCAGAACTCAACTGCACCACAGAGATCATCTAGGCAAGAAGAAAAAAAAAAGGATTTTTTTTTTCCCATTTACTGACATTAAAACACCTCTCACTTCTTACAGGACTGTAGTTCAGATTTATGTTTTAGAATGCTTTAATAGTTGAACGTGTGCAAATATCACTATTCTTAGATGCACTGCGGCAGAATAAAAATCCCACACTGAGCACCTGTGGGGGCTGTTCAGCCCAACGGGGGTTGAAGGGCTATGCAAGATCTTAACCATGTTGAGATGAAAAATAACTAGACACCTTCCTATTATCATGCCGTGCTTGTCTCTGGAAGCTTTTGTTCCATTAGAAACTTGTTAATTGCTGCCTTAGTAACAAAGGAACAACATGCTGTGGTGGGACTATTAGGAGTCTACATGGCTTGTTCACCCTTAGAAATGCAGAGGGTTTAATTGGCTATCTGTTCTTAAAAGATGCAATAAAGTGGGATAATCAATGGTGTCAGCATATGATAATGGAGATTCTTTACAATATGAAAGAGGAAACACAGAAGCTAGTTAATAAAAAGCTATAGCATGCAAAAGAACTGGTTGCAAAATTTGTGAAGAAGTTGTGCGCAGCCAAAAAAAACCTAAGAATTTTAGAAGGCAGCCATCACTTCAACTATCTGATGAAACATCCTCCAGTTCACCAGACAGATCTGCAGTCTCAAATGCAAAACAGCTAATTATAAATCAGTTTGCCCAGAACACCCACTGCTCAATTGTATCAGCTTGCTAATAAATAACTCCCTTAGTACAGAAATGCAAGGGCTGAAATACTTCTTCAGCCCTCCTTGGCAAAACAGAAGCTTTCTGTAAACCTCTTCAGTATTACCTAATACAATATTTTCATGCTGTTTGGTAACTGTTGAGTCATGGCCTGAACCACTGATTGATCTCTGGTAGGAGATCCCTCCCTTGTGGAGTTTTTCCCCACTAGCCTAGATCCTTGGAGACAGGTGAGCATTCTTTCCCTGTTTGTCCCTTTTGCCATTTCACTCTTGTATCACCTTTCTACGGCACTAATCTTTGTAACACATGCTAATCCTTTAGGACTGCTATTTATTTTTCCCTTAAATTTTCATATGGGTCAGGATACAACGTAGTAAAAAAAGGCTCAAAGTTAAGTATCTATTTGAGCATTAATTTAATCTTATGGGAAGAAGTTAAACAAGTGCCTAGTATGGTTGGTTTGCACGAGGTCTGAAGTCTCAAGAGCTCTCTTTTAGCATGTTTGACTCAGATACCCATATCAATTCCAAGTACTCCAATCAAGGCTAGTTACCTGGAAATGGATTTCAGCAGAGATCTGCTTCCAAATAGCCTGTTTAACAAGTTCTTAAGTACTTGTCTCTTTTGGGAATGCATTAGTGGCATATTCAGAGTAGGTGAATACAGCCCTTACTCAACTTCCTATATTGGAGTAGAATAACTTGGAGAAGAACAGAGTAGGGCCATGATGCTGTACACAATTCTCAAATCTACTAAGCTAGCAGTGCAAAATAACTGGATCTCCCTGCAAGAAAATCCAACCAATACACTCACTGCATGAGAGTGTGGCCTATGGTTCTTTTTAGCCCATACTTAATGACGTTTTGGTATCCAGAGATGGGTGGACAGCGCCTCACATTTTTTCTTGTAAAAAAACAAGAAGTCACCATCTCCTTTTTACTTATTATCTTGTGATATTTGCAAAGCAGAAGATTCCCCCCCACTCCCCAAGAAGACAATGATAATTGTTTCACTGTTGTTTTTCTTACAGAGTATTTTGGTCTTATACTTTAAAAGCAATGAGTAACCTTTTCAGTAAGAGACACAGCACAAGGTTGAGCTCATGGCCTTTTCCCCATCCTCGTAGCAAGCATCCTCAAACAGAGAGCTGTCAGAGGGACCCCAAGTAAATCCTTCTCTTAAACAAACATTCTTTCTTTATTAGTAAGTGGACTCTTCTCTTGTTTGTGTAGACTCACCAGTGTTTGGCATGAGACAGAGAAGCAGAAAGAGCTAAGGGCGACCACAAGGGCTATTCATTTCTTTTCCCATAACCCCTTTGTGCAAAGCAAATGCCAACTCTAACAACAGTTGTGATCACAGCTTGTTTGCAAGCCTCATTCTTCCCTCCCAGACCCTTTGGAGTTCAGCAACAAAATGTAATATAGGCAGCTTTAATTGTATATACCTAAAGAGACCCTAGAAGGACCAAAGGTATTTTTCTGCCAAAAGGAGTCCAGACCTTTGGCTGGAAGAAAGTGGCAGATTGGAGGCTTCAGACTTACCCCACAGGGCTCAGGCCTGGCACCTCCCATGCACTGCCAAATGGAAGGAACAGTCTGTTTGTGTCCTCATATTAATTCCAAACAGTAATGAAGTTGGGAGCATCGCAAGGTTTTAGCTGTATATGGGATTAGACTAGGCTTAGATATCTGAATAAATGAACTGACTTAATTAGCTCTCCTGAAACAAATTATTATACAGCACTCATTTCCAACTCTCATACGAACCCCAAAGAATTCTAGAACTGCATTAATTCCTTGAATAATAAATCTGTACATTTTTGCATACCTACTGCAATTATGACGGATAATGAGATTTTAATTAATCAGACCCAGATTTTTTTAACACTGTTGAAGAACGCAGCTTCATTAGGAACCGATTTATTTGGTAAATCTTAGGGGACAGGGTGAGGAATGAAGTAAATAAGAACAACAAAATCCTATGTTAAACTAGCTTACATTTAATAATCTTAAGAGCACTCATCCTTCAAATGCCCTTATCATGAATGTGAACTCTGTATACTATCAAATACTGGTCAAACTACTAACTCTAAAGACAAAATATAGTTATTAAATATTTTACCACTTGGAATATTCTCTTGGTTTGATGCAAATAAAGTCTTTTTCTCCCATAATCTGTATACTCTATACACAGAGGATATTCTCTTGCTCATGTTCTAAGCTTTCAAGATCTTATAAGTGACAACCACTTGCTGTTATTATTAGCATAGCAAAGCAGCTGTAAATACAATCATTAAATCTTTCACTCCTGTTTTTCTTTTTTTTCAAACCGTTCTGAGGAGATAGCAAAAGATTTTTCTCATGCAGTTGTCACTAATCATAAATCAGTTTCTAGTATGACAGAGAGCAAAGATTGTGTGTGTGTGGGGGGGGGGTTGGATCACAGTAATATGAGATTAAAATTCCCTTAAAGCATAATTATTTTGCAAGAGAACTTTGGGCTGGATTTATGAGTACGTACTGTTACTCTGGCTTACGACACTGACAAAAGTGATGTTGCTGGTCACAGGGAAAGACCACCACTGATGAGCACCACTTCTCTTGGGGATGATCTAGCACTGAAGGAGAGAGGACTTCAAATTCTAATTCCAGGTTTCTGATCCTTCTTTCTGAGCAGCTGTTTACCTGGAAATGGCTGAGAAACTCAGGAGAACACCCTGGCAGCGCATGATCAACCCTTGGGTGCATGTGAAATGAGGAAATAACAGTAGTGCTTCTAGCTTAAATAACATAGACATTTTCATGTGAATCGTTAAGGTTTAATTCTTTTTGTCCACTTTGCAGTGAATCTCCTTGGAATTGACACAGGCAGTAGGTTGTCCCCATTCACTCTGAACCATTTCCTCTGAAAAACCACTTTCCTCAGAAAAATAAGGTCAAAAGAAAATGTTTGATTAAATCTACCAATCGACAGCATACTCAGGCATCTTTTTCCTCTGACTGTATTGTTAATCACTGCACTAAAATAAAATGCAATCCTTTCTGAGCCACAGCGGAAGGACGGAGGTCACAGACACCTCCACATCTGGGGCAGAGCTACAGCAGTCTGACCTTAAAATCCCAACATACAGCAGCAGTTGGGTGAGCTCAAAGGATTAGGAAACCGTGTACTTGAAGCCTAGAGGGGATTTTCCTATCTGTATCTCTGGGCTCTTGCACAGCTTTATAAACCTGGGCCTCGTGAGTGCTTGGCAGAACATAGCCAGATGTATTCTCCTTGGCCTTTCTCTGGGGAAAGCTCACAAGAAAGAATAGATTTTCTTTTGTTTTCCTTTCCACAGATACACTCATTATGTGAGCCAGCTCCTAGCTGCACGGAGCGGCCCCTGGTTAAAAAAAGCAGGCACCTGGCCTGGAATTGCAGTCAGCTTTCCCAGGCTGATCCTCTGTGCTGCTTCTCTTTGGCAGCTCCTGCACCCCGTGCCAGAAAGCTTGTTCCAACAGAAGGCCAAAACAACGGGGATGCAGAGGATGCTAAATGCCATCTGACCCAGAAGAACTGAGGACATGGAGATCAAATACTGTTGGGAAGTTTTGTTCTGTCTTCACAGAGCTGGAAGTCTTAAGAAAAAGAGATTTTCTCCCAAGAGAAAGTGGTTTTGCACAGGTCTCTGTGGGAAGAAACTTGCCATTTCTCATTAGCATCAGTGCTACCACCACTCATCTGTTAATTCCAAGCTTCATTTACAAGCTGCTGATATGTTGCGCTCAGCTCTGAGTCCTGAAATGCTTTTCTGAGCAGTTCCCCTCACCCCACCAATTTAGATGCCCTCCCCCCCCACCAATCTAAATTTGCTTTCATGTGCTAGGAAAACAAACAAACAGAAAAAACCCAATGTGTGAATTTGCCGCTTCTGAACATCTTGTCCTCTTAATTTGTACCATGCTGGTTTCTTCAGTACAGAAACAGCACTGGGAGCATAGTAAATTTAGCTGCAAGGCGGGGTGGGGGCAGGAAGGGGACAGCAGAGCTGAGGGGTGAGCAGAGACCCTCTGGCTGGGTCTGCTCTCCTCCCAGTGCCTCTCCAGCAGGTTTCTTTGTGTCCTCACTGACCACAGCTTGGAAATGCTGCATCCTTACACAGCTTCTGCATCATTTTATCCTGCTTCCATCATGTTCCTCTGTGGGCCCGGCTCTTTTGCTCATCCTTTTCCCCTTCGACTCTCTTGCTCACATTTATGACCTTAACTCCAGCCACTTCCTCTGAGTCCTCCACATCTCCCTCACCATATGCTGTTGGTACTCTATACAAGATGACAGCAAGTGAGGTCACTGAGCCCAAAGACCAGCACTACTGAGAAAGTATGGTGAAGGTATTATGCAAAAGCCACTCAGGAAAAATGTCTTAGGGCTGAGGTGAAACGGAAAATTAACTGAAAGCAGTGAGCAAATATGTTTTCCATTTGGGCCCAAGGAACACAAGGGGAAGCCTTGGCAAGATGCTTTATACAAAGGACAGGCAATTTGGAGGAAATCAGTAGCTGCAAATCCACAAGTTAACCCACGCAACTTCTTGGGCTTGTTGCCCATTCGATTTGAAACAACAATTTGTTTGGAATAAATAGCAAGCTTTCCTCTTTAGATGTAAAAAAGGGCAACTATAAATCAGAATTAGTCATCTCAGAATAGCATTTCTTTTGGCATTGTAATGAGCTGATGGCCTTTGAAAAGGGAGAGGGAATGGCCAGCTTCATCTATACTGCATTTATTTTATGTAACAACTTCTCATCTGAGATGAAAACTGAAAAGGACAGATTGGTTGTTAGCCAAGAGAGCCAAGTCTCCTTGCATTTATGGAACAGAAACAGGCATGTAAGCCATGATAAGTGGTTACAGTGGCTACAGAGAGAAAGTGGGTCAGAATTTGCGCTGGTGAAAGGTACCTTGCACTACTTGATGATCAGCACCATAATTTTGTGTGTTCAAACTGCACTCTTGGAGTAAGAGCCTGCATGTTCTTTGGGGTACTTGGAAAGGTAGAGATTGCTATGCCGGCATCAGCAAATAAATACATTCATTTAGCACCAGCAACGCAAATGTATAGACCTTTACCCCAAAAATGTGAGACAGTGCCATCATCTGCTGATGTCATCTTACATCACCCTTCAGAGCTCCCCATCAAGCCCAAGATGCGAAGTGCCATGAGCACAGGGTGCAGGAATTTGTGCCTTCCTGAGCAGCCCTGATATTGGACTGGTCCTGCCAGAAAGCATCTTGGATGTCATGGCTGACACTGTCTTGACAGAACAACCCCAAAAACAGTCTAGGAGAAACCCTGCACAATTACAGCCTAACGAATCAGCGCAAGTACCAAGCATATACTCCTCAATCTGTTCTAAGAATACACACCATCACAGTATACCTCTATAGAAAGCAGACTTATGAACATTGTGAGACCTCTCTCAATGCAGTGAATGGTTGGATGCAATACAGAGAATGTTTTGGAGCAAAGGCATTTGCCTATTACACTCCAATTACCTCCAGCACCTGTGTGAATGGCACAGCCCCAAATTCTAGTGGCACTACCACCACTGCTTGCTGCAGCCATTTCTGCAGGGACTGGAGCAGTCCCTCACCATCGTAAGTTCAGCATGTGGACAACAGGTTTTTATTCACAGGTACTATGAACATATTCTGTTTGGATATTGGCAAAATAATGTCTATCTAGAGACCTCTGTTACTGCTTGGAGTCAGTCTGCACTCAACCATCCACATGGGGCTATTTCCCTGTAAACCAGCTCTGCAGTCAAGCTCCTCCTCCCCGTTAGAGATGCACCTGGCCTCACCAGCTGCATGCAGATGAGGAAGGTTAGTGTATCACCTAAAAGCATTTGCTCATCCATCACACGAGATCTGCTCCAGAAACTTTTATACCGGTTCATGGTCTGTGACAAGCTGTGTCCCCTCAAAACCCTCATGAGGAAGACACTTTCCAACCACAAGCAAACAGCTACTGACATTCTGCTGCATGGTGGCACATGACTCATACTGAATAAAGCCAAGTGTAGGACTTGTGCTCTACAGCAGATTGGTGCCTTGATATTTTTTAATTTTAGCTATATAGAGAAATAAGCATATGCACACAATGTGTTTATTTCACTCAGTCAAATGTAATTTTAACAAACATGACAATTATTACTGTGCAACAGAGTGTCTCTGTGCTAAATATTTTAAGTTTCAATGCTTTGTAATTGTATTTCTATAGGCACAAGAAGTATTTCTATGCGTAGTGAATGCATTTCATTAAATAGTATAAATTTACACTCTGTTGTAAATGAATGTTCATTTCACATTGTAATTTTTTTACTGCAGAATGTTGCCATTTTAGTATTCACTGTAATCACTCCACTGTGTTACAAGCAAATGTCATTTATATGGTATGTAAAAATTCAGAGATTTCAATTTGAGGGATCTGAGTGTGAGGTATAAATACATGCAAGCCACGTAACACAAATAAACTTACTCCAGATGGTTGCTTATAGCAGATAAAATCAAATTTCACCATCCTAGGAAGTTAAATTCCCACTGCAATCGAGGCAATTCTGTATAGTTTCTGCTGACCAAAATGGCCAGCAAGTTAGCACCAATCCAAACACAATAAACGTAATGAAGTTTTTGCTACTAATAACAGACCAAACATTATGGTTTCTAAATGCTTTAACAGCTTTTCTGTTGGAATATTTTTGAGAATCCAGAGATCCCCTCAGCTGTCTGTCCCAGAAAATGCTCTGCCTGTAAATGTCTAGGAACAGGACTATTGATACAATAAAATAAATGATTCTAAAAGCAACCATGCTTTATTTGCTCCTCTACCATTACGGCTGCCTGGAGTACTTACAGTACAGCCTGAGAGCATTAAGAAACAGCCAGGCTATTTCTTCTCTGTTGATAGCCACCTTATTGCTTTCAGCAGGTAGCAAATTAAACCTTCAAAATAATTCTCATGTGCACCAACTGTAAAGTGAATTTAAATTAAAGTAATACATTACAAGAAAAGAGAGTACCTAACCGGAGTTCTCAGCAGCCTCCTTCCTTCAAAGCCACCTTCAGTGCACACAAGTACAGTTACACAGTTCACACCTGCCATGGACATCTGCACGTACCATACGGTGCAGGATACACCTTGTCACAGCACTCACACACAGATGTATTTGCAAACACCTCCTGCTGCTGAGAGACAGATTAGTTGAGCCAAGTGCTCCTACAAGCAAACAAGAAATGCCTCGCTGCACATTTCTCCTCCATCAGCACCCACATGTCCTCCCCATGGGCTGTTCAGAGCACAGGGCAAGCTTTATAACACCCCACCCAGCCACCATAAGCAGATGAAGGCTTACAATCGTCCCCATACAGATGGACATGAAGCCCAAGAAATGAAATTAGTCAATGTCACAGAACAAACTTGCATTCAGCCCAGAAGGCCAATGGTACCCTGGGCTGCATCAGAAGAGGGGTGGCAGCAGGGAGAAGAGGGGATTGTCCCTTTCTGCTCTGCCTTCATGAGGCCCCACCTGGAATGCTGTGTCCAGGTCTGAGGCCTCCAGCATGGGAAGGATGCAGAGCTGTTGGAGCAGGTCCGGAGGCCACAGAGATGATCAGAGGGCCCAGGACCACTCTGCAAGGCACTCTCATTCCTCTCACTTGCTGGCTGCAGTGCAGAACTAAAGGTTAACTGAGAAGGTTTTTACTGCTCTCTTTTCCCGAGGTGATACAAATAGGATGGAGCTGAAGTGATGGATCGGAAGTGCTCTACCATAGGCTACAGCCATGAACACAGCTTATCTGCTGGAGAGAACCCAGCCCTGGGAAATCTGAGCACCCTGATGTGAGCTGAATTATGTTCCCAAGAGCTACACTCTGTAGTTACTTTGCTGAAAGTCGACTTAAATGAGAATTAGGGAAGCCACTCATTAACAATCTATTTATTAAATTAAAACTAAGCAATACGTTATTTGCAATCCCATTCCTATTGTTTCTGTGTGTACTTATCTCAATTACAGTCTCCTACATGTATTGCTTGCAGATTTTAAGCTAAGCTTGAGAATAGTCAAAACCTCTGATTTTAGGTCAAACTCAAGATAAAGTTAGCTATTTGCATGTAACTCCCTGCAAGTGTCTCAGCAGACTGATCACAGCCAAAACGGCACTGTAAGGCAGGCACTAGGCACAGCCAGGCTGGGAAATGGATATTAGCAGATTTAAATAGGCAGAAAAACCAACTGCATCAGTGCAGCAAAACCCATTAGGCACAACAGGAGAGAAAGCCAGCAAGAAAATGAGAGGAGCCTTTTCTATGATAGGTTTTCTTCTTCTGCAAGACCATAGAAATATCAAAGGAGACAACTTCTCATGTGTCTGTGCAGCCCTTTGCAAAGCACGGTGATTACTGTTAGCCCTGCTTTATAGCAGAGATGCAACGAGGCTTCAGAGCAGTGCCAGAGCCATGCAGCAGCTCACTGGGGACAGATGCACAACTTGTGCATCCTTAGTTCCCATGTATGAGCAGACTGCTGTCTGGTCTGTTCCTGCAGATGTCCTCAATGGAGTTTGTACAGGCTAGAGACACTCAGCTAGGAAAAGCTTGGGATTATCCTACCTCTGCTGGGTCAGGATGTTATGCTCAGTGCACTGGCACCAGCTCTGTGTCTGCAGCAAAGGCCAGATGCTCCAACACTTTATCACTGATGCTTGCACTTCTCCCACTTTGCAAAAGTGTCTCTCACCTTCTCCTCATTTATATCCCAAACTGAGCATGGCTCCAATTATCAGCTCTTTTGGTTTGAGAGATCCTGGGTAGGTAATAAGCTTTCTCCAGTAAACTCAGAAACTACAGAGAATCTCTATTTAGCATTGCAAACCTTGATTAAATTAAATTAATTAACCTGTTTAATTCATTATTAATGTCCCCTCAATGTCAAGAAAGGAATTTCTTCATCACAGCTAACAGGCAGGACCACAAGACTTTCATACAAAGTTATAAACATGACTCTCCTTGCCCTTATGCACCAAAGCATAAGGAGCATCAGCTCATGTTATTACTCTGGCACAAGAGATTTGATTACTAAGATCTGCTTGATAAAGAAGTAGCTGGAAACTACTGGCATTAGCTCAGAGCTCCTCCTGGATAATTCTGCAGCACTACAAGGCTGCCCATGGTGTTTCTCAGTACAGAATTGGATTTATTGACATTACATTTCCTGATTCAGCCTTCCAGGTTGGAAGCTTCCAACTACCTTGGTGGACTGTCAGTTATGCACAAATCCAGCATCAGTTTAGGTACCCTTTTATAGAAAGAGACCAATATTCCTGGATTGGACCCATGCTATCTGCACTGCAGGTCACTGAGTACTCCGTGCTTGCTGCTAATTAAATTCACTGTTGGAAGCTCCTTACATCTCCACATGATACACATCTGCAGCGATGGATGTCACTCATAATTGCTTTTTGTAACAAGGTTCTGAAAATCATATTGTTATGTCTAGGTATGGCAGGGCCCTAATGGAACACAGTGATCATACATGGCATTCATAGTCTACCACATTGTGCCAAAATTGGGTATAAAGAAGTTTCTGTTCTCTTTCAGTATGTTCTTATTTTGGTCAGTTTAGAGCTGTATTTACAAAGGAAGGTTAAGAAGCATTAACATAAAACAAACTCAAGTTTGAGACTGTTGATATAACCTAAATGATGTGCTAATTTTAAGACACAATATAGTCTATAGGAACAATATCGATTGCCAGTTTGCATGATTTCTCACACATTACCCTTTTATTGTTTGACCTGACACTGAAGGAAACCAAATGAATGAATACATACCAAGGCAGCTGCCTTGGTCATTGCTTGCGAGGGCTGATTGCATAACTTGGCAAGGAGCTATGTGGCAAACAAGCACCATGTACAACCTGACCTGTTTTTAACTTTCCCTTGCCAAGAAAGAACTACCGCAAATTTTCACATTTGAGCAAAATGAGTAAAAGGGATAAAGCTGAAACTACATCATCCCAGATGTTACTGTTTTTAGTCTCAGACATGAGAGAAGGAACTAAGGAAAAAAAACGACAAGGTAAGCTTGCCCCAAACATGCCTCTTGGCACCTATACTGCTGCTATTTCTATCTAAAGAACACATTCCCTGTGAACTCAGCTCCTGTGGAAGATTCCCTAGGAACAAGTGCCTGTGCTATTGGGCAGAAATTAAAATCAGATCTCAGAGGAGGTTTCATCCAGGCCAAGGATGAGAGAAGTATTCATACTACCAACAGGAACATTCTGCTGCTGCTTGTACTTTTGCAGTCTCATCAAACCCCTATGCAAAATTCACACGTGTTGTTTTTGATACGTGAAGTCTGGGTTTGTTTTATGGAGGGATAGGTACTACCAGATCATCAAGTTTTTTTCCTGTGGTAATTGCTTAAAATAAGTCAGGGGAATTGCTCCTCAGAAGCGCTTATTGCTCACTTCTGATCATAGAGCAGCTGCTCAGAAGTAGACACCTCCACTGCAAATAGGAGAAGCGCCATGCTTAATGATCCCTGCAAACCAAACTCTTGAGGCACAGGCACACCCAAGTCCAATAGCAATTAATTATTAGCCAATTAATCAGTTAACCACATTCAGATATGCATCTGGCCTAGAAACTGCTTGGAAAGCTTAGCAGCTTCCAAGTTCTTCTGTGTTTGCACACAGCATAGATCTCTGGGAAAGTCTGAGCAGGAAGCATAGTGTAGCTAAGTATCAGAGTCATGTGAAAACAGTCTTTAGAATTTGTATGTAGAATTTGATTGTTGCTATCCAATTTTATTCTTCATCAATTGCTGAGTCAAAAATGAAGTGGAATTTTGCCAAATGTTTTAGGTAAAAAACAAAGGATGTGGAAAAGTCTTGTCCCGAAGGGCTTTCTGCTTAGACGTGCCCTTGCTCAAGATCAGGGAAATAAAACATTTCAGCCCTTTTCAGCACCCAGATTTCAATAAAATTAAAACCATCAGCAGCATACCTATAACTAGAAAGTGCTGCTGAACAAAGCTCGCCTTGCTTGGGTGCACCAGCTCAAACCATGTTATGTTGAGCTTTTCGTTGGTAGTAATAATGTGCTTATAGGCAGAAGATTAAGTTATCCGGCCTGTCATTGCATCTCTCCCCCAGTCCTTTACATTTCCACCAGGAATCCAGGTAGGACTTAATGGCTTTGGTTTGCCTGAAGCATAGTTCCAAAGAAGGCATTCAGACTCAATTTGATGGCGAGACTGAGACGAAGAGAGGAACATTCATATAACTCACTGAATGTTTCTTTTCCAAACACATGGCAGAAACTTGTTAAGATGATTTCTCAGATGGCAAAAAGAAAACCTTGGGGAATCAAGGCACTATTTGTTGCTGCTCTGTGCCTGAAACATCTGAGATTTCTCCATATTGGAAGAGGAGACCATGGGGAGCTGCAGATGTTCCCTGCAGCATCTCTGCAGCAGCAAAGGCAGACCCTTCTGGCAGCTCCCGGCACGACAGCTGTGTCACAGAGGCATCGATGACACTGACGTGCTTAGATCCCAGTTTAGTTGCACTGGTGTTTGTTAGTCACAGATAGAGAAGGATAACACCCAACTACACATTCACTTTCTTAGGAGATAGCTGTAAGAACGCCAAGCATTTGACTACATCAGCATCTTAGCTCTGTTCCTAAGACTGCTACTAGTTTCTTGTCATAACAAGAAAGATAACATCTGCTCATGATTCAGGTGCAATAGAGAGCTAATGGAGGGCTTCTGTCAGTGACATGTCATCCTGGCTCTGACATGACGGACAGTGCCCAGTAGAGCATCTCTACTTCAAAAGCCTCTACAGCTCAAAGAGTACCATTTTGCTGGGGGCAAACTGCATTCAATTTCACACATTCTTATGTTTTCTTACTGGCAGTGTCAAAAAAAAGTGCAAAAGATTTAAGCATGTATGTTATGTAAAGAATTACAAGAATGACATGAGAGAGCTGCAGAAAGCTCAACAGTTCAGCATTACAGACACTGGTGGGAACATGTTTGCTGAGCTAGTTGCTGGTTCTTATTTGCAATTCAAGGAGCCCATGATTGATCAGACCATTGTTTCTTCTCTGCTGCCTAACATACTTTCCACCTTCAGGGAAATACCGAAGAACAATTAAGGAATGATGTGCTTAAGGTATAAACCTGTGACATTTTGGTTGATATTTTAAGTAATCCTAGCATTTCATTTAATGATACAAAATAAAGACTTGTACAGCCTGATTTCCCTCGCACTATTCCAATCAGAGGCAATTGCAGCCTGAGTCTCAGGTGGAACATTATATTTGCAAATCAGATTTTGGGGGTGGGGGAAATAAATCTGTCAGTCCATGGATTGATCAGAAGTTTGAAAGAAAGTCTTAGAATGAAAGGGTGAAATCTTGGCTGCAAAGTCAACTAGCAGCCTCATCCAACATTTCTCACAGCTCTTTTAATAGCATAAATGTTTCAAGCAAGTACATCTGGGTCTCTGAAACAGTGGAAGCAGTATTTCAAGTATCCTCAAAGCCAGCGACTTGGATGGGCTTGAATTGGTGACAATAATTGTGAAGATTAGCTTCTCAGGCCAAGTAGAAAGAAGCCAGGGCCACGCAGGCAAGCTTAGTTCTCTCCCAGGAAACACGTGAGCGGAGCAGGATGCCAGGGCTCCAAAGAGGAGAAGCTGGAGGGCATATCAGCTCACGTGCTGAATGGCAGAAAATTAACAATTTTGAAATCACAACTACTCAAAACCATGTATTACTGACTACATGAAGGCAAACAATAGGAGAACAATAGAAATAGAGGTGTAAAACTAGAAAATATGCTTTGGGCACTGAATAGTCAATATTTGTTCCTCAAATTATAACCAGTGAACCAAACTTTGTTTATGCCTCAGTTATGACTGCGAGGGATACATCAGCCAGTGTTCAACAGAGCAACACATACCAGACCTTTCCCCATCAACAGGATTCTCAAAACATATCACTTAAGGCAGGTCATGTGACAGCAAGAAACCAGCTGTTGGCCTATAGCTTTCTTCTTGTTCCATTTATAAAACAAAACTTTTGGTAAGACAAGTCAGACCAAATTCAGGTGCAGTGCTGCCTCTTACCTCAGCCACTTTAACCCATCTGATAACCAGTCCAGATTGTATGCCAGTGTTTCCAACAACTAACTTGCAAGAAATCTTGCAATGAACCTTAGTCTCTTTTCACACTGATTTTAATATACTCACAGAGCTTTACATACATTCATATGTAAGTTCATATACAACTTGAAAATAAAATACTGCCAGCCTAACAGACTAACTAGTGACCTGAACATTCCAGTCAATGATGATGTAGTGAGATGATTTATGCCTCAGCTGTCCTTGCTGAAGCAAGGAGGGGTTCCATCAAATAACCTGAACTCAATTATTCCTCAGAAGCACCAGTCTCCCTAACCTTGGGAAATTCTTGATGTAGCTGGTAAGGGGGAATACATCTCTCTGGCAGCTAACTACAAAAGGAGGAAGTGAGACACTCAGCATAAGGAAAACACTGAAAAAGTGGATTGATACACTGGAAGATATATATGAAGAAAAGGGGCAGAAAATTTCTCCCTTGCCAAGCAGTACACCAGGCCAGAGGGTTACAGATCCATTCTGTGCTAACAATGCTGTGATCACAACCAACTGTATTCTTTTATTGACTTTAAATAGTGGCTTTGTAGCTGCCTCTTATGGGAAGGAGACAAAACGAAGTGTTACAGAACACCTCTTGATCAGCCACTTGGCCTGACTGGCTGAATTTAATTTTAAAGCTATGCCAGGGAAGCCGAGCAGGCCCTCAATGATTGGATGCTCATGGTCTTCACTGGAGCCTGATCAAACCATTGTCTTCCTTCTGGGAGTATGCAGTCCTGCAATCCTGCTGCTGGAGCAAAGCTGTGATAATACCTTGTGGAAAATTGGCAGGAGCAACCATTTAATGTCACATTTCTGCTTTTACTGAGCAGCTCTTATTACTTTATACACATTAAAAATGCATAGCTGCTTATAAATCTTTGATTACACTGCACTAGACCTGTTACATTTTCCACTTCCCATCTAGGATTGAAATCTGCACGTTACATATATGCCATACTGGACATCAGACACGCTGATATTCCACAGGCATTCAAAGCGAGCAGCAGCTGGTTCTGGGAATGGTCCCAAAAGCAGGAAGGCAGAATTTATCTTTTTAGAAAGTAATTATGGTGAAATTGTGAGAGGCAACATCAGTGTTTCAGAGTGGTGTGCCTGGAGGCTGAGATGTGCTTTCTTCTCACTGTACTTCCTTTCATGTTCCTACTGTGAGAGACAGCATGACCCTTACCAAATGAACAGCTACGATTTCATATATATTTTTAAAGCTCCAGGTAAATTAAAAAAAAAATAATAAAAAAAATGGATGTGCCTGTCAGTATAACCCAGTTTCCTGAAAAGGTAAGAGTAGCCTACAAGTCACTGGAAGGAATCACTCATAAAAGATGCGTAACAATTATCGAGTACCCCCATTGATACAGCTTCCTACCAAATGGTACCCTTGAGAAAGCCACCAGTGCATTGCCCTATTTGCAGACTTTCTCCCCCTTTCTCACCTTCCATCCCTCCTCATCAGATCTTCTTCTGCTACATCCCCACTGCCACATAGCAGTCACATCCCTATGCTGCTCCTCCTGCCACCCAGTCCTCAGCAATTGAGAAATGCCATCACACCACCCCCTAACAAGGGCAGTTGGCCTGCGTGAAACCTGCTGTAGAGACAAGAACACACCTGGGGAACCTCCCTGTCCCTGTGGAAGGAGAGGGGCACATCACGCTAAGGCCCATGAAAATTCAGAGGAAGGCCACAAAAATGGTCCAAGGGATGGAACATCTCCCCTGTAAGGACAGGCTGAGAGAGCTGGGGCTGTTCAGCCTGGACAAGGCTCCAAGGAGACCTGAAACCTTTCAGCATCTAAAGGGCAACTATAAGAAGGAAGGGGGCAGACTCTTTAGCAGGGTCTGTTGTGATAGAACAAGAAGAAATGGTTTCAAATCAAATGAGAGGAGATTTAGATTGGATAAAAAGGAGAAGGTTTTTACAATAAGGGTGGTAAAACACTGGAACAGGCTGCCAAGAGAGGTGGTAGATTCCCCATCCCTGGAGACACTCAAAGTCAGGCTGGTCAAGATCTGAGCAACCCGATATAGTGTAGGCGTCCCTGTTCATTGCAGGGATTCCTGATTGATTCTAAGCTACAGAGGCATCCTGAAAACCACAGTTTTCAGAGCTGGGAGGATAAGGTAGTTAGTGAGGGGAATGTCATCAATAAGGAAAAGCAAAAATAAATACCAGCATACAAAGAAAAGGTGTCAGAGTTGTGCACTGTACTTCCTGAATGAGATGCCACCACCACTCCCGCCTTCCCACTTCTTGCCTTGAGACTTACTGCACTCAAGTGTGCTGTCTTCCAGTTTAAAGCTGATTTGGGAAGAAGGTGGCATTTCTCTGCCCACATTTATTTTTTTCCTTCAGCAGAGGTACATTTGGGTGGATTTCAGAGTCTGAAATCAATAGATGAAAGCCTCTGTGACCGAACAAGCTAGATGCAGGCGGCTGTGAGAAAACCCCCCTCAGTCTCTCAGGTGGTGATGAAGGAAGCTTTGCACCTGGCCCCATATCCTCTTTACCTGCAGCAGCTCCTGGCAGCCATGCCCTGCTCTGCCCTTAACTCTGCAGAGCTGGCACTTCCCAGGCCCTCGGGGCAAGCACTGCTGCACACAGCCCCCTTGCTGACCGCTTCACCCCCTTAGCAAACACACTGCTGCTTTCTGTGCTTTGAAATAATCCCCTTGTGTTCGGCATCGCGCAGATTACAGACAGCAGGCTTTACCTTCTTTCAGCCTCCTCTCTTTTTCAAGCCAGCATCAGGACAGCTTCTCTGCGGAACTGCCTGTTCCATGTACCAAGAGATTAAGAGGAAAATGTGCTATTTTCATGAGGGCTGACACAGCCATTTTTTCCATTTATTCTTACTGACTTCTTTTTTCCCTAATGTAGTGCATTATACAAGCTCTTCTCTCAGTTTCATTTTTTACAGCCGTGTTTTAATATCCTTTAGAAAATGTATGCATTATTTAGCATACTGCAGAGCAGAGGCAGACCAGGTGTGAACCATTTCACATTGCAGGAAAACACGTTCTCTTTTCCATATAATTATCAAACTTGCTTCTACAGAGACCTCTTCCCTACAGGTAGGCAACAACACCGCATTACCTGATGCCACCTGACCAGTATTCAAAGAATGTGGGGATTTCCCCTGACAGGCAAAGTGCTTAGAAACAAGGAACTAGCCAAAGGAAGGGGAAAACACTCCTAGGCAAAGCTTGGCTTTGTTGGCAGGTCATTTCTCAACAGTTAGAACTGAGTATTGAGAAAAGGAAAATCCGTGCTTCCCATTCCAATATTGTTTGAGGAATATCAGTTACCAAAGAGAGAGAAATGCACAGTGTTACCAGGAGTGTTGCAAAGTGAAAGGCACTTCCCTCTTCAGACCTAGTTAAACAGAGCAACCATTTGAAATGCGGGTGAGAGTATGCAATCTTACCTTGCAGGCACAGAACCATCCTATCTGTCCCAAAATGACCCTAGATTGCACTTTTTCACCCGGGCATTGAAGCTTTCCCCTTTCATGCTTTCCTTTCCCCAAGTTACCCTTTCAAATGGAGCTAAACTGGTGGCTAATCCCTTTGATGTGAGGGCTGTCTATATGAGAGTACTTGAGAGAAATCAATTCAGATTATTTAAGAGTGTAAATTCAAGGCAGAGGCTTCAACCAGCATGAGCCCACCGTATGAATACCCATTCACATTTACCGCAGACTGAATGCAATTAAGCAGAATTTGTTTCCACAGCAAACAATGTAGGCTATACATGTAGGGTGCACTCGATTTTCATGGTGTACTTTCACATAACCTACAATAGCACGTTGTCTCAGGACAACCATTCTGTGATAGCACTAAAAATGCCCAGATGCTGCTTGTTCACCCTAGTGCAGGCGAGCACTTCCAATACTTCTATGCCCAAACCAAACAGTAATTGCTTTAATCACCAACAAGCACCTGCATGCAGCATTAACCATGCCTAGTGCAGTGTTATATTTGTCTAAGCTGCAGTAAGCACACAGTAACTCTTTAAATAACGTGCCTTATCTCAGCCTCTTCTGAACACACCTGCTCCAAGACTCTCCATCACCAGAAATGATCATAAAAATCTTCTTCCAAACATCTGCCCTTTTTGTCTTCACTGCAGAGGCCCATCCCTCCTACTGCAGACCACCTTGTTCCAAACAGGCCAACCATTGGGTCTTTACCTGAGACACCTGGTTTTCAGCTTCTGCTCACAGCAATGCCTTCCTGTTAGTGCTGAGAATGCAGCAAAGAGCGCTCATGGGATGCCTACGCAGCCTCCTGGCAACACAGCTAATATGCTGCCTCTGAAGCACATCTTCCAGATGGTCACATCAGCAGTCCCTCTGTCAAGGAGGCACCATGCAGCACGTCCCACCTGAACTCTGCAGGAAACAAAGACAGGTTGGATCCTTGCTGCTAGGAAAGCCTGAAAACCCTTTACATAAATTCATTTACACAGCTATTGAAAACAATGCTTTTCTGAGGCATCTACATTGTTAACGTGATGGGAAGAACAATGTTCTGAAAGTTGCTAGCATTGTATCTCAGGCACCCAGTACAAGAGAGGAGTGTCTATGCTCACACACTCTGGCAAAGCAGCTACAGGGCGCACATCACAGCAGAGAAACAACGTAGATTCAATAAGATGATTACTTTTAAAAATTTAGTGGCATCCTAAGAAATATCAAAAATGCCACTGACCGCTCATGGAAGACTTCTTAAAAAGAGTTATCGTGCATTTAAAAATCAACAATCCAAACATTACAGGGGAGGTTAACGTGGCCCCCATAGCGCAGTGATAGTCAGCTCCATATGCAAATACTTTGTGTCACTTTGTGCCATTATTTTTGTACCGTGTAGCCGTATGGGATCAGATGAGAGGAGGAGTTCTGAACTTTTCTGAGCACAGATGAATGAATTCCGGCTGAAGAAGCAGCACAGATCTCACACTAGCCAGTCCAAAAATAGCAAAGAAATCCCTTTTCTACATTTAGCACTGTGTGGAAGGGTTTACGCGTTCAGTCATGCGCTCCACAGCTAGCTAATGTTTTAGAAGAGCTGTATCTTTTTATTTCTACCTACAAAAGGATGTAGGAGTTTTGAATATTATGAAGATATTATCTCCCTCCTTGTGTCTCTTTCAGTAAGGCTGGCTCCAATAAATAGCACATAAATCTTAACTGTCTGTAATAGAAAGACATTTTTGAAAAAGGATTGCTCGTCTAGACTACTACCCATTTTGTACCACTTCTTCTTGCCTTGTTCCTTTTTCTTTTCTTCTGTGGGAAGAAAACAGAGATTTTTCCTCTTTCCACTTTTTTTTTTTTTATTGGCCTGATCTTATTCTTGTTGCTGATATAAAAGAGCAGTGATACAATGCAGTTTTTCATTTTGGCAGCTTTTTTAAAATGGATTCCATGGCGTGATCTGACCAGTGACAAGTGACCCAGCACCTCCACTCGGAATACTGAAGCTGAAAGATCTGGCTTCCTGGGGGCTGATGGAGATACAGCAAGAATTAAAAAAAATTACTGCACAGGAGCAGCGGTGACTGATGTAGGGTCTGCATGCTGAGCTTTTGACCTGAACCGTTTCTACAGCAACTGTGCAATATATTGTACTTTATATTCTCAGGCTTGCATTGGAAGCCAATTAAATTAAAAGGCTATCCATTTCACCATATTTGTCTCCAGGACGCCCAACTAGAAATGCAAATGATTCCTGTTCAGAGTTTCCTGCGTCAGAGAAATTGATACTGTACTGTTAATTTGTGACGACAACATAAACCAATATGCGATTTCCAGTGATTGGAAAGATACATGCATAGGATGTACGCTGAACTTAAAGGACACTGATTAGAGACATCATGGAATTAAACCCTCCGAAGGGCAAGGCCTCAAGCCCTCAAGGTAGCTCTTTATTTTGGTTTAATCAGATAGTTCACCACTGTAACTTGTGCTTTTTAAGAGCCAGACGCATCAATACTGGAATACGTGAATTAGTAATATTGAACAGCTACAGTCTCAGGAAAGCTTGGTGAAAATAAAATCTTTAAAAGGTGGTCAGTAAGTACTTTTCTGCATCAAGAAAGGCAAAGCAGAAGTGGAGGAAAAGAATATTTCCTACTAAAAATAAAGCAGGAATCATCATCAGTGCACCAATCTGAACAACAAAGAGCATATTCTCAAATATGCTGCCCTTGGTTTCCAGCTCTGTGAGAAATGAATGGTTTGGTCAAATAACAGGAAAGAAGCAGGCCCGCAACATTATTCTATTGCCCGTATTTTTATTTTAAATTAAGCTTCTTGTACAGTTCCCCGTGTCCCTTAGAGCAACAGTAATTTCTGATCTGGAGGAATGACCTTCACAATGGAAGGGAGGACTTGAACACCATCCTGCGGGATGCAAAATCACAGCCTGCAACTTGCCATTTGGAGATCACTTTTGCAGGCTTGCAGCCATCATCTTGCCTATCATCAATGGCAGATCAAATTTTAGAGCTTTTGTAATGGCCATGGTACAGAAAGCTTGTTGACAGAGTAGATGTGGGTATATAACAGAGGCAGCAGCTTTCATTACAGTTTATCTAGACACGGCTGGCAGGATATAATAGACTGAACGATGTTGAAATGACAAAAATGTCTCCAGGCTTATGAAAAGCTGGAACACTATTTCTAGGGAAACCTGGCAGCTTAGACAATTGACAAACAACTCCTTTTTCAGATAGGTGAAGTCATTCTGGACTAGAATCATTCATCTGCTGGAACTCCTGATCTTTCCACCAGATGTGAGCTTGAAGGCAGTTCTCCGGGGTGAGAAAATGAACTTCCTTCCCTCTCATACAGCTAAATTAGTTCTGTTCTCATCTCTCCCTGCCTCTCAGTAAATTCTCAGTCAGGTATTGAAGTACCAAAAACAGAAAAAGATACAGTGAAAAATCTAAAGAAAGGTTTCTTAAAATGGTTTGGAAATAGAAGCAAATACGTAAATTTCAGGAGGGTCACACGACCTTCTCTACTTCACTATAATAACTGGAAAGCACTCAACAGGATGAAAAGCAACTGATTTTAAAATGACTGAAGGAGAGGCTCTTTTCAATAGTTCTTTATTAGCCTGAGGGGTTTATGCCACAAAGTAGAAATTGGGTCAGCAGCATAGCAGGCTTCCAAAAAAAGTGTGAAGAAAGAACATAATGTGCCGCAAAACTGAACATCTAGAGGGGGTTCTGTGCCTGTGTACGTGTGTGGACGTATTGCATGTAACAGGTGGAATAGCAGAAAGTGAGCTCTAAACAATGAGGGTCAGAAATTGTGTTCAGGAACATTTTCCTATGGATTGACCACTGTGAAGTTTCTTAAGCAATCTTTGATGTGGCTGGAATGGACCCTGCTAAAAGAGAGCATGAATTAGAAAGTTCACAGGTGTATCCGACACAGAGTTCCCAGTATTTGTATATTCTTAGTTAACTAATTTTCTTGCTTTGGGATAGAAAATTTAAGTTTTCCTTATTCTTGTAATTCCTCTGCAGGATATTAAGCTTGAATTTGATGCAACAATGATGATGGCTAATCTTCCTACCCACTTTGCAATTTAGACAATGAGATCTCCAAGAAGAAAGCTTTGCCTTTAATCATATATTTTCGCTTGATTCTCTAACTTTAACAACCAGCTTCTAACTCCAACTGCTTTTCAAAGCTTTTATCTTTCTGGATAACATTTTCTAAATTAAGCCTTTTCCTGAGCACGAAACAGGAAGAGTCCATGCTGGATTTTTGATTTCTTCTTAAATTAAAATCTGTCTTAAAACCTAAACAGTATTTCCTGTGGTTAGGGAAAAAAAAAAAAAAAAAAAAAAAAAAAAAAAAAAAAAAGGAAGAAGAGACTTTAAGTGGAACTCATTTCAGCAGTGTAGTTGAGGCCAAGGATTTGGCCTGATTAGACTGGGTTTGGGGTTTTGTAGGAGCAACAACATTCAGAGTTATAAAATCTAATGAGAAAAAGTGCAATGAAAGGGAAAAAATATTTCCTTCATTTAAGGAATTAGGATAGAAATTAATTCCAGATAAGATTTGAATAGGATAGTTTACCTCATTTTTTGTTTTAATGAAGTGTTCTGCACAATCTCTTAAGGCATTCTGGCCTGCCCATGGCACGAGAAGACAAAGTGCAAAAGATTGTTCCTGTTAAAGTAACAGAAAATTCATTGATTTTACATGCAGAAAAGTACCTGCCCTCTCTGATAACTGTGGTTATTGTCAGAGTACGTGCATGGCATCTGCTACCCTCATTACATTATTTTGATTTTGCACTTTTGTTAGCACAAAACATTAAGTGCTTTTTGCTAGAGACTTTAATGAAAACAAAAAAAATAGATTCAATTTTCTCTGCAAATTTGAACACTTTATATGTAGCTCTTTCTACAGAGAAATAGCATTAGAAAGAAAGCAATTTTTGGTGAAGAATAAATCAATGGGAGCTTTTCCTGACACTCTCCAGTAGAGTGGTTAACATGCCCTAGTTGCGAACATACCTTTAACACACAGGACTAGCCGGCCTGGAGCAATACCCCTTGAAACCCACAGGCAAACCTATGCTTCTCCCCAGTTCCCTCAGCCTTCCAACTCTTTTCTTTCATCAGTGCTGAAGGGCTTGAAATTCACGGTGTAATAGGGCATGTATCGCTGTTAACCAAGTAATCTTAGGATATTTACAGGAACACTTTGACCAGCTTCTGCTGCAACAAAACTAAACCCAGTAGAGGAGAACAACAATGAGAAGCACACCTTCCCCAGGGTTACAAGTTCCACCAAGAATGAGGCAGAGACTGGTTCTTCCCCACATATCTGAAAGATGCTCTATCACCTTTATATATTTGGCATAAGCACAACTGCAAACCCCAGGAACCAAACTGCGGGATGCAAGGCAGCATTCAGGGGGATGCAGTGTGCTCAGGCAGGCAAGAATGCAACATCCTTAAAGATCATCAGTATGAAGAACAAACAAGTTACAACACAATGAACTTGATTTCTGAAGGTCAACTGTTCCAGTGGATACTTTTCCCTTCCAAATCAACAAAAATAAAAAGCCTTTCACTCACTGAAACACGATACCTCCAAGCCCTTTAGGTGCAGTTTATTCACATACAACACGCACGAGATGGTGCTGATACAGATAGTCCTCTCCGGGAGCAAATTCTGCAGGCTATGCCATCCAAAGAATCAGTCTTCAGTGACACAGAAACAGAACACCTAGAACACCTCTCAAATCAAGCCTGCCTGCTTGCAAGGACAGTTAAGGAGAACAAACAAACAAACAAAGGACAGACTTGCACCTTCAATTAAGGTTTATCAAAATAAAAATCTCTGCTATAGAAAACCAAGGCTTCTAAGATATGGGCCTTCTTATTTACAGTTATGGTGTTTTCCTAGGAACATTGAGAGAAAAAGGGGCATCACCATAGAAAAGATCATTTTGTTAGTTCATTTATACAATTACTGAAGGTTTAAGCCACAAGAACGAGATGTGTTCTGGTTTGAAATGTCAAATATGAAGCTCTTCGATATTCAGAGTTTAGGAACTGAGTCAAAAAGAGTTTCAAAACTGAAGGATATTTTGGCCAATCTTTCAAGTCTCTCAAGTAAACCTAAGTGAATTAAATATAATATTTCATGACTGATTAGAGTATACATTTGACCATTAGTTATGTCTCACAGTCTGCTATCTACCAGCTGGAACATTTATGAGACCTTTTATAACTTAGTTACAGCTACCTTGTGGGACAGTTTAATCATATAAAATCTTATAATACAGATGCACAAGTAAAACAATACCAGCTGTTGGCTTGTGCCCTTGTCGTGTTGCTTTACTCTTTACTGCTCCCCATGCCATGCTGCACATCCCCACTGCAAGGGGACTGCCCTAGGAATGATGCTATCTGCAGGGGCAGGCTGATTTGTTGCCTGACATCCAAGACACACAGTATCTGAAGGAGCAATAGAAATGTAGGACTTCATAGGGCAAGGTGTCACAGGAGGTATACTGTGCAAACAGTTTGATAATAAAGAGAGTGAGCGGGTGGATAAGTTAACACTGAGTGGACAACACCCACCTACCCAACTGTTTGAAATTATTCTCTTCCTCAGAGAAGGATCCTGCAAAGCTTTGGCACAGGGTTCCCCTTTCTAGCCAAGGAGAAGAACAAGCCTTGTCTAAATTAAGTGCTTGGATTTTCAGGATAAAATGGCTTAATGCCATCTTTGTCATTGCAAGTAGAGCAAAACAGTGAAAGACAAAGCATTGGAAACAGGTAAGGTGACACAGCTCATCGACAGGCAGCACTTCTGGCTAATGCAACACACTCACAACTGCAGCACATTTGGATGGCACAATCTATTTTTATAACCTTTTCTTGCTGGACTGTACTTCATTTCTTTCTTTGTCTTACCTCCCACTTCTCTGCCAGAGGTGGTACAGAAAACATACAACAGCAGCAACGGGAAGGAGAGCAGAGAGGTATCAAGTTATACCACCGACCTTGTGGCTAAGCTGAGCAGCATCTCCTCAGAATTAACATAATCTTTGAAAGGTTCCCATGTGTTTGATGCTGACTGTGCAAGCGTGCGCTAATCAGCTTCATACTATGATCAGAATATTAGAACATAACTTTGCTAAGCAAATGGATGAGAAGATCAGCAAATACTCAGCGATGAGAATAAAACATAGGTCTGTAGGAAAGAACTGGATTCCCATCAGCATATGGCATAGCCTGGGGAGGGAAGGAGTCCTCACAGTGGGACGACTGAGGGCACTGTGCTGATGGGATGTCTCCTTCATATCCAAGCTGTCTATCTTTCATTTCTCTCCAACAACAACAACAACAAAAAACAACAAAAACACCACAGATAGATAAAGTCTAGATAAAGTCCCATTCCTGTGACTGATGAGAGGATTTCCCGCTTGTGAATTCCCCTGCAATGAACTCTACAAGTAGGTGCCTCCTGGAGCAGCAAAGTGCCACACAACAGCAGATCAATGTGCCTCAGTACTGGTATGCCAAAGTCTCACCAATCACCCTTCTCCAAGCCTAAGGACTTTTCTGCCACAGGATCTCTGGATTCTTCCAGGAAACCCCATAGAACAGCCCACTGCACCACAGATGCGCAGCCACATGATTGGGTGCATGCACGCAGTGTGCTTGCTGGGCTCCATAAGCAACAGCAGCTACATGCAGCTTCCCTTAGACACGCATACCTCACATAACAGAGTCTATGACAATAGTTTAAGCCTCACCTTTCTTCCTGCTCTCTACTCACTCCCTTTCTTTGGTACATCCTGGAGGACTCTGCATAGGAAACAGCAGGTGTGGAGGTAACTAACAAGATATTCAACAAGACTTGATTGCGATGGAGATGGCAAGCCAAATCACCCCAAACTTCTATTTCTCAGCATCCCGCTTTAAAGATCATTTTATTTATAGCTAGAAAAATTACCTGCAGCAGTATTGCTGGGAAACTAAAGCTTACAGTAACTTTAGCTTCCATTTCAGCTGCTCTATGTTGAATATTCCCCTTGGAGATCTAGACAGCAGATACACTGTCTTTATATAACGCGTTCAACAGATAATCAAAATGAGGTAAATGGGTACTGACCCTCTTGTTTCTTTTTCTTTTTTTTATTTTTGCACTCCCCTCTTCACATTGCAACATACAATTGCGAAGCATGAAATATGTGCACCCTTACTGAGATCTATTCTTTTTAAAAGCTGACAGAGCACTTGAGGTTAGTAAGTGAACTGTGCAAGGGTAGGTCACATTTTTAAACAAAGAAAAACACAAGGAAAAAAAAAAAACAGCCCTACAGTGGATTAATGTGATTTTGGTTTCATAGCTGACAATCAATTTTCATCATTGTTTCAAGCATGAAAGATTTTGCAGCGGCTGCATAAAACTTCAGGGCTGCAAACATTTGATGTTCTGTCAAGCATCTTGGCTTTCCTGTCATACACGCCACAGCCACAAATCACTACCTTGCGGTCCTGGGTAATGATTATGAAGATTATTCAAAAAGTTGAGCTTTAAAGAGTTATTAACAGTACCTTTGCACTTCAGCAACACACAAACAAGCAATTGTGCTGTTCACAAAAAGCCTGATTTTCTTACTTTAATATGCTGCTCATTTTTCTCTATCTTGACTTGATCTCTCTGGCTGGGTGTTTTCACCTCAAATTCCAAGTAATCACACTGCCATGAGTGTCACCCACTAAGTGAAAGCACTGAAACAGACCGAAAAAAAGAACGTTTGCAATCATCTTGCGAGATGCAAACATGGGTCCAGAAGCTGAGCAGCGCACACAGCTTTCAGAAAGGCCAGTTGTGCTGCTTGGAGTGTGAACGCTGCACAAAAATGCTACATGCCAAGACAGAATTGGATGGTTTTCACCCTCTCCCGCCCTCCTCCCCCCCCCAAAAAAAAAAAAAAAAAAAAACAGCTTTATGAATGAGCACACCTTCTATTTTCCTACTATAAAAAACCACAAAGCTAAGCTCTCTGAATTCAGGACATTTTGCTCTGTTTTAGGGCCCCAAGAGGCTGTCCAGAGAAGCAGGTCACATATGGATACAATTTTAAATTAACCAGGTAAAATACAACTGATTTGTTGAAATACAAGTTGAAAGCTTCTAAAGTTGCCACTAAAATTCAAATTTTGTCCTGTAAAGTCTTTCGCCTAAACAATGTGTTCTCATTTATTTATTTTTTATTTTGCCTTGCACTTTTACTCTATCAACAGCATCTGCAGATGACTACATTCTGTACTTTGCTGTGACACTGGATTTGTGGATGGAAGTAGAGTAGAGTTAGACATTTTGAGCATGTGCTCTCCTAACTCCCACTGCAGTTCTTTGGACACACGTGTCTGAGATTTTAGCCTCATTACCACAAGTGATTTTTATCATTCAAATGTGTTTCAGCTGCAAGACAGGGTTAACAGAACTTCTCTGAGCAGTTAATCTACCCGAGGGTACACCAGGAGGGCAGGTTAAAGAACACCTGTGTCTTCCTCAGAGCCTTGGAAGTAAATACTAATGAGCATTACTAAGATCTTAAAATTGGATAGAGATGCTTAGGCTCCACCACAAACATTTTAAGGGAAACTGCCCTTTTTGAATAAGCTCTAATATAATCTAGAAAGAGTAAATAATTTTAATGAAGGGATGGGAGGGATTTACCTCTCTCCCATTCTCACTCTCATGAGTGAGAATCGTAGTAAGTCAATGTAATAGGCTTAGTTATCTGGTTACATTTACGAAACACTCATCTGCAAATCTTGTGCAGACAAATAGGTATTTAGAGCCCCAAAACCTGCGTTCACACAAGATAAATATATGGTAGGACTGGATAGTACCTCAAATTTAAATGCTCTCAAGATTTAAGGTGACTTCTCCAAAGGCTAGACAAAGATAAAAGTTCAAATCAAACAAACTTTCCCCATCTTACACCTTCAGAAGTTAATGAGACTACACATGCACCTTTTGCGTGATTCTCTTTTTGTGAGCTAGTGCTCTCCCTTCTCCAGTGTTTAATTAACAAATACCCAAATGAACTCCTCAGGATAAAGCTACAACCTAAAAATTATTCACAGAAAAGAGATGTTGAATAATATCTGACACACAAAAACCCATTTGTAGATAATTCCCAATCAGCAATATTCATTGACTAAATTAGACATGGTTAATTATTCACCCATCTTTCACTACACAACTCCCCTCTGCCCTAAGCCTCAACAAATTCCTAAAAGGATCAGAATGCTGATCACAGCCCAAGCCTCTCAGCTTTACATCTCCTGTTCAGTTTCTTCCCTTTGGTCCTTTAGTAAGCAAACACTTCTGGTTCAGCAATTTGGCAAACCAATGAATTTTTTTCTTGCAATTATATAATTGCTGCAAGGCATTCAGTCATCAGGAATGCCATCCAGGAGATTCACAGCTGTAGAAGCGCATAAACAGCCACCATTTCCTACCATAGGAATTTTATTGGCTATGCAGTCTGTAGATCTGAACACTTTGATTTATTGGAGTGAGAAGCAGCGAGAAAACACTGTCAGGCTTTGGGAGCAGCTGAGATATTAGACTGCTCCATTCACGTACATCACACTCAAAAGCACAGGAATCTGGTAGGCTATAAATATAAGAAGATTCTGGAGGTGTGGGGTGGGAGGGAGAATCAGGAGTGTAAACTTAGCTTGTGATTAGCATTAAGTCCTGAGAAACATTAAACAAATTCTGGCTGCCTCAGGACTTACACCTTCCTTTTCCCACTGCTCCTTTATTTATAACTTTCCTGCAGAAGCAGACCCACACTCCCCGTTCCTGGCTTGTAGTCACACGGGCCAGCAGTACCCGTTGCATTGCTGAGCTCTTTTTGCTACACATCTTCCTTTGAAATCACTTATTGAGGCCTTAGGCCTGATATATTTTTAATGCTGCTGGGAAGGCCTTACACGCAGAGGGCGGTGCTCTGGCTAATGAGGCCTTCCACCCCTCTGCGGTGCTCTCCTTCCCTCCCCCTTACTGCTCCTGCAGTCTCACTTTTAGAGGGATCTCTTCCAGTCAAGAGGAACGGGCTCTCTTTTCCCACCCTATCTGCATAGTTCCTGGTTTATGCTATCAATGTGACAACTTTCTAACTATTACAGGATAAACTGCAGCCACAAAGTTCAAGCAGTTTTCTAAACCTGAAGCAGCTATCAGTCATCTAGGTCAGTTTGCATTAGATTCCACAGTTGAAGGCTTTGTGGGCCATTCTGAGTTTTGAACTAACCCCTTAAATTACAACACATCTAACGGAGTCATTATGGAGTATAAGATTCTGCACAATACTAGGTATCCTCCTCACATCTAATCTCACGTGTAGGTGATCCTCCTCTGCATTGATTCACTGCACTCAGCCTGAGAAGAGCCAGCTCCCAGTTTTGCTCGCACCCATCATGCAAGCACGGTGCTCCTGAAGCCCCCTGCCGTCCCTTCCCCACTGCCAGGTGCAAAGGCTTTCCCTGCAGCTTACCAGCACCCAGCAGTGAATCCAGCTGGTCCTCCTGCAGCAGCGCTGAACGCTGTCAACCAGAGGAACCATACTAAATTCAGTGTTTACAGGCAGGATGCTCTGCTACACCAGCTGCTTACCATAAACTTCCACAGCAAGGCAGGCTTTAAAGAGAAAAACAAACAAATATCTGTGTCAGTAAAACACCTTTTTACCTCATTTCCTTCTGACGTGATATAGAGGTTCCTCCAGCAAATATCATGAACGTTTAATCCTGATGCTTTTCAACTACAAAAACATAAAAGTACCATCGTTCCAGACATACCATTAGCTCTTCATACAAGAACACGTGGGTCTGTACCTCCCTGCTGCAGAGTCCTGTTTAAGGGACGTCCCAGGGCTCACTGCGGAGTTGATGAGGGCAGAGAGGACAGGTGAGCCTGTAAGCTGGGAGAGGCAGCTGAGCGCAGCCCTTAGCCAACCACTTTGCGGCTCACTCTGCAAGGCAGCTCTCTTTCATGTGGTAAATAGGTGTATTTGTTCTTCTATTCTCATGCCCGGTTCCTAATGCTCTCAGTGTATCTTACGCACACAAGCAACCAGCTTCTGCCCTTGGATACCAGTCCATCTCTCCTTAACTTCACCAGCCCTCACGTGGCCTATCCGAGGAAAGAATTTAGGATTGTGTTTATACTATGTGCTAGTCATCAAAACAGCCACCAACTCCTCTTTCATGAGCAAACATACACATTCCAGGTCGTTACATAAACTGATTTTACAGTGCATTTGCAGAAGCCATTAACTTGGCTGCAGCCCTCACCTCGCCCTTCAGAGGAGGAACAAGAACAGTGCCTAATTCTGCTCTCCTGCAGAGGAGCTGGTACCGAGCAGAAGAAACACTGCACATCTCACCGCTTGGTCCCCAGTGGTAACTTGACCTAAATTCTGTAGCACGCCGGGAAAACCAATTTGAGATCTTGCAGCTGATTCAGCTAAAGGGAAAAGGCGAGTGCCTTCCTGAGACTCACATCCCGCTTCTTAATCAGGGCCGTTCCCGGGGCTGTCTCAGATGTACTGTACCTCTTTTCTCTGTCTTTAAAAAGAGGGTTAATGCTTCTCCCAGGTGATAATGAGATGAAAAATGCTCAAAGATTAAACATAGCCCGTGAAAAAACTTCACAGGTTTAATTTGGGATAAACTGGCAGCAACTTTGAAATTCCAAAGGCAACTCAATTCACTGTTTTTAGTGCTGTTTTGAAATGTTAACGTCTACACTGCTACTACAGTTTGGTTTGCAAATCCACAGCTGTTGAGCAGAAATCATTAGGGGAAGGGGGAGAAGCTGGAGTTTTTGTAGGAAACGATCAGGAGCAAATTAATTCATGTTGGTTATGAATTTTGCATCAGTAGATTTCAGTACAAATCCAATTGCAGTAAACAGTTTATATTCCCCCTCTGGCTATTGTTTAGAGCTATCTTCAGATGCATATTGACCTCCCTGGATTGCTTTACAGGCTGCTCACATTGCAGAGATTTTCGTTGCAGCTGATACCCCACGGCTGGTATCTCCAGGCAGAAAGCTGATGCTGTGCAGAGCTCTTGTAAAGCAGCTCAGCGGAGCCGTGCTGATTGATAGCTGAGGGTCTCATTTATAACTGAAAAGTGGAAAAATTGCTATCGGAAGAACAGTTCTGGGGTGAAGGTGGAGTCAGCTGTAAGCTCCATCACAGATTCAGACATCAGCTTTGAAATTTCCCCACGCAGGGAAACGGCCTGTAAGTGGCACCTGCTTTCATCACCCAGCCATCACAAACCACTGCCTGCTCAGCTGTGCCACCAAGTTGACCATAGAGCAATGCTATACATGAAATCAGCAAAACATCACAAGCAGAAATTAAAAGAAATGAAACCCAGATCATTTACCTAATCCACTTCCAGTGCATCTCCAGAAACATTTTATGAGCACAGCCAAGGGAGCAGTAAGTTATACCAGGGGAGATCATAGAATCATTACGGTTGGAAAAGACCACTAAGATCATCATGTCCAACCACCAACCCCCCACCATGCCCACTAATCATGTCCCTCAGTGCCACATCTCCACCTTTCTTGAGCACCTCCATGGATAGTGACTCTACTACCTCCTTGAGCAGCCTGGGTAGATGGGACATGAGAATATCCCAAAAACTGTGGAGAATGCCTGGAGAATAAGCCACTTGCAATGGCTTTTCCCTCAGACGGCGGTCACTGACATCATCCTCACCTGCGGCCATCAGAAAGCAATTAAGGAGAGCCTTTAGCCTAGCAGTAATCATCTTAAAATAAAAATAGCCCAATGGAGCCCCTTCTCATGACTTCCACTCTTCAGGGCTGCATGTGAGTTATTAATAGCCAATAAATTTTTTTTTTTTAAGAAATTCTTTGTGCCATTTCCAATATCCTTTGTACTTCTGGTCGCTGGCTTGCTGAAGACCTCCTCTTGCCAGAGCTTTCAGTGGTGTGCAGACATACAAGTAGTTAATGATGCCAACTTACATTTGACATTTTTCCTCAAGATTAAATGGGCTACTAGCACAGACAACTCACTAACTTCAAAGCTTCCTGACTTGGCTAAAAAGAAACAAATTGCTTCCCCAGTGAATCCTCTCAAGAGAGCAATGCAGGATAAACCTGTAATATTTGCATTAATTCATCTTTAAACATAAACCTGAATAGATTCCGTTTCTTCAATATATTTTCACATTATTTAAACGGACTTATTTTAACAGACAGTAACATGTTTACTTTGGGGATATTTTGCATTTCTATTTACCTTTTGGCTGGTAGTTCATTTATAAGGGAAGAGGTGATGGAACTAGAGCAGTTGAGGCTTACACAGGTTTTAGAAAGGATTTACATCTGAGGGCACTTTCATCCCGATCTTCAGTAGCGCTACTTTTTCTCGGTTTCGTGACATTTAAGAGAACCTTTCAGTGTCAGAGCGCACCCGCAGTCTGGGCTGCCCGAGGAAAGTGGGGCTTCACTGCTCTTGGCCTGATACCTGCTGCCTACAGGGCAGTTTTGATCAGTAGATATCAAAGTGCTTTGCAGAGATGCTCAGCTTCCTCCCACTTTTCTGGTGGGGGAAATAGAGACACGGAGTGAAGGGAACAGCAGTGGAAGAAGGGCTGGTTTTTCTTCTCTGCTCACAACAAATGATATAGATCACAAAGTGCTTGCTTGCTCCCTCTCTCTTCTCCAGTTGCGTCAAAGTACTTTGAGACAACTATTAGGGTACTCCTGAGTTTGACTCTTGTTTTAGGATTTCCAGTTATCTGTCCTCTCTGCTGCTGGAGGACCTCTGCACCAACGCGGTGATAAATGGGGACTATGCACTATTCCACATCCAGTCTACATATTTTAGTTTGATCTGACAATGAAAGTGGACTTTAAAAAAATGCTCTTAATGGCAGGATCTGCAGCATGACTCAATTCTGGATGCAAGAGTGTACGCACATCTAATCTCTAGGACCCATACAAATTAAAAAATATACATTTTCTGAGCCTCAGCCACCAACTGCCCTTCAGTACCAAGATCTTCCTGGCTCTAGGCACTCTCTCATAGGATTGCCATCGTGAGATAACAGGGCTGTTGTGCTGCTTTCACTGCTGACCTAACCCACAGCAGCAAACTCAGTCACACAGTGCCAGCAATGACATCCTATTGCCTGAACAGCTGCATCTCTCCCAGCCTTTGTTTTTTCTTTCAATTAGCTGCTAGAAATCAGCAAGCACAGAGAAACCAGACTCACAGCCCATTATTTGGGAACAGTATCGGTGCAAAGATTCTCTTAATGCAGACATGAGGTTCTGCATTTTCTAATGAAATTCACAGCTGAATGTTGTGAAGTGCTGGTGTGGGGAAAAAAATCCTCGGTGAGAAGGTAAACACTTCTGAGTTCTTTACTGAATTTACTTTTTAGCTACTCCAGTTTCTAGCATGTACAAATGTTTCCTATATTAACAGGGGAAGAGTGATTTGTGGTCAGCGAGTGGGAAACAGGACATCAATTTAACTGGGCCGTTTGGGGTTAGCACAAAATGACAGACCAGCAGGAAGCAGTTGAAAGCTTCCCCTTCAGCAATCAAAGCCCTGTAATTTTGAGTCTTTTCCTCCAATCACGTAGTGTATTGATGAGAAACTAGTTCTGATAACGACCTTTGAAAGACCTCATTCTGGCCTTCTGAGGGTAATTCATTTCTCTAACCGTGGTGTCTTAATGGCAGCTCAGCAAAAGCACATCACCTACACAACCACTTCAGCAGCACAACAAATGGCAGAAACCAAAGGTAGGTATCTTTTTCCTTAACTTGGCTGATTTTTTTCATTTGACTTGCCCTGATCTTTGCCTATGCGAGAATTTCTTTTTCTGTGAACATCATCTTCTCCCCTACCTGTCTGTCCCAGCTCGCTGAAATTATGGATAGGGGATCCTTACTAATCCATCAGCCCTACTGTAACCTAATGTGCTAGATTGTTTCTGTGTTGCGTAGTTCTAAGTTTCAATCTGTGAGGATGCTTTCCTACATGAAGTCACACTAACCACAGTTCAATTAATTTCACTTTTTTTTTTTTTAATCGTGCTGACCAGAAACTCTCCTTTTTCTTACAAAAGCAGGTGCAGAACGCTGAATGCCAACTTTCCTAGGTTAACAAGAGTAGGTGTTTGCTCTCAGCTCTGCTGATGCTGGGAGTCATATTTCATTACCTGAAAATCACCCTCAACTGGTGACCACAAACCTGCCAGTGCAGATCACGTTACTCAAAATTTCTAGGTAGGACTCAGCACAGCGCACCATCTTTCAGCTGATTTTACAAATCATAATCGTCCTTTAGGGCTCTGACTTTCAGTTTTAAGCCTCTGCTTTTTCCCAGTGCCTCCAACCCTGGTTGGTACCTCTGCTCACCGAGTGCTCGGGGCAAAGGGTATCTCCCCGGGCACTCAGATCTGATCCTGGCTGCCAGGCTGGAGTGAATCAGTGCATATCACAAGGGTTAACGCTACCTTCCACATCTAGCTCCTGGACAAACAATGAGGAAAGCTGGATCTACAGCAGTGTTTGAGCTTTCACATCTGGCTCTGTTGGAGTATTCTGCCTGTAAATGGGAACAAAAATGGCTGTCATGAGCTGGAAGGAACCCCAAATTTTAAATATCTCATGCTGTACTTCACTGATTTTTAAAGCTCATAATAGCAGCTCCAAAATACCATGAAAAGCTGACCCAGTATGAACTCACTCTGTCAGTTTATATTTCCTCCAAACAGTAGCAGCCTTCATACCACTCCTGAGATCATCCATCCCCCACAGCTGGCAGAAAGGTGACACAAACTACAGAACTCACAACGGCCATCCCGTGTGCCCCAGCAAATCCAAAAGAAAGGCAGCACGTTGAGCCCACACCCAAATCATATCAAATTGGCATGAGTAGATGGTAACACAGTTCCTTGCTTCTGCTGTCCTTGGAAACAGTGCAGATGTAGAGAAAGCTTCACCTCCCAGATGTGTCTGGGGACTCCTGCTCTGTCAGCCCTTTGTCATCTTATTACGAGCCAACAAAGACTAGATGGAGTGGAGTGTAGGAGAGTGATAAAGAATGTACAGGCTATATTTGATAATTACATTCAAGCACATTCAGACAGTTTGCTCATACCCCAGCACTGAGGAGGAAAAACAGCTTATGTGGCATGTATCGTAAGGAAACTACTCAACAAAGCACGGAGAAAAAAAAAGGTAAACCATTTGTATAGCCTCCACTCTAAGGCAGCAAAACAGTTCCTTCCTTTATAATGCCTAGGAAGGCCTCAAGCATAGGCAACTTTTTGGAATCATTTAAATAGTTGCTATGACCCTGTACACCAAATCTTCTGTCTGTTCATTGGACTCCTGTGATCCCTGAATAGTTCTCCCACAGCCAGTTTACTATCTATCATCTGTGTGTGATGAAGGCTCTTATTTCTGTTTAGATACTTTTCCTTCATATTCCAGATCTCTGACCTTCATTTCTGTCCCCTCTGCATCACTTCTCCCTAAGCACTAATGGGGTCTGATGTGAGTATCACTAGCAGCATGCCCTGCTGGGTAAGAAGAGAACATGTTACACCTTAGCTCAAGAACACAAGCAAAGGGCAATATCCTTATGTCTGCAAATGCCTTTATATTGTGTTCTCCCCATTCTCTGCAATTTCTGCAGAATTTAGTACTTCTAAGCTAAATACTACTTGGTTCCTTTATTCACTTTTATTCTGTCATGCTACAGAAACAAACTAAATGTGTCAAATCCCACCTCTGTGTGAATTTATTGTATTGCATGATATCTTCCTAAGAACAAGACATTAAGAAAGCAGATTATTTCCACGGATGCTTCTAGCGTAGCTGTGTGTCCTGTCTCACACCACCTCCCCTGAGCCCCCTGAGGCTGCTGACTTTGAAAAAGAGGAATAAATTAGTCTATAATCCTTATACCCTTAAAAAAAAAAAAAAAAGTAATGTTGCTTCTCCCTTGTAAGAACAACCAATAAGTAGAAAGTGAGGCTAGGGAACACTGAAATACATAAAATACATACATTTACATATCATCTTATGTGAAACAGCCCTGCACCCAGGACTTTCCACTGCTGCCTTCATGCAGCAGTCTCCCATGGCAGTTTATGCCTTCCAATTCTGCACGGCTGCTGAATTGTTGGACATGACATTCAGCACATGGGTGCTGAAAATATGAGTCAACACCAGGTGTTTCCTTCAGTAGAACTGAAAGCCTTCCTCTGTACTTATCCACAGCATCATCTCCCAGGAAATCCCTCGATTGTTGTTAGACTGAAAACAGCCAGGGCTACTCCTCAAACACTGCTGCTCCCCAAGCAGCACTTAACTTGACTGCGTGCAAAGCTTAAAAATGAAATCTAGAAAATTGCATCTGCCAGCATGTGTTCAAATGTAAGCTCCATTGGACAGGGATGGAGGATGCGCAAAGGACAACTATGTGATCTTTGTCTATAGAAAACAAGTGGAAAGTTAATTTTAAAATGCTACAATTAAGGGCTTAATATAAATGCATTTCTGATGCTATCCACAAATTCATCAGAGTTCAAGAAGCTCTTTCAAAATAAGTGCCTGCAAGCAAAACAGCTGGTTTTGTTCTTCCTTCCTTCTGAAGAGACGATGAGCCGTTTACACACACCTTCTCATCTTAACAATACTCTAACCATATTATGTACCTTACGTGCTACAAATTTCAAATGCAAATTGTAAAAAGTCTATATAAAGCCTCATACAGATTTACTGTTCTTCCTATAGATTCATGGCAGAAGACAAAGCATTTCCTTAGTAGCAAGAAGGCTTTGGCAAGAATGTATAAAATCTCCCAGTGAGCAGGATTTTTTGTGAAATTTAATAGAAAGATTTCTACCTCTACTTCAGATAATCAGATTATGCTGTAATTTCAAAATTATTTTCCCTTTCTTGTAGAGTTGTGTCTGTTGTTTTCAGAATAATCACTCAAATTGAATACTGCAAGTGAAAATCCTGGCTTTAACAGGGTCACCAGGGCAATTCTGACCTATTTCAATTGGGCCAGTGCCTCACTTAGTGAGAAAGTCTTAGGGGGAAAATAAATTCAGACTTCTGGAAATGAAACAGCATGCCAAAAAGCCTTCTTGTAATTTTATTTTGAACACAGTCACGCTGCCATGTTTGAAAGAGCAGCTCCTTTCATTGCCTTCAGGAAATCAGCAGGTATTCCTCCTCCCACTGACTGCCTGCAAGCATGGTAGAATAGGTTGGCTTAAAAGCCACCGCTTTTCAGTGCCCAGATACCAGTGAGATAGGCTGAAGTCCCCATCTCACTCCTGTGCCAGGAACTGGCTCCAGAACCTTGGCTCCTCCTGAGTGCTGAGCCTGGGGGGGGCAACAAGGCCCACCTGTTTACAGCAGTCCCAACTGGCCTCTCTGAGGAAGTATGGGCTTGCTGATGACGGTGGTACAAGATTTCTTGCCCTTTGAAAAGCAAGAAATCCTGGGTTCCTAGAACAGATTGCTAAGCACTCACAAGGAGTCTGTGGTAGGTGGGCCTTCTCTTCGTGAGAAGCAGTGGCTATCAGCACCTCAAGAGCTTCCAACTAAATGGCAGCAGAAAGCCTCACTTAGAGGGATTTCAGCTGTGACAAGCTCTGACTTTTGCTTTTGGACTCCTCTTCCTCCCAAATCCAGAAACATGCCAGCAGTGTTTTCCAGCCCTTTTTAAACTCTCTTTTTTCTTGTGCAAATACAAACTAGCTTCTGTGCATCAGTGGACACAGTGCAAGAGACCAACATAGCTCTACCTCGCACTAATTTCCAAAGCAAGTGTCCTGGCACCTCTTTTACATTTCAGCCAGAAATACAGAATATCCCTTTGGATGAGATAGGTGCTGCTTGTAGCCTCTGTTTCTCTGATATACAGGTAAGAACTAAGTGGACAAGATAAATGAAGAATGACCTATATCCTCCCACAACATAACTAACCCGACTGCTGCCGCAGATGTGGTCCTGCACCAAATCACACTGCCATCTACCCTACAATTAAGAGCTGGAATCATCAGTACAGAACGGAATTAACAGTTCCTATTTGAGGTCTCTTCCAAATTAATGGGAAGCACTGGACACCAAAGGGAATTTGGATCAAGTATACAGCAGGATAGTACTACGTACAGCAGCAAGAATTTTAGAAAAAACTTACCAACATTATAATCTTGATGCCTGTAAACATGCTTTAATCAGAATTTTGGATAAAGTCTGAAGTTAAAGTTTTTACTTCGGAAGTTTTCCTCGTTTAAATTTTCCTGCCTCTATACTGCACTGTGGAGTACTTCTCACAAAGAGCTAATAATATATGAGAGGTCCTGGCACACAGACATCAAGTGGGGCTTCAGCTTCACTGATAAGAAAAGGATTTAAAGTGAAGACTCAAAACTCCTGGAAAAAAAATATTAAGAAAATAGTCAGAATTCTGAATAATATTAGATAATGAACTTTCCAGCAAATAACAGCACCTTCACACTAATCATGTCCTTTATCCCGACAGATCAGAGACTGAAAACCAGGGCCTTTTCTGTGCCAAGCGTCTTTCATAATCTCGAGACCCTCCCCCTTCATCTATGCATACTTAATAATATTAATAGAGCATTAAAATATTAATGCTAGTAGACAAGGTCTTTCATAAAGCACATAAATGAATTCATTCACTCTAGCTCATTAGCTTAATCGTCAACCCTGTTACAATGTAAGTGATTAACATTTTCATTGTTCTTCCTTGTTTTTCCTCAGACTTTTATTTCTTTGGGGATCGAAAGATCTCTGAATACATAAGCTCAACAAATATCTGTGCACAACTGTACAGTAGGAATCATTAAAAGATAGCTAAGTAAAGGCTTTCACAGCTCATGCTTCAAAGGTACTGCAGGAAGCAACCATTTAAGAACCACTTTTATTCGTAGGTTTAATGCGATTATACACATTCATGAGTCCAACAAGATCTGCACTGTGACATTGAAGATACAGTACAATAACATTCAACATGAGGTACTTCATATTTATATATCTGTCCTTTATAAATAATGCCGTAAGCCTGCCAAAGTCAAACACTGCTCCAGCACAAACGGGTGCTGTTACCTGAAGTTAGCTGCATTTAATTACATAAAAAAACAAACCAAAACAAACAACAAAGAAAACAGTTCAGTGCAATAAGCATGTAGAAATCAAAGTGTTTACTTAAATACTACTTTAGATATGCAGAAAGTATATTACATTATACTCTCTATCACAGATTTCCCTAACCAGGAAAATCAAACATACAAATAGCAAAGGTGGCCAGGTACAGTTGAAGACAATCTACCAGAAGTTATCTCTATTAATATTATGCTTACATTCCAGGTTGGTACGGCTGATGCTTGCAAAACATCCATGTGTTCAAGCTTAGATACTACTGCTAAACTGACCAAATCCACACGTGGACACCTAAGTAAGTGCCTGGAGGTCCTAAGGGGACTACAGCTAGCCACCTTCTCAATACAGCAGCACCTGTCAGCATCAAGCAGGGCTCACAATCAAGCTCAAAAGCTGTTTCGGAGTGCTTATGTTTATTGATCCATATTAAAAAACAGCTTTACATGCAGCAGCTCCTAAAACCTGGAAAGGACTCAGAGGAATTAAGCTAGAGGTAGCTTTCATCCTGCTTCGTCAAAACAATTTAATAAAACCAGCAAATAAAAATAATTAAATAATAGCTAATTTTATACAGCTATACAGTATTCCGATCTCCTACCATCTACTCCAGCCAACGTAGCAGATAGCTTACCTTTATTTGCAGACAAGCAAAAAAAACCCAACAAAATTAAAAGCGAGAACCAGAGTTTAGTTATAGCAGTGCAGTACTGATTTGTCCCAACAGCTGAGGCACCTCATTTTTTTTTTCCTAAACTCAGAATGCAGCTTGCTACTGCAAGCAGTTTGTCAATCTGATATTCACTCTGAACTATTACATCTGTGTCAACCACTTGCTGTAAGAAAATTTAGCAGGCTGATTAGTGTCTTGCTCTGCTTCCAAATGTATTTAAATAAATGGAATTGCTGCTCAAAACATTCCCTCCAGGTAGATGACCATTACCTCACGACAATCTTAGATTCCTTTTTGCAGTCTCTTAAGCAACTCTTTCTCCAGTCCACACATTCTTGTTTATGTTAGGCTGCACATCTAAATATATTTAACTGGCGGCTGTTTTAAAATCTCTTTCTGTGAGTTTTCCATGGGCCATTCTGTTAAAATTTCAGTAACAGTCTGGATTATGTACATCTGTTAAAAGAAAAAAATCACCATAGTTTGAGGGTATTTACATTTCAGAAGGAATGTTACTTACACACACACACACACACACACGTATGTATATAAAACACTAAACAGTAAGATGGGTGAAAGGCATAGATCTTGTGGGGTAGTCTTTCACTTGGCTCTCCTTTATTACCTAGTGGAAAGAGCAGAGCTTTGGCCATAAAGTGTTTGTTATCTACACTCCAGTTTTTTCTCATATCAGATGATATTTTGGACACTGCAAAGATGTGTTGGCACTTAACAATGGTCAGAGGCCAGGGTTCCAACTGTCAAGAAACAGTTAAGAGTAACAGTGTCATACTGATGAGAAATCTTATGGGAAAAAGATTTTCATTACAAAACTGACAAGTCAATTTAGGGTTGTGCTACATTAATGTGTTGATATATTAATCTTCAGACTGCCTTAATAATTATTTGGTCCTCTCATTTTGTTAAAACACACACACACACGCACAAAAGAACCCACTTCGGAGATTTCCTTGTATTTAAATAGTACCTGCATCTGTTATTTATACTTATTTCCTTCCCAGATAGAGCTGTGAACCCTAATACTTTTCCAGAGATGACAGACATATGACAAGAAGCTTCAGAGAGGACTCAGATAAAGTGAAGATTCCGCATAGGCAGTTTTAAGAGATCCTCCTTACTTTTATCTAATGATATACACTAACTGTAACATGACCACAGTTGGGAATCTTGTCTCTTTCTAAATTCTCATAGTATTAAAAAAAAAAAGTCTAAGTTGGGACCAGTATGTTCTTTTGTTTCTCTACCACATGCTTCTAAAATGCTTAGGAAGAAAATAAGAAAAATATAAACTGTCCTACATCAAGTGCTAGATATTAACTCCTGTTTGTTTAGCAAGGATTCGAAGAAAAGCAATTTAAACAGCAAATCAACTTCAATGTAGCAAAATTAGGTCAAAAGAGTAGAGGTTTCAATTTGTGTATACAATTTGAACATGTGCAAGCACTTCCTTGCCTTCAAGGTGGGATTCCTGGAATATGAACTCTAAGGGCCACATGTCAAGCCCAAACCCTTACTCACTGTAAACGTGTCCATGCATTGTGGTCAGCATGCTGTGTAGCTTCCTCAAACAGCTGGCTACAGCAGGATCTCTCAGGATGATGGTATAAACCTATACTTTTTCTGTTTAGAACCGAAGCACTTCTGTTAGCCTCCATGATCAAAATCAGCTCAGCTGATTGGAATCTCTTCAGTTTGAAGAGTACACAGAAGAGAGCTATAAAACAAGGCTCCTTGTTTTCTACCCGTCTCCCCAAAAAGTTACAAGCAAAGAGCGGGAAACGGAGAAAGAGAAAACTGATCAAAGATGACAGCATTTAGTGGAAGGAGTTCTAGAACCCATGAGATGTGAGGGCATCCTCTGGTGATTCAGGGGCACCAAAGCAAGGGTCAGCATCGCCAGCAAACAGGTATCTCTCTCGCTAAGCGTTCAAAACTTGCTTATTCGTAAGAGCTTCCAGTTTAAAGTTAAATATTTCACTTAAACTTCATCACCAATGATGCTACAAGTATAGCAAGCCAGTAATTCACCCGTAGCATTTGTGGCAAATAACTTGTACTGATCACGTATCTGCAGATAAAAAGCTAAGCGTCAGTAGGTCTGAACTAGACAGGTTTTTCATAGGAAAAAATGCTTTGTCTCCACACATTCAAGCATAAAATATGAGTTCAGGAATTTGCCCTCCCTGTACCCCAGTGCCATTTGTACTGTCCGAAGAGCACTGAAACTGAACAGTCACTTTCCCACACTGAACTTCTGTCATTCCTTCCTGTCCAAAATAGCTGAGTTCATTACCATCCAAAATCACGCTAGCTGTGTAGAAGGTGTCAGGCTCAATCTGTACTGGATATTCAAACCACACAGGGAAAGTGTTACTAGAACCATCTGAGAAATATTTGCTCAAGTTCTGGCCTAGGATAACTCCTTGTCGTTTGAGTTCAATCTTGGCACTGTATTCTGCTGATCCGCAGCTGGAGCCGTATAGCCCAAAGCCAGCTATAAACACTCTCTTATCAACAGCAAACTGGATGCTGTCACACCGGCCCCTGTAACGCCACTGGTTGCTGCGGTAAGCGCAGGACTGGAAACGATGGCACCGCTGAGGAACAAGGCCTTTCCGGGGCTTGCTTACAAACTGCAACTCTGGCTTTTTGGCAGCTGTGTACCAAAGGAAGATATCATTGGTTTCGTTGAGAGTCAGAATTCCAGACTGAGCAGCGCCATTTGCGAAGTCGTCGAGTGCCATGGTAGGGATACGAATCAAGTACAGCGCCTTTCCGAGGACTTTGCGCTTATTCTCTATGGTGGCAGTTAGCTCCTGTCGCTGACACTCCACTTCAGCCCAATTCAGAGCTGCTTCGAAAACAACAATTTCTTTGGCATTCAGAGTCTCCCTTCGGAGAATGCTTTCAAGCGTCTGGAAATCAATGTCACAGAAGCCCTCGGACTTCAAAGCTAGCTCGGCTTGGGCGTCAATCACTTCCCAACAGCGCTGGGTCAGGTCAGGTTCCTCGAATAAGCAGCTTTGGGAAAGCAGCACGCAGGCGTTCTTTGCACTTAGGCTTGTTTCTAGGAAGTTGACGCAGGCACGGGCAAGATGAGGGACGATGTACTTCTTGGCAGCATAAAGAGTGGCCAGGACAGTATCTGCAGCCAAATCAATCTCATCACAATATATGTATCTGAAATGAAACAAGCATGCTTAATGCAAAGGGATCATTTGTCAACATCTCAAAATTACGAAGAAGGAATATTTAAGTAGTTCTCCAGGAAAACTAAGTAGTGCTTTTGGGGAACACTGATTAAATCCATAAGGAAAACACATCACATGCTAAAATCACCACGCATGTAAGACCATGGAAGAGAACATGCTTAAATCTGAGGTGAAAAAAACTTCTCATTTGGGGCACAGACTATGCAGAAATGGTAAAGCGTGCAAAGAATGCAACTTCTTCAGCTGTTCTCCTTCTGTACATGCTTTGGCTCATGATAGAATATCGTCCTCAGAAGGTAGCTCCTCAAGTGCTAACTTACTTGGCTAACAGAACAGTCTGGAACACGTGCTACAAATGGTACTTGGATTTAATGTCCCAAGATAGCCAATGATGATGATTTATTGAGGTACGTACCAATAGAGGAATGAAAACTAGCTTACTGCTAATAACTAGCTAGTCTCTCAGAACAGAAATGCTATTAAAGTGTAACAGGTGCTACTCATCTTCTCAATTACTGATGTTTCTTTTTTTGTTGGTTTCTAAACAAGGCAATGAAACATAAGAAAAACGAAAGGCACAGAAAATTAATTTTCAGGTTTATTAATGCCTACAACATCGTAGCTGTGATAATACGGTGTTTTCTTTCAGTGTCGGCACATAAGGAGGAAAAAAAAGCCTTTTATTACCACAATAGTGTTGTGGAAGAGACAAAGGTGAAATTATATTTATGACTAAACTGCTAGGATTCATCACTTGGAGAAATGAAGCATTGTACAGTTTGTTCTTTTTAATATCTCATGCTTCAGGGCCCCTTTGCAGCTGGTGAATGCCATGTGTTAAAACCATGCCAAATACAATTTTACTCTTCACGGGGATAAGCAAGTCTTGATGGTTATGCTTGATAAAAGCACCTTCCTCTAGTGAAGCTGAAGTTCTGTGCAACCCTGGAGTAATTAAAATGTTCTAGTTAGCAGGTTTCCCAACACAGTGTATTTTTGGCAGAATGGAATGTGCTTAGAAAGGGGAATTAGTACCTACACTGAGATAATTGAAGCTGTAAATATCTTTATCTGTATTTTTTTTTGCAGCTGTAGGGTGCCGTCCTCCAAGTCATATCAAGAAATTGTGCTCAGAGCAGACGCAGCCCAAGCAATATAATAAAATAGAAGAGGTTATGGAGAAAAAGAATACTCCTACGAACTTTAAAAAACAAAAACAACCCAAACCTTTATTATTTGGTTTCAGCTGGGCTATTTGTAACAGCAAATGCTTAGGGCTTAGGTATTTTACTGTCCAAAACATTTTGAATGTGTCAATTTATCTGGTTTATAATTCTCCTCATTGCTCTCCAACTCTTTTCTCCCTTATATTACTTCTCTTTGCTTGCTAGTACCAAAGAGAAGGATGGCATCTGTTTTATACAGAAATAGTACAAAGTTGCTAGTTTAATATTCATGAAAGTGAAGAACTAATATCAGTGATTTACAACAGACAGCACAGATCGGCTGTCAGCAATATTCCACACTTCTCACTGTGCCAGTGCACCTCGATGCTGGTTGACAATTACTCATATTCCAGTTTCACTCTGTTCTTATAAAGAGGATTTTGTTAGAGCACAGAGTTTGATGGTTTAATAACACACTCATGCTGGCTTAACAAGAGACCATAGTTCTAACTTGAACAGTCAATATTAAGATATAATGCACTAAAGACACCAACTCAATGTGTCAGCAGGATTATGAATTTTAACAACCTTCTGACTCTATTTATGAAACTATAGAAAACTGCCAAATTGATTTCACTGAGAGAATAATTCATATATGCATATCAGTCAATGTGCTATTTCCTATGTTATATCTTGCAACACTTTTATCAGATCTTCACTCTAAGTATGCATACTATATATTTAATGACAAAAAACAGTTATGCTAGAAGAATTCACTGTCCAGGAAAGAAAATAACACCGCATTTTCTTACAAAGATTATAGCAGGTCCCTCCTGACTGTGGAAATCACCATATGAGAAATAAGACTGCTTTGGGATGGGTAAAAAGTCTTTTCCTTTAGAATCTGCATCATGAGCTTTATGCTATCCACAACTCACAAGACTTGCAGGCAGCACTCATGGGGAAGATTTCCTGGGGAGAGAGGAGTGACAGGCCCGTGTCTCCCCCCAGGCTCCACCCAGTGCAGCACATGCTCGGGATCATGCGATGAAGGGAGTGCTGCACTGCTGAGCAACATCCTTTCCCATCTCTGCACATTCACAGCTGCAGGCAGCTCCAGCGTTTGCAGACACCGGAGCACTCTGCGGGCTCAGGAACACTGCAGCAGCAGAAACGAGCACTGGGAAGGTTAGCTCAACATCCGCAATGAACACAAAAAGTTTGTGTCATCTTCTGCATTTTTAAATAAAAGCCTAGAAGGTGAAGAATCCCACGGTTCTGGTCATGTTCTCCAAGATACTTCCCTAATTGCCATGGGCTAAATAATTCATCAAGACCTATCTACCAGCATTGATATGCTCTTCTCCAGGTTAGCACTCTGAATATATTCCTTCATGACAATGATAAATTCAAAAAGCACTCAGTTTTTACTTGTCACGTCACACTCAGTCACAGTGATATAGGATTCGCTGTTCAAAAAGGGGGAGGGGTATCCAAGTATCTTGTATTTGTGCCTTGTAAAAGTCTACATGACAGCAAAGCACAAGTCAGAGCCCTGCATCCCTGCATAAAACACCTGCAAAACCAGAGAGGCCCAATGCGGGGATCTGCAGCACAGCACTGACATAACGTTCTGTCTTTACTTTACATTCCAGATCTATAGAATAGCTGCGTAACTTCAGCTTTTTTGTTGCAGTTATTGATACTTGCACAATTCTGATGTTCACAATAGCCTACAAAAAACCTCTATGCAAACTCTGTGTGTCGGCAGCACTGTAGAAGAACAGTCAGAGTTGCATATGAGGGAAAAAAAAAGAAACCACTCTGTAATCACAAGCTAGTCAAAAGAATCTATGGAAGACAATAAGTAGCTAGTGATTACATCATTACGTGCAATAAAATCTGCAGCATATTAAAAGGATCACTATCAGGTACTAATGTATGCTCTTCATCAGAGTGCAATGGCAGTTACTAAAGCTGAAGGGAAAAAAAAAAGTGACCTCAAAGGAATAGCAGTTCTGTGATAGGGAATTTCTCTTTAAAAACCAGAGTTTACAGATACATTCAAGGACAGCTCAGCAGGGAAACTGATTCGTTGTGCTCACTTAGAAACAACAGCATTTCTTATGCCGTTTGCAAGAAGAAATCAAAGACAGGATAAACAATCACATAAACTGATCCCTCCAACCCCCCCCCCCCAGTCAGAGTAAAACCCATTCTACTCTTATAAACAGCCTTTTTATCACTTTCTAGATGCATCAGTAAGATAGATGAGCAGAAATTTAATTATCAAAAGCTCTATTCAATATTTAGGGTGTGTTTATTTTTCCCCCTAGCACCAGACCCACGTATGGCAAGTTTACAAAAAAGTTGTAACTATGCCATCATACAAACACAGCAATTCTGATTTTGTTGTTGTTTTTAACTTTCTGCTATGCTTGCAAAGTGTAGCACAGGTTTTTTTCTTTTTTTTTTTCTTTTTTTTTTTCTTTTCTTTTTTTTTTTTTTTTTACAGCTGATAATTCTTTTTTGTAACTCCACTCCTTTGTGTACCATGCGTGGCAACAAATCAAATCAATAGGCATTACAGTATACAATGCGCCCAAAGATCTGCTGTCCAAGTCATTATTTGCAACTGCCTACGTCAGCCTAATATATGCATGCCTGGAAGAAGAAGGGGAGACTAAAACGAGGTAAAAGTTTGAAATACTTCAAACACAAAAAGAATATTTCAAGCAACTGTTTTCCTTCTGTTTAGATGCAAGTCTAAAATATGGGTACTGTCATAGTTAAAGTATGTGTACATCATGAAGAAAAATACACCCAGCAGACGAACGACGCTTACTTCAGCATTGCAAGAAAAGCAGCAGGCTCAACATCTGGTATACGGATTTCATCTTTGTCCTCAGCAAGTTCTCCATAAAACATCGCATGGAATACAGAGCTCCCAACAGCCAGGACATACTGTTGAGAAAGGGAAATCTTATTTCATGCTTCAAACTGAAAAGAGCTGCCAACAAAAACAATGTGGGAGAGCCACTCTGAACATACTGGGCTTCACTGACAGGCACTAGATGCGCTTCAGTAAGAAATGAAGTCAAAGGTAAGAACAGAATTACACATTTTCCGCTTCATTTTACTCTCATGGGCTTATATGCATTAGCTACTGGAAACTGCTCATATCCTCATAACTGCACAGTTAACTATTTCTAGAAAGTCTCAAGAGCGATATTAATCAACAGCACGAGCAGCATTCCTAACTTTGCAGCGACTGCCTCAATACAAGCATACGAGAAACAAAGAAAAGCAAGGGACAGCACTGCACGTAGCCTTTTACTGCATAGAATTATGCCTGCCCCAGAAGAGCCCAGTCCTGCATGCTGTGTCCTGGCATAACTGTGGAAGCTCTCCTGCCATCCCTCCCCCCCAAGAAAAACAGACAATGCAGCTGTTGCTTACTTTATGTCCCGGCAGCCGCTGGGTCCCTCCTGGTGGCCCGACCACAAAATGAACATCTGCCATCAAGTCATTGTTGAACATCACTGCATTTCTACAAACAGAGGCAACATGTAAATTTATAGTACCCAGTGCATCTGTGCAAACCAAAGAAAGCAGATTCCTGAACACCTTAAAGTTACACACCAGCAGAACGAAAAACAGGTTACACTTTGTTTTAAGCTACATTATACATCATGCATGGGGAAAAAAACCAAAGCTTGGAGGGGCAGAGGTGTTTAAAAGAAATTACAGAAACTTCTCAAAAAGTGGAAATCGGTCAAATCTCCACTAACATCTACAAGCAACATTGTTTACATTGTTTATTATTGAGACAGCTGCACTGTATGGAAAACAGGTATGAAAATATTTTCCATTACCAGAATACTTTTTTCCACAGAGAGAACTGTTTTACTCAGTGAATAAATGAATAGCTAAAAGTCCACATTATGAGCATCGCGCTACTTTTCACCACTCCATTCAAAGAACAAAAATAAACTTTCCTGAACTTACCTCTCTCTAATGGTCGGATAGAGTCCTTGCCAGTTTGGTGCTGGAATAGTGTTGTTGTTATTGAGATTTTGCTGGTGGTACTGCTGGACAGCAGTCGTATTAGTGTTGGCTGGTTTCTTTCGGGGAAAAATATCAGCAGCCATCTTCTTCTTCTTTTTGGTCTTCAAGGTAATGATTTCATAGCAAACCGGAGGCAATTTGCTGCTGCTGCTGTTGCTATTTCCCTTCTTAGAGCTCTTCTTGGACCTGTTCTTGACCGTCTCTGGAAGCATCAAGAAAAAGGTGAGACATTTCATGTTCTTTCCTTTCTCATCTACCATGAGTATACTTGTCTGTATAGCTAGATAACCTGACTAGCTAAGAACATTAAAAAATGCACGTGTGAGCTGTTAAACACAGAGCAGCAGAGCAGAGAGTTTCTTTTCCAGCAAGACAAGGTGACCTTTCCAGCATTCCGAGTAAGAAACCAGGCTTTAAGTTTGATCCAGTACTTGAACTGTTAAATTCATCCCCATCATTCCTGCCAGTTTTATTTCTTCCCAGATTTCCTGACTGCGAGCCACCCGCAGGCAGCACACCCAGCGCAGAGGCACACGCGCGGCTGTGGCAGCAGCTTCCCGAGCGAGGTAAGCAAGACGTGCCGGAGCACCGCTCGCCTGCTCAGCGAGCTCAACTTGTGCGATGAGCGGATCCGAAGCGACCAGATATTCCAGCCCTGCAGATGGAGTCAGCCAGCACGCAGAGCCAATAGCTGAAGTCACTGATAACGATTGGGCTCAGCCGCACAGTGACACCTATTGTAACATACGCGGCTCCAACATTAAAGCGACAGCAGTTGCGCTCCTCATTTCGTACGCAGTGCTAAGTAATAAAGGAAACCGCATGCACAGTTACATAAGTGCCTGACTGGCTAGAAGCATGTGTGTTTGAGCTCTCCTTGATGCTGCCTGGATTTCACAGGGGAAGGGATAAAATGTGAAAATCGGGTAGAGAGACATCTTTGAGCCTAAATGTTTCTGTGGGAGCTATTTCCACACGCAATTCATATTAGCATGGCTTCGTACACGTCCAGCATGCTCACAAATCCCTACTGTGGCAGTTGTTCAGAAAGAGCACGCTATAAATACGGGAACCAAATGAAAGCAAATCAGCTAGCAGCAGCAAAGACAGCGACACAGTTAAACAATCCCCTTCCACACAGTTTCTACTTCAGTGTAACATGAATAGAGATGAGGTCACAGTTTTAGCTTTAACTCCTTATGTTTCTAGGTAATGCAATAGCTTTTGACAGGGGTCCCAAATGACTAACTAGCGTTAATTAGGCCAGCTTACACACGACACGGCTGCACCACATCAGAAGAGAACTTCTACATGTGCAATCAGATTAAAGCAAATCGGAATGAATACACTTAACCAACATTTCCAAGCATTCAGTGCAAGTCTGACCAATTTATGAATCGCAGGCAGAAAGCATTTCTCAAGAGGCAAACACATCCTGACTTTGTTAACAAATACCTTCTGAAATAAACAGGATATAAGATATGCCAATGAAGTCATTTAAATGAGAAAGCCTAATTTTCAGTCATTAGTTTACTTAGAATTAAATTTAGATCAGATTTCCTTAGTAGAAGGTCAAGCGCATTAAAAAAAGGCAAGCGTAACAAAAGTATTAGGTGTCAACATCTCCCACCTTCAAACACCAGAAGGGTTGATAATTCAAACATCATTTCACAATTATTTTCAAATTCAAAAGAAAAAATCCTCTTTGCTCTTCAAGCAAATGCAGCCATTAATTAGTTCTGCTGGACAAGAACACAACACTGAAATAAACTGACCGAAGCCTGGTGGAGAAACAGCTGACCTTGCTGAAATGCCTGTCAAGTCTGCCACGGACTGAAACTGAAGCACAGAGATGCTACTCAGGCTATTTACTGAAAAAACACTGCAATTGCTTGTGCCATAGCTATAGCTCTGTAATACAATCTCGGAATTGTAAAGTCTAAGTGTAGATACTGCACAGATTATTAGGTCTCCTTGAGAGATAACTCCACATTAAGCACTCACTAAAAACACTGGCAGCGGTCATCACAAGATTTGGCTGCAGTGGTTTGATAAGATATTATTTCCAGACACATATCTATCTATCTCCTCTGTCTGTTGTTTTAAAAGAAAACGGTGGGTTACACCTGGTGTGGCTGAAAAGTAGAGACGTGCTCCAAAATAGATGGAGAGGCAGGTCATGCAGTTGTCAAAGAAATATTTCCTAGCAAGCTTTTCTTTCTTTTTTTTTTTACTCTCTCTTTCTCTCTTGTTTTGCCTTTTGATCTGTGACAGGTTCGTTTGGGACAGAAACTAACCATGTTTGTCATGTAGAACTGTGATGGTAAAAGAAGGGGTAAAGGAAAGGAAACTCATCCCGCAGATGGGATGTTTATAATTGCTCACAGTAGAGAATTTATAATGGAAATACAAAGTATTCTTGGATTTGTGCAAGTTTTCTTTTCCCCTCCTCCTTAGGTAAACTTCCATCCCTTCCAGTTACAATAACAACCTGTTTGCCATTCCACAGGGGAAAAAGTGTACAGATACAGAAGAGCCACACGTCAGAAAATCTGGTTTTCATCATTGCAACTGGCAGGAGAAAGATAGCGGAGGTTAGGAGACTCGATTTTCATCCCATAAATCCATTTTACCTAATCCCATAGAAAAGAAGCGAGGTCCCCACAAACAATTCAGCCAATGGAAGCCCAAAGATTATACCCATAGTAGATAAGGTTACCAGGATGCTACAGAAGAGAAATGGAACAACAGAGCCACTGGTTAACTCAGTCTAGGAAAGACTAGTAGCAAACGTAAACCAGCAGGAATCAACCATACCTTCAACTTCCACAAAACACAATGCAAAACATGCTGTGCCCTCCTGGGGAAGGAGGAGAGGGAAAGCTGTGGCTGAAGTATGTTCCACCAAATCCAAACGTCAGCCAGACCCCAAGTAGCCAAAGATAAAACTTCACACGCGCTGATACAAAGCGTAACAGCCACCCATCAAACTCTGGTCTGCTGCAACTGGAAAAGTATTGATGATTCCACAACAGATCCCTGAAGTTCCTATGAAAAAATTATGACCCTTCCAACAGGCTTCATATCACCTTCCACTGAACTTTATTAGCTCCAAAACGAAGCATCACGTATCAGTTACTGGTCTCAAGTGAAGTGGAAAAAGAAAAGCACAGAAAGAATCAGTGCTTCTTGCACTCGCTATTCTTTCAGTTTTGGCAGCAACTTCCATCTATTTTCCTATAAAATAGTTTTCCTCTTTTAATAGGCACATGCTGCTAATGACTTACAGCTCACTGCAATCAGTAAAAGCACGCTCAGCTGTGCGCCCTGTTGAAAGATGAGTCAAAGCCTCAAGTTCAAAGCAGTCTGTCTCTGGTGAGAGGGGCAAGGAGACTGCCCTTCTCTCTCCCAAAGATCTATCCATCTCTCAAAACTTGTTATGATGTGTTCCTCATTTTCTCCAGTAATGTTCATTTTTCTTTATTAATTATATACGGACAGAACGGAGCTTTATAAACATCTTGAAAAAAAAAAAAGAAATATAATTCTTCAGAGACATCAATATTAACCTATAAGCAAAGTAACCACACCAGAAGTATTAACTTAAAGGGTGTAGGAAATTCCATGCTTAAATCTTAACACAGGCCTAATGAAAATTCTAAATGCCAGATGTGAAGAATTTAGCAAAGGGCTACATTATGAGGCTGAGCTACTATGCATCCACTTTCATCCTCCTTTTAAATGATATGGGGCAAGTTATAAGCCCCTGGAAATCAGCTCCCAGCTAAAAAGTGTATAAAACACAAACTGTCACAACCACAAAGAACTATTAATTTTACAGTTCAAATCCAAATGCACATAATATATCTACATTCCCAGTTCTAATTATCCTTTAAGACCACGACATGTTGTGAAGCCATTGGGAAGGCTGTCACAGGAATCATACAGCACGCAGCGCCTGGTGCAATAACATGTATATTTATGCCTTTCTAAAGGTAACTTACAACTGAGAAACCACTGAACTTTCAGGGTTGATGGGAACACTCCTCACATTGCATCAGTCCTTCCTTCTGCAATAGCAAGCATACCCCAAGTGTTCCATTTTTTGTCTTCTAATAGGTTGTGCTTTTCCTCTGTCTCACACTTGGAGCTCTGCTCTTCATGTAGAAACACAAAGTGGACAATTTCCCTAAAAATCAAGACTTCATTCCAATTCCCAGTGGGCTGCTGCAACCAGATCCTGAGCTGAGGAACAAATTCCAAGTAGGCAATGAGAAAATGCATATATTTCTTCTTCTGTAAAGTTGCCAAGTCTTTTCCTTGGCTGTTATTATGCCTATGCATTATTAACATTCTTTGTTCAAATTCTGGATTCCCCAAGGAAATAAGTTTCAGATGGTACATCTCTATTAACCAAAATAAATATACACTTAACATTAACAGATCTACCTGTCTGCTGGTTCTTCCCGCTGACTTTAAGCTCACTCTAACACTAATTAAAAAACGATGTGTACAAGTTCAAAGAGCAAAAAGCAAACAGTAAAACCAAGAAACCCAACCCACACAGCAGAGCAGCTTAACGCTGTTTAACTGTTTATGAATTATTTAGTCACTCGGAAGAAACCGCCCCATCCCAAGCCTTCTGTTTGTAGAAACACTCACTTGGAAAGGGGACTGACAGCTCTATTCCTGGTTTCCTCCAGTAGAATCATGGTAGGATTGACTAAATCTTCTACCAGCCTTGCTCACACAAGTTTCTGATAGGCAGCACTGAAACAAACCAGGACTGTAACCATTCCTGTCTGCTGCATCAAGAAGTTGGCCCCTAAGTCTCACTCAGTGAGGGCTCCTTGAAAAAAAGAAAAGACTAAAAGCAGGGACAAGGATGGGTAACGCTGCGATGGCCAGCAAAGAAGTTTGAACACACAGTAAAAATAAAAGTAAGAAAATAGAGAGTATTTCTTCCTCAGAACAGCACCAACACAGAACTGCATCTTGAACCAACACTAGAAGCTAAACTGCACTTTGCTATAGCTTGTATGTGAACAAAATGCTTGTTTACAAATATTGTTCCCACTTTGGTTAGTGATAATCTTATGCTCTGAAGTATGAAGATTAAAAGCCTCCGAATATTTTTATCCACAAAGATATCTTTACTTTTTTCCCCATGAATGCTCAGTGCTTCAAAGGAAACACACACAGGGAGTTCTGAGCAGCCCAGTCAGCAGTTAAACACAAGTTTTTACAAAATAGAAGAATAGAGAATAAAATTGCCTTTTATTTTCACATTCTTGTATTATTTGCTAGAATATGGGCCACATCTCTGCGCAACACTTCTTATGGCCTCCCTACCAAGACAACCTTCATCTTTCTAATATGCCTTTTTTTTGTATCTGCAGACATTTTCATTGCCCCCTTCTGATTTTTACAGCAATATCCTTTTTTGAGACAATCAAATCAAAACGCAGTATTTAAGAATAACATTTATCCCTATATTTATTTCATCATAAACATCCTCCCTCCCTGCACGCATATTTCACTTGGCTCACCAATTCAGGCTCGGCCCAAACCGAGTGCAACGTCTCCTCCTGTTACTGCTTCACCTCTGCCATTTAACCACAGTAAGAGGTTCAATAGTGAATATTTCTTTCCCAAACACACTAACATAACTTTAAAAGATTTTTTTTTACACTGTGGAGTTTTGCTTTTAAAGTTGCAAGTTTTGTTTTCAGCTCGATAAAAATAAATAGAGCTTGCATATCGAAGTGAGGAAAAATATTTATCACGCGTTTTCATTCTGAACTCAATGCCATGTTTGCTGTATGAACGGCAGCCTATAGAAACCACAACTGTATAAAAGAACACCTTACATTTAAAGAGTCTACAGTGAACGATAACAGTGAATTAGCACACATTCTCTTCCGCGCATATGGAAAGAAATTAAGTGAAATGCTTCATCACAACACGAAATACAGGATTTTACCATCCTGCACACAGTTTGGCAATTGCAGGTAGAAAACATCCCAGAGCAGAGTTGGCAATTTATCCTATAACACTCATTTGCTGTTTCACAGCTCAAAGTAAGAACAAGAATTATAAATGGATGCTTGAGATGAGAAAACCTGCAGGTACAAAATGAGAAATTCAAGGTTCCAGGTGATAGGCTGTTTTTCTACTAGAAGTGATAAGTTCTGCTCCTGACAATCCATGGGGTCAGATAGATAAGTTCTTTCCTAGTAGCTGCTTCCTTTTGTTGTTGTTGTTGCTGCTTCTAAGCATGACACTGCAAACCTGAAAGCGTTCAACCCCTTTTCTAAGACAGGGGTCAACTTTAATTCTATTCTGCCTCTTATCAAAACTGACCTACAAAGGAAAGATCAGAAAGCTCAGGAAATTGGTAATGAGATACAGTGGTTTTCATCTCTAGGTCACTAACTCTAAATTGACCGAGGTCAACAGTAATCAAAAGTCATTAGCATGTAATGATCATTCAGTGCCCTGTGAGAAAGAAGCCAGCGATCTCAGTGCGCTTGAGAGAAACCAGCACTACAATTAGTACTCATATGCTGGCTATTTCAACAGAGATTGTGATCAGGTAACTACAGCCACAACTTCTCCTCCTACCTTACAGGCAGATTTTATACTAGACAAACCTTTATACTAATTTTAACTTGGTTCAGAAACACTTCATTAAATTAGTTAAATTAGGACCTACAGAGACGACCATCCTGTTCCCTTCCATCACTGTCTCCCAGATGTCTTTGTTCCCCTACACACAGCTCAGTTAAGTCTGCCAAAAGGTAGCACAGATAAAGAGAAGACAACTTCTCAGCGAGATCTTACTTGAGAGCTGGTGCACTAGAAAAGTATCTACCCCATCAATATCCAAAGGGGCAATGCGTTGCCACTATGTTAGTATGTAATTCAAGGATTTTGTTCTTCACGAGCAGCTCACCTACTTCCACATCAAACCAGCGATGAAGTACCCTGTGGGACATAAGAGGGAAGAGGATATTGCTATGACCCACACTGTAACTGTTCAGCAGCCTGAAAACTTCAATTTCCTGAGACTGCCGTGCTTTAAGCTGCTTCAAGTTTGCAACTGAACAAAGTTAAGACAAACAGACTTGAAAAGCTTGGTTAGGTGTTGTAACATAAACATTATCAAGTTTTGCCATGGTAAAATGGCAGCATGCCAATCCACAGGACTCTGAACTTCACTAGATGTGAAATGACCAGCTTACAACCCAACACAGATCCGAGACTTGGCACACTTCTGTTTACAGAAGAGCTTACCTGGAACCATTCAGTATAAGTACTTAAAATAAGTTAAAAGGGGGGAAAAATGCTACAGCTTTTTGTTTCCAGGGCATTTTAAACAACAACAGAGAAGATTATCCCAGCTAGTGAAAAAGCAACAGGTTAGTCCATCAGCAAAGCAAAGCAATGTGTTCTCAAACACTGTAGCTCTCCTTTCTCGAGAGAGTCTCAAACCCCATGAACAAATACTCATATAAGTTTTTGACAGCTGCTTAATAGCCCCGATTTTTGGTTACGAGGCACCGATCACTGCATCCAAATAATTCAAGAAATGGACACAAACACTAAGTCCATTAGACTGCACTGTACTCAATTAATTTTCTTTCACCACATGTTAGAAGCTGTGGATCTTGCTGCTCGCCCTTAACTTTGTTTCCAGGTTCACACAGCACAGCCAGGCTCTGCTTGGATTTGTAATGGTGATTCCACAGGGGAACAAAACCACTGCCAAACTGTGATCTGCTCAGATGTTTCACAAAATCAGATTTACTTTCTTCCAAGGCAAACATTTCAGTCACACTTGCCAATTAGATCAGTTATGCTTTAGTATTTTGATTAACTTCTCCTCCTCTTTACAAGTGAATGGCAGCTCACTTGCAGTAATGAATTTTCAAGATGGACATTAATCTGCTCCTTAAATTCTGGTTTCAAGGTATATTTTCAAGCAGTAAGACTTATTTGTGCAGGAATACCAGGGTAAGCTAAATGCTAACTCTCCTTCATGATAATGCTGTCTTATCGGCTCTATTTTCAGAGCTGCGGTAGAAAACAAATTGAAGCAGTGAGTAATCAAAAGTAAGCACATACAAGTATTTTAAGGGACTGTGCAAGGTAAACCTGCATGTGCATTAGTTTTACATATTATAAAGCTTTACATATTATGAAAGCCTTTTTTTTCATATACACGCAGCAGTATTGTCTCAGACTGATAGTCAAAAACCAAATAGCACCTAGGTGTTCTATGCACACTGCTATGTGCATTGTACTACCCTAACATCACACTGCGTATCTTTGAGCTACATGCTCTGACAGAAATTGAGCAAACTAGTAGGGCTGGGATTGCTTCCACCTGAGTTAAACTGGGCGCTGAGGACCCTGAAGTAGGGCAAAAAACTGTTCCTTTGTTGGAGTGTAAATCGCTGCACGCATTTCTATTGTAAACAATAAGCAACTTGCCTCAGCTCCTCCCCAGTCACAAAGAGCATGGCTTAAGCTTTCACCCGCACCCACTGCTAGCAGGGCAAGGTGACACTCTGTAACACATCACGGATTAGACTTTAAAGGGATTTTGTTCCACCTTAAAAGCCCGTGTAGAAAACCTCACAGCGACTAGGTGCAAGCAAACGTGCTACCCACCCGAACAGTTACTTTCTACTCTTACTCTCAAAAAACCTTTGTCACCAAGCAAGCATTGAGCAAAATGTGAGGTAACAAAGCTATAATGCTAGAGAATGTAACATTCTGAAGCAAAATGACTCCTTCACATTTCTGTAGAGTACGAGAAACTGCAGCTAGGGTGGAAGCAAAGTGTAACCTGGCACATGAGTACCCACCCTGCCAGAGGCACATGTTACCAACAACTGGTTCAGAAGCATACTGAAGTGGTACCTGACCTCTGGTGACTGAAGCTATTCAGGGTACCAGGCAGCCTCACAAGGCAGGTAACAGGGCCAGACAAGGGGACTTCTCAACGTGCCTTCCACATCTGTTTTCTGCGACAGTACACTCTACACACCCAGAATGCCCAGCAGACACCACAGAACACTGACCTGCCCACCAGTATTTCAAAATGCAAATGCTCTGTGGTCACTGAACTCACTTAAGTCTTCTTTCACTCCAGCGTGCTGAGTTATCAAATTCAAATGAACCAAGAGGAGCAGAAATGATACAAGCCAGGCCAGAAAAACAGAAAGCCCGCAAATACAAATGAAGTGACTAAGCTTTCCCCCTGGGTTTTGTAGAACAAAACAACAGCCTGAGAGATTGGTGACTTAGTAGAAAGTCACAAGAGAACCATCTTGAATGATCTGACAAAGCTAACGACGGTCATGAACGACATTTTGCTGCAGAACTAGCATCCTTCATACAACTTCACACAATGGACGGAGGCCTAGATTTCCTCAAACAGCATAACGAACAGTCAATCATCGTCAGACCTCTGCTTTAATTGAGCCTGCCATAGCACTGAAACTTTCACCATAAACATAACAGCTGCTTTGGAACTTCGGGCAAAAAAATTTCTATCACAAGTTCTAATAAGCAAGTATCTACACAGTAAATATCACTACCAATAGCTGAATCCTTTTTCTCATTCTTTTATGGCAAGCAAAGAGGAATTCCAGATTGCTTCTGAAAGGTGTTTCCTTTGGGGCAGAGCTGAGGATCACCGGAGGTGAAACACCAGGGAAGTTATCATGCATTCTGCTGCTGCTGCAGAGAAATAGTCAGGGAAATAGTACTGCACGCTACATTCGATTCTGGCAATCGTACAAAACTTACTTCAAATGCAAAAAGTCCTGAAGAATTTAATTGGTAAAGTTAAATTCCTTAATAGAATTACCTAATAAATTGCCAAGATGTGACATGTTATGACAAACCGCACGTGATTTCTGTAGGCAGTGATGAGAGCAACTCTTTCCCATCGAAACAAAACCTATTTAAGCCTGAGTCAAGGATAGGACAGTTACGTTACAACCAAATGCAGTTTTGCGTACACACAACTCAACACCACGTCCCTCTGCAAACAGGGAGCTTGCAGTATACTTACAGTATAAATTCAACACTGAAAAAAATAAGTATTGTGAAAACTGCAGTAACAGCACAGGAAACCTACCCAGCGCCTGTCAGACGGGACACGGCCTTGGGGGTTTTAATTAGGAATGCTGGTAATCACCTTAGGAGCACTAAATACGGTAACTTCAGCTTTTTTCTCACGTGGGGTGAGAACAGCTCGCAGTCCTCACTCCAGAACAAAACTCTGAAGGCGCTGGGCCTCCGTGAAACAGCTCCGTTCCCAGACACGCGGCCACCCAGCCCACAACTCCAGGGTTGAGGTCAAACAGCGCTCAGTTACAATGCTTTCCTCTAAGAAGTTTTACAGCACAGCGAACAAGCAGCAGCAGCAGCCAGCAGCCCCTCGGGCCGCTCTTTGTGCCGACCCCTCGCGCAGCTCCGCGCGCTGCCAGAACTCCCGCTCCCCAAGTTTGGCGGAGGGCTCGGGGCAGC
>JACDJE010000279.1:0-233516 GCA_016647715.1 Pavo muticus | reverse complement strand
AACTCCAAAAAGCGCCGAGGCAATGCCACTGCGGGGTCGTAGTGTCACTAGAACAGTCTGGAAGGTGCGTCGGGGCACCAGCCCGATCTCAGAGGGTGTGGGAGATGAGCAAACCCCGGGAGTTAAGGCGCTACGGCCCTCCGTCGGCACCAGGAGCCGGTCAAGCGCGGTGCTGCTGAGCCGCTTCGGGAGCGATCGGTGCGGGCAGCAGCGCTGCAGAGAGCGGCGCCACGGCCTCCGTAGACACACCGATTGACATATCGCTGCTCCATCTGGTCACACGGGAAATTAACGTGTGTTGCTGGCATTTATTTTTAAAAGCCTAACAAAAGGCTTTATTTCAAGGTTTTTTTGTGTTGTTGTTGTTGGGTTTTTTTTTTGTTTTTTTGTTTTTTTGTTTTTTTAATGCCTGAAGAAACAATTCTTTCTAGAGTGGTGTTGCTCTGTGGCTGAAGTCTCTCATGACCGTTCATTTACCCTCATTACAGATGTCAGATATCTCCACGATATGACATAAGGCATATCTGTGGATAATCAGTGCTTTGCTTCTCCCTGTTTAAATATTTTAGCTATTCAAGTAGATACAGAACTACCCAGCAACTCTAATGGCCATATACATACACACTCTATAGCTCTTATGGCTTTCTCCAGCTGAGTACATGCTTTAAATTACAGTGTGCAAATGATGATTTAATTGGGACTTGGAAGGCTAACAAAAATATTCATTGTCTGAAGTGAATTTAAACGGTGGGGTTAAACCTGGATAACCGCTGCGATTTTCCATCCTGTTTTCAGATGGAAGGCAGAAGGCCTTTTTGCAGCTCAGGTAATTCGGAGTGGTAAACGGCAGAGAGAAACCCTTGTCTCTTGTTTTGAGAAAGGCTTTTCGCAACCTGGGTTTGTGATGCCATGGTGGAAAAACATGCTCTGGCCATGGAACTACTCATTACACTCACCTGATTTGTACATCCTGCTTTAAAAGCATGCACAGACCAGTAGTGAACTCATTCTTAGCTTGAAATAAGGCAGGCCTGCTGCAGCCAGATCATACCTCCATTATGAACTAAATGGGGTACAGCCCACTGCTGATGTGTCATTAGTTGCTTTTGGTCCTCCTCACCTTCAGGCTGTGTGGATCATGTTCCCAGCGTGAGCTCAGCAGGACAGTTTTTTGGGATCCTCAGAGCTCTCCTGAGTTTCCAGCCCAGTTTGTTTAGCTGTTCACAGAAGTCTGGACCATGACTACCTTTCATGCCTTTCATGAACCAACCTGGTTCACAGAATCACAGAATCACAGAATCACTAAGGTTGGAAAAGACCTATTAGATCATCCAGTCCAACCATCCACCTATCACCAATGGTTCTCGCTAAACCATATCCCTCAACACAACATCCAAATGTTCCTTGAACACCTCCAGGGTCGGTGACTCCACCACCTCCCTGGGCAGCCCATTCCAGTGCCTGACCACTCTTTCAGAGAAGTAGTATTTCCTAATATCCAGCCTGAATCTTCCCTGGCACAGCTTGAAACCATTCCCTCTAGTCCTATCACCAGTTACACGAGAGAAGAGGCCGACCCCCAGCTCACTACAACCTCCCTTCAGGTAGTTATAGAGAGCAATAAGGTCTCCCCTGAGCCTCCTCTTCTCCAGACTGAACAATCCCAGCTCCCTCAGCCGCTCCTCATAAGGCCTGTGCTCCAGACCCCTCACCAGCTTTGTTGCCCTTCTTTGAACACGTTCCAGGGCCTCAATGTCTTTCTTGCAGTGAGGGGCCCAGAACTGGACACAGTACTCAAGGTGCGGCCTCACCAGAGCTGAGTACAGGGGGACAATTACTTCCCTGCTCCTGCTGGTCACACTACTTCTGATACAAGCCAGGATGCCATTGGCCCTCTTGGCCACTCAGGCACACTGCTGGCTCATGTTCAGCCGAGCGTCAACCAACACCCCCAGGTCCATTTCCTCTACACAGTCTTCTAGCCACTCCGCCCCAAGCCTGTAGCGTTGCTTGGGGTTGTTGTGGCCAAAGTGTAGGACCCGGCATTTGGTCTTATTAAACCTCATCCCATTGGCTTCAGCCCAGCTATCCAGCCTGTCCAGATCCCTCTGTTCAAAGCATACAGGCATGTGGTTACTTTTCCAAGTCAAGAAGACCTCTGTACAGCTTGCTATATACTTCAGAGATGTGCTAGTTATCCAATGCTGCATTTTGCTGACAAGTTTCAGCCCAACTCGAGCTAACAAGCTGCCATATGAGCTAGACCCGGGCAGAGCTGCAGTATGTGGCCACCAAGTCATCTTTCAGCAGGGGAGGAAAAAACAAGTACTTCTGGTGTAGCTACATGTTTGTGTCTTCTTTCCTTGTGCTGAAGCTGTTGCACCTGTAGCCCAGGAACAGCTGCAGTGAAGGCCTCTCCAGGAAGGCTGGATGCTCCTCAAGAAGGAAGTCTTAAAGGCATATGAGAGCAGGCTGTCCCTGGGTGCTTTAAGATGAGTGAGCAGGGAAGAAGACCAATGTGGATGAACAGGGAACTTTTGCTGAGAGTCCAGGAGAAAAAGAGAGCCTACCTCCTGTGAAAGAAAGGATGGGCAACTCCGAAAGAATACAAGGAAGTTGTGAGGATATGAGGGAGAAATTTAGAAAGGCAAAAGCCCAGCTTGTTACTCAACCTGGCCACTGTGATAAAAGAAAACATATTTCTTTTTACAAATATATTAGCAGTAAGAGAAGGGCTAAGAAGAATGTCCAGGTTGTAAGGAAGTGTCTCTCAGCTGGGCTGAGGCCAATGGGATGAAGTTCAACAAGACCAAGTGCTGAGACCTGCTCTTTGGTCACAACAACCCCATGCAACACTACAGGCTTGGGGCAGAGTGGCTGGAAGACTGTGCAAAGGAAAAGCACCTGGGAGTGTTCATCAACGCTCGCCTGAACATGAACCGGCAGTGTGCCCAGGTGGCCAAGAAGGTCAATGGCATCCTGGCTTGTATCAGAAACAGTGTTGCCAGGAGGATCAGGGATGTGATCATCCCCCTGTAGCGAGATCTGGTGAGGCCACACCTCAAGTACTGTCTTCAGATTTGGACCCCTTTCTACAAGAAAGACATCAAGGCCCTGGAGCATATCCACGGAAGGGCAACAAAGCTGAGGGGGTCTGGAGCACAAGGAGCGGCTGTGGGAACTGGGATTGTTCTGTTTGGAGAAGAAGAGGCTCCAGGGAAACATTATTGCCCTCTACAGCTACCTGGAAGGAGGGTGTAGCAAGGTCAGGGTCAGCCTCTTCTCCTATGTAACTAGCAATAGGACGAGAGGCAGTGGCCTGAAGTTGTGCCAGGGATGGTTTAGGTTGGATGTAGGGAAAAACTTCTCCAAAAGAGTGGTCAGGCACTGACACAGGCTGCCCAGAGAGGTGGTTGAGTCACTGGCTCTGGAGGTGTTCAAGATACGTGTAGATGTAGTGCTAAGAAACATGGTTTACTGGGCAACGCAGTAGGTGGATGGAGAGACTAGATGATCTTAGAGGTTTTTCCCAACCTTAATGATTCTATGATTCTTTTGGAGTGTTCCATCATAGCTTTGCGACTTTGCCTTCTCCCATCCCAGGTTTCCAAGCAAGCACCAGTACTGCCTACCACAAACCCAGGGCTATAGCACTGCTGGGGAAGGTGAAGCTGTGCATGGGAGAGCTGATCAAATTTTTTTTTAGTGTCTGCAAAGCCATATAACTGGGATAGACTCTGCCACGTGTTTGTGGTAGGATAATAGAGTCAAATATTTGTGTTCAGTCACATCCAGACTTGTCTGTTCTCTTGTCTCAGAGATTTTCCAGGTATTGAGCAGCACTTTACAAAGACTTACTAACTTGAAGAGGCATTTAAATATTTGTTTTCCAGTTCAGCTTGTATACTCAGGAGGTTTTCCTCAAGTGCTTCAGGATTTAACTGCAATTTCTCCAAAAGCATTTTTCCACCAGCTGCTTTGCTACTGCTGACCATGCTCCCCATGTCTACCCTCACCTCTTAAAGCTTCACTGAGTTTCTCCACACAGCTTCCCGGAAAGGTTATTGTCTTATGTTTAATGGGGAGGAAAAAAAGGCAGTACAAGAGATTTATTGCAAATGGAAGCTATTACTGGAGCAGTTATCAAATGAAAGAACAATATAATAATGTCTAGCCATAAAGATATGAAGAGTTGCTTGTCAGAGGCAAACACCCAACTTGTAAAATTAATGTGCGTGGCTGCTGCAAGCTCTTTTAGGCAGACAGGTTAAAGTCCTTGCAGTACAGGTGAAACCCCCAGGTGTTCCGCAGATACTCTGTAAGATGGGTAACTAAACCAGAAGCAGACAAAGTGAGATGCACTGTCAGCTTTCTCAGAGCTAGAGATTTACACAAAACAGAGCTTGGCCCCATCCTGATGTCCCCAGTGCAGTGCCATGTGCCCTGTGCTTATTTAGGCATTGGATGCTTCCAGAAGCTGAATCCTGTTATCTCCAGCAGGACTATAGCTCATTGAGGCTGCTGAGCCTGACTATTGGGTTAATACTTAATGAAATGATAGCAGAGGGTGTTGAATTTTGTCTGCCCTTAGACCTGTAAGGTCAAGTCACACAGGCTATGGAGCGAAGCTAGAAGACAGCGCTTTCCAGTTGAGAATTCAAGCACATACAGTTTTCCTCTTCTTTCCCAATTCTGCCCTCTTGTGAAGAGGGCATAAGCAAACTACTGTTAACCTTTCCAAATTAGAAATACATGAACTAGTAGATATAGGTGTCCATTACAGAGCAGAAATCCACATGACAACTTCTGCTAACATAATAACTGAGAGGTAAAAGCACAGAAATACCAGAACCCCCGGTGTGAATTGTAGCCTTAATACAGAGGAAAAGATCTTGTGCATGTTGAGGCTGCAAAACATTAATGCAACCTGAGCACAAGAGCAGCAAAGGAAAAAGAGTAACCTCTGTGGAGCAGCTGCACATGTTTTCAGAAGCGTTAGATCAGTGAACGGTAATGAGAAAGTCCTCCAGCATCCCACAGGGACAGAGTGCACTAATTCAAGTCTAGAGGTGGGTGCCCACAGTTGTACAAGCCTTTCTGTGCCTCCGCCCTCACTCATCAGAGTGGAGTGTTGAAACACCAATCTCACCACATGCTGCTCAGGGACCCAGTGCTAGTACCCCCTTCTTCAGCTACCCTTGCAGCCAGACAGATTGTTGCCGCTACTACTGAGTCCTCGTGCCAAGTTTAGTGGCTCTGCAGGTGACTAGGATGCCCCTGTCTAATAATCATCAGCATCAGGCACTAGCTGTATCACCTCTGCAGGTCTCCTGCAGCAGCATGCACATAATTTGCTCACAAATATGACGTTAAACCCTGCCTCATTGTCCCACTCATCACACATCTCATAACTCTTCTCCTTTTGCTTATAAAGAGAAGCCTGGTCAAACACCCTACAGATGTGTGGCATCAGCTGTGGGTTCAGCCCAGTACTCCACTACAAAGAGACCACGGAAGGGCACGGAGAAGCTGCTGGGTCTTTCTCTTCCCTTGGGCATTGGGGACGGGAGAGGCTTTTGTAGGTAATCAGAAGAGTTTTTGATTCCCGAGAACTATCATCTACAACTGACACAACACCCCAGCCCTTTCCCCACTAAAATCACTTACATTTAGCAGCACAGTCACACCTCCTTTCCTGTTGTCCAGCTGTATAAACTACACCAGAAACCACTTCCAAGTCTTTCTTCCAATGGCTCATGCTCCTTCTGCAGTCTTTTATAGCTTCGACATGGAGTCATTAGGCCCCAGGTGCCATTTAACCCTCCTGTCTGCCTCAGGAGGGCAGTAACATTTTTCTTTGTAACCATGAGTTGTGGTCATGTTTTTCTTCTTAACAAAGTTGTCTGTCAAAAAATGGAAAGATGCAAAACTGAGGTTGTCCGTTTAAAGGCTGTAGTGATGATGCATGGCTGTGTCAGGCAGGTGGGTTTGGGGCTCAACAGGGATGAGGTGTGCTTGTTAAGATGAGGAAATAAATTGCCCTTACCCATCTGGATCAATGACTTGTGCTTTTGTGAAAAATCAGTCCACTGGGGAGTTCTGTCCTAGGGCACGGCTCTCAGGGCAAATCTGCTGAGGGCAGATCCATAACCAGTATGTGGGATACCCATCCCAATATGCTGTCCTGGTTGGTGGCAAGTGATCCCTAGCCAGGACTCGTGGATCTGTACAGGGGCACCATGTTAGACTGGCCATGTGTCTTCTGGAAGCACATGCCTGCTATGACTAACAGGGGTGAAATAAGTAAAAAATACCTGGCAAAACTAGTAAGTCCAAGAGATGACTCCAAAATGTCTACTCCAGTACTTGAATAGTCAACACTTCCAAAATCCGTGGGTGTTCAAGCCTGCCTCAAAGTCCTTGGTGAGGCTCTTACTGACCTGAAAGCTGCTTGCAGGACATGTCAGAGGAGTTGCACAAGCTCCTTTGGTTTCTGGGTAGACTGTGCCTCAAGCAGAAGAAAGCTACAGCAGCAGGCGAGGCTGCAAAGAGGCTTACCTTGGCTCTGTGTGATGGTGAAATTGGATGGTGCTTTAATAGAGAATTAGAAAGGAAAATGGTTATTGAATTTTACTACAAACCCCCAAGGCAGAATGAGGAGTAGGATGTAAAAATGTTCAAGGAAATTAAACTGGCAATAAGGAAGGGCAGAGTGTTGATACCAGCAGCCTTAATTATCCTAGCTTACAATGGGTGCACCCTGTAATAATTTTCAAGTATCGTTGAAGTGAGCACAACAGGTTTGACCCACTGCTTCTTAAATAAACTGCTCTAATTAGTAACATGCATGCATTATCAGGAGCTGCCAGGAACAACATCTTGAGTCTGTTAACTGTGGAACAAAAACAGTGGATACTAATCTTGCTCTTAATAATTTTGTGCATGTAGGTTATGGATGAAGCAGAAGCTGCAGGGTGGGCGAGAGGATGGAGAAATCTCTACAGCACGATGTGGAGGGAGCGTGTATGAATCTTCACATCCTTCACACTGACTGAAGAGGTCAAACGCACCTGGTTTCTTCTGCTGGGACATTAGCTTATTCTCCTACATTTACCTCTTTGCACGTTGTTGAGAACAGTGTATGAATGGGGTGGATAATCTCAGTTCCATGTGAGGAGAGCCATCTTCAGCAGTTTTGCCTCCTGCCAAACAAGTATGTGTTTTTAATCTGTCCTTTTGGTGCCCGGAGGAAGAACACAGGCTCCCTCTGCTCCCTGTGTCTGCACGGCAGAGGGCATGAATTAGCCCTGAGTTAGGCATCTTGAAAGTCACAACCATCTGGCTGTCATTAGTTTGATTTGATGGAATTGAACAAATGTAACAATTAGTATAGTAAAAACTGCTAATTAAATTAAAAAAAAAGATAACGATGATTGAGGATGGATGGGTTTTTAATTTTGTGCATGAATGAAAGAACATGTTAATTAAAACCTTGAGTTTATTTATGTGCTCTTCTCATTTTGTAGCAAGCTGCTCCAATGTCCCTGAACCTGGCTGGCAGCTCACATCTCCATCCTGCAGCCCCAAGTTCCTCTATACTACATCCGTGTCCTGTCCTCTCCTCTCTTCCCTTCCCTCCTCACCCCTCCCTTCCTCTGCACATTTGCTCCCTGGCAGCTCCCAGCCACTCCCCAGGCAGCCTGGGGACATCAGGGAGAGGGCATACCTGGCAGCAGAGCCTGCTGCTGGGGTGGGCTTCAGGGCTTATTGCATCGAGGTGTATGCATTTCAACTTCAAGTGCTATAAAATAGGAGGAGTTCAGCTCTTATGGTATTCAGGACGTGCAGGAAGGGGTCCTGAAGTGGAAACTGCTACTCAGTCTCTCTCTACAAAGTAGTGCAAAAAGAGAAGTAAAACAGATCCAGAAAGGCATCTATTATTATGTAGGTCCTCATGCAATGCTGTGAAATCCTTGCATAAGAGAGCAGAAAGCTGGTAAGCTGCATGGCAGCCCACGACAAAGCCCTATTCTTTTCTAGCACCTAATCCTGCAAAGAGTCTTATTTTCCAAGTTTTGCAGGTTCAGCCTCTGACTCTGCACATCAGTTTCCTGCCCTAGCCAATGAAATCAGCACTGCAATTACTCCTTACAAACTCATGGCTAATTTCCTTGCTCCTGCTTTTTCTTCCAGCACAAAATTTTGGACTGAATGAAAAATATTCATAGGCAAACAAGTTTCTACATCTCTTAAAATCTCTTTGGGAAAAAAAGAGCTCCAAAGCAGTGGGAAAGTGCTTGGTTCTTGTGAGCCCTTCTTAAAGGCACTTTTGTGGCCAGTGCCGCCTCTCATAGGAAGTCTCTTCTGGGCATGCTCAGTATCCTGAGAGTCCACAGGGTTCGAGAATTGAACATTTCTAAGAAAAGCACTGTGAGAAATACACACCTTCTGAGTATATGCCGGGTCATCGGGCCGCCCTCACGATGTAATTGCAGGGTCCTGCCAGCCCCTGCTCCAGCAGATTTCTCAATACCCCCTTAAAGCAAAGCAGAAAATTAAAAAAAAGAAATAAAAGATTTTGAAAAGGCCACGTAGTGAAGAGAGTTAAATAACCTAACAAGGAAATCAAGTGTTTTCTGGTAGTTTTTTTTCCTCTAGGCTGTGCAGGTTCCTCCAATTAACCAAAAACACCATTATTCATACAGCTGAAATGAGTTGTATTAGCGTTCAAGAATTAAATGCAATTAAATATGTGTATGCAGTCTAACACTAAGGTGATTTTATGCAAGTTGTCTTGATATGTGTTAAGACTTGCTGTTGGTGAGCTTGTCATCAAGTTACATTATTTCCCCTGAGAGCAAAACAAATCAACGTTTCCCCACTCGGTGCTTCTGAAGACAGCGTTTCAGCAACAGCTGATCAGCAGGGTCTGAAAGTGAACTTGATTATAGGCAGAGAGGATATTAAAGTCGAGGAAAAATCCAAAGACAAAGGCAGCTCAAGGGGAGCAGGGGAAGGAAGCGATTATTATTTTATTTTAAACATTATTTGGGTATTAATGCTGCAGAATAGGATTTCTCATGCAGGTCACAAATTTAACACAGCCACACCAGTGGTCTTTCAAATTACCCACCCTGAAGTAATTTTGATAAAACCAGACCATAACATGGTAAGAAAAGAAGATTAAAAAATTGAAGGGGCTTCAGAAATGAGGGGAACAATCATGATGTGACTTTCTTTTTCTGGAGAAAAATCACAAGAAAAATGTTGCTTCATACTGTCAGAGTGGGATACCTGGTGATGTACGAAACATGATGCTGCTGTTTTTCTTTGCTTGTACATAGTTCTGTGTGAGGTCAACATCTTAAGGTTTTTATATAACATTCTGGGAGCTCTTTTGCTGTTTCTTTCCTCTGTCAATCTGCAGCTTCCCTGCCCTACATATGTGATACAGGTGTGCCCTGCCTGGGAGCACACAGAAAATGACAATTTACCTGCCATTCTTTATTTCTGTCCAGAGTACCTTAAATATTTTAAGGATTAGAGGTGACCGAGTTCCAGGACAATGGCAGGAAATACCAGATGAGGCATCAGCATCTCCAGACGTATGTTTTCAGATAATATAAATCATCCTGTTTAATTAGAGATCTCCCCCTTGAGCTCCCAGCATGAGGCTATTTACAGACAGTGGGGGAAGCACAAGCTCCTCCAGCAATCTCACACATCTCTCACGCCTTTCTCAAGATTTCCCCACAAGTACCGTGTATCAAAGGAGCCTATTTTTATTCTCTTCTAGTAGTGGGGTCTTATCAGTTTACTGCAAAGGGGATAATAAATAGTAGTAATGGATGCAGGCAGCTAGCATCTGCTCTACAGGAATTGTGCCTGCAGTCACAGCTTCAAGCTGAAGCATCTCAGCTCCTCCCCAGCTTCTGCAACGCAAGAAGAGTCCCATTGGGCTGAGAGTAGGAGTGGGGGCAGGCAGCGTATAGCTGGCCGAGGGAACACTCGGAATGGGATGTCTGTGCTGGGAGGCCTTACGCTGCAGAAACCCCACCCAGATCTCCAGCACTGTGCCAGGAGGCTGAGATTCACCTTGGGGACCCCATTGCTGGCCAAGCCACTGCTCTGCTCCAGGCTCAGCCAGGGATTCACCAGCAGCAGAACCAACATGGCAAACAAGGGAGAGGGTGATAAAAGCCAGCAGGAGCAGGAGAGAAGGCTGAGCAGAAGGAAATGATACCATACTGACAGCAAAGCCACCTTGGGGACCTTGAGTGACAGCTCCATGTGGCTGTGGCTTTGCTTCCTTCCTGGCCAATGTGGATTATGGTCTTGGTATGAATTTGGATTGCAAAACCTGTAACACAATGAGAAAAAGTCACCTCTCTCTCGTGCCAGATTTGCTCTAGAGGTCTCCCACCAAGTTACTCATCAGGTTCTTTAATGTGGCAAATCTGAGAGGGACAAAGCCCTGCCTTGGATAGCTGCTAGTGCAGAGAGACTCCAGGCGTGCATCTCCAGGGAAGAGTATTTGCATCATTAGGAAAAACATGAAATTGAATCTTATTCTTGTAACCAAAACATCTTTGATGATTCACTTCCTGTCATTGCTGTACAGTATTCAGGATATAAATAGCTTTCTTTTAGATCTAAAAGACTTGCAATCCATTCTTCCAGTATTCTTAAGCATGACGGAACACCTCCAGCAGGACTAAGGGCTGCTATTGCAAGATATAAAGGGAACATCAATCACAGCTCATTTGTCACCAGGTGTCTGGAATGGACACATGCTCTGCAGAGCAGGACTGGCCAACTTGTCAGGATGCATGGGGATCAGCTGCCAAGAGGGACCCTTTCATTCATGAGTGAGACATTTAGAGTGAGTACAAAGGGTAACCAAGTAAAGTAACATGAAATCACATAGGGACAGGTGGCATTAGAAATGGGGCTGGAGCTTTCCTTGGCCAAATACTAATTAGAAGGAATGAAGAAAAATAAAAGCACAGTGAAAAGTGTTTCTAAAATGGTGATGGAGACTGCATAATCTTTATAAATGCATTGACTAAGAAGCCTGGTATGCTCCAAGCATGTGATAGTGGTGAAGGACCAGCAGTTCCACATGGAGAGCAGGTGAGTTCTGGCTCGTGCAAAGATAGACTCCACTGCAACTGGAGGCCTTTCACAAAACATTTCCCATTGAAGATGGCAAAAGCCAAGCTAAGCAGAAGCATCTGCTCCTGGCATGAACCCAAGCATGCATCCTGTAGATACCCCTACATACATTTGCAGCCTTTACATTGTTCTGCTGGGCAAGTCCTTCATTCAATTACTTGATGCCCGTGAAGCTTTGGGAAGGGTGAAAGGTGACATCAAGATTCTGTTCCTTTTCCATGCGTTGTATGGGGAAACACGGGCTGTGCTGATGCTCTAAGCTCCATGTGGTTTTCCTTGGACTTTACCACAGATATCTGGCCATCCTCCACCAGCTGGGTGCCCTGCCCCTCGGGCACTGCTCAGGGCCAGGACATGGGCTGGCTGTGGGCACTGAGCAGCTGCCTGCCACGTGGCTCATGCACGTTCACCAGCAGCAGATTAATACCCAGGAGGAATTTGCAGAGAGATTAGCGAACCGATGAAGACACAATACAAGGCAGCTCCTGTTGCTCTTCAAGGAATGCATTTGTACATAAGCTAACAACTCTGCTACAGTTTCATACGTCATTAGGCTAATGTTCTGTTTAAATAGAGTTATCAATCATTTTGTGATTAAACCTCTTTGTGCTGGCAACAAATAGATGGGAAATGAAAGTGGGTTGTTTGAGGATTATAAAAAGACATTGCTAAAGCTGCCACTGCTTCTGCTGAAGGTGGAAAAGCACAGAGGAACTAATTGATAGTGCCAAAACAAGCCTCCAAAAGCGATGCAACTTAAATAGAAACAACCAATCGAGTTGTCTGTTACATGTTCTGACACGCCTGAACCTTTTAAGCATATGTTTGCTTCCTATTTTCATTTTTTTTTCCATCCTACAGGACCTGAAATTTGTGTTTCTTTACCAAAAAAATGTACAGAAAAGCTGAAATTCTCATAAAACCTACAATTCCAGCAGCTTTAAGAAAGATGTGAACTACCACTAGACCCCTTTATTTTACTGAATTAAGGATACAGTTATTTCCTCAGGAGTTATACAAGAAAAAAAAAAAATCAATTTTGCACTTTGCTCTTGAATGTCTTCTTTATTCTAACAACCAGTTGCAGGAAGATATCGTAATAGTTCCTTGCTTAATTATGTATTGAAATTTTACACTTAAACTGTTAGTAATTTTCGTTCCATTTCTCAATTACATTGAGAAGTTTAACTCCCAGACTTTGTTCTGGAGATTTTCAGGGAAGCCACATTTTGTGTATCACATGCTGCTTGAAACACGTTTTTGCTTTTCCCAGGAAGCATTTTAAAATCATGTTTATTAGTCCTGTCAGCAGCAGCTGTTGAAGTGTTATAACTGTTCTTGTTCACCGTTTCCATGGTTGTAGCTCCTCAAGGAGAACAATGTGGGGTCAGAGGTGATGGCAGCCCATTTTTCTGCACCAAGGCCTAAGCATTTCCCCAGCCCTCATCAACAATGATAATAAGAGCACAACCACGAGTGGCACAGAGCAGGTGAAGAGATGCTGATTCTTCACTTTCTCTTCCAATACAAGAATGAAATGCCTTTGAATGACTCTAGGAAGAGTCAAACAGAAAAAATAATACCCAAGAAAAGATGGTTCTTTGTACAAAAAGGAGAAGATCTGGGGCCTCCTTGCCCAAGGGTGCTGGGATGCAAGTGCTTGCAGAATTCAAGATCAGCACTTGGACTGCACAAGAACCTAGAAATCTCAAGGAGGTTAACACACAGGCAAACCACTTCAAACTTATGAACCCTTGACTGAAATAGGCTTGTCAAGATTCTGGGAGAAGCATCATGAATGTTTGTCCTGTTCCTGCTCTTGCCTATACGCTCTGTTGCTGGAAGAGGCTAGCATGTAGGTTGGCCCTCCTAACTCAGCTCAAGCTCTTTTGTAGCAATCACACTCACGGTAATGTTTTTTTCCCCATGCACAAATGATTTTCACAGCAGAGATTAAGTTGTACTCAAGTGGTGATTTCATCATTGCATTGCTTAGGTTTTAAGTACCAAGTTCCTGGAGTGGAATCCAGAAGCCACTATCAGAGCAAAAAAATTAGACACCTCAGGGTATGATTCACAAAAGTAGAATACATTAAAGATGGTATTAATAAGTATTAAAATGTCAAGGACAGAGAAGATAGGATTTCAGTAACCAGAGTACTGTAAAAAATCAGAGCAACCCTCCTGGGCAGAATTTAGCAGCAAATCTGGCTACAGTCTGCTTCAGCTGTCAGCTTGAGCCATATCCTATGCTTGTGTAAATGCAGTATCTGACTCACATCTGTAGGTGCCTTGAGATGTGGCACATCAAGAAATGTAGTGCGCAAGGAGTGTAGAAGGGACTATGGGCTCCATGATCACAGTTCTGGAAACCTGCAGGTCTAAATTCAGTCCAACCCCTTAAAAGCAGAAGAAATCATTTTAGATTGAGGTACTGAGACTGAGAAGCCCAAAGATTGGGGAAACTAAAAGGCTTTTGGAAGATCGGTGGGTTTTGATGGTGTAAGGTTAACAAGATTGCAAGTTGACAGATTAACAGGTATACAGAAAAGTTAGGCAGATAAGAATAGTTAAATATATAGGAAAAGGTGCTCACCAGCATTGTAGGTTCACAAAAAACTCCACAAGGAGCAACCTCCACAAAGAGATCCTTCTTTAGTGGAAGTCAGCCCTTAAATGGGGTCTAGGAGAGGTGGAGCCTGGCTCCACCCCTTCCGGGCACACAGGTGAATTGCCTTCACCTGTGCTCCCATGGCTGACTCAGCGCTTGCCTCAGGTGGTTAATCAGAGGTTCAGGCCGTGATTCAACAGTTCCCATACAGATGGAAGTATTGACCTTGCAGCAGAGGATGGGTGAGCCTCACTCCATTTCTGTTTTCCTATCATTCTGTGGAGGTACCAGTAGTGCCCAGTGACCACACTGCTTGATAGGCACTCGCTGAAGTCTTCAAATACTCCATGTGCTTGATCCTGTGTGGTCATCTGCATGTTAAGCAGACCTTATTTGCTGTGTGTGTCTTTGAGTTGCCTTTCCTTGCCACAAATACAGTGTGTGGGAGAAGACTCAGTAATAGATGGAGGTACGGGAAAAGAGCTGTGTTTGTGCTGGGGAAGGAGAAAAATGCATCCAAATACAAGCTTCAGTGCAGGGGTGATCCACCAGGCAGGAGAAACCTTATATAACCTCCACTGAATATCCTGTGTCAAGCAGATCTTGAATTCCTACCTTGTGTTATATACAGCCTTCTGTCTGAAAGTGTCTCATCTTGCCCTGGTCAGGCAGCCATCAAGGGACTGTCCTGCTTACTCAATATCTTGACTTGTAAGTGATGAATACTGAAAGAAATAGCCTGAATTGTCCAGCTCTAGGACCACACTAGCATGTGAGGACTCTCATCTGCTTCCTAAGCCTCACAAAATTCCATCGTGATTAATATCCCCAGCTGATTTGTCTGCAGGAAAGCATCAGCAGCTGCCTGGCAGCCTGCCTAGGGCAGGTTACGGTGGTCACATCTGCAATAGCTTCAGGCAGTGCAGGGCAGGCAGACCTTCCAGACACAGGGAGAGGGCAAAAAGACAAATGGAATGGCTGTGAGATGATGCAGTAGCATGTGTCTTCTGGCAGTAGATGGTTACTGTATGCTCTAAAGATGATACTGCTCTCTAAATCTTCCTTTAGGTGTTATAAAAAAGAAAAAAAAAGAAAGAGGAGAGGCTATTGCACCATTACCCATGATATTTTTATGTCTCAGAGTCTTCTGTATATTAAAGAAAACAAAGAAAAATTCCTAATTAATTATCTGCACAACAGAGTATCTTAAAATAGAGGGAGGTTCTGAGGGGCAATATATTGATGTGGAGAGGAGTCACTCCTGAGTGACTCCTCCTATTAAGAAAAGCAATCACCCTCTAAGGAATGGGCGCTGCAGCACCCCGGACACTGCCTTGGTTGCTTTCCTGGGAGCTGCAGCAAAGCAGCATGGGGAGGGTCTATGTATTTGTATCTGCCTTCATAATCCAGCACACACTTCTGCTATCGAGGTTACTTTTTCATCTTCTAGACCAAATTTTGCTTCCCTCTGAATCGAGGCTGCAGGCAACAGTAAGCAAGCTTGGCATTCTGGAAAGCAGTGTTTTTTCAGATAGCGGTGGCGGCTCAAAAGAACCTTTTCAATCCCAAAATAGGGGTGGGAGAGAAGCTAACTACTGTGATTATGCCTTCAACACAAACTAGACAAGTAACCATGACTAAATCAATTCAATTGGGGAATAAATAATGAAAAAAGATTAGCCCCAAATCAATGTTTCTACTCAGTGCTGCTTCAGGACAGAGCTAAGGTGGCTTAGGTACTTATTTTTGCATTTCTATGACTTAACATCTTTGTGGTTCTCTTTAAAGTGTTAGAAACAAATTTAGGTTTGAATTTAAATTCCCCAGTGTGCATTTCTTTGGGTCTACATGATCCCAGCGGTGTGTTTTACCCATAAGCTCAACCCCAACCCGATGTTATTTTCTAGAACTACAGCTGTATACATCACATTAATAATACATGTTCAAGCTGCACACTGCATGCCACTATTGCATACTAACTGGATCCTTAACTTTTACTACAAATAAGCATGATATCAAGTCACTACATTTTCCCATTTGTTTCAGTTTACAGAGGAATAAGGAGCTAGAACTGCCTTTTCAGCACACAAAGGAAGGAGAGTGTGAGCATTTATAGGATCATGTGGGATACTGGCTGCTTTCACCTGCCACAGAGTGGCTGCTTTCTCATGCCATCTGAGCATGGACAGCTGCCCTGCTTGCAAGACCTTTCCTCCGTCCACGGTGAGCTTAGTCCCACCCCGGTCTGCTCTCAAGCAGGCAGTGAGGACCGAGGGAGCAATTCCACCATCTCACCAGCAATGGGCTGGGGCCCATTCTGAAGCAGATGGGAGTTTATGGCTCTCTTAAAGCTTGAATAGAATTAGTTAAAAGCCTTTCTAATAATATCAGCCTCCCGGCAGGGTGCTCTAGTGTGGTCTTTTGGGAAATTGAAGGGCAAACCTCAACTGGTAATGGACTGAAGGTGCACACTAGAGCACAGCTCAGTGCAGGCAAGTTCTGCCCACGTCCTGCAGCCAACATCCCTCCTGCTCTCTTACAACCAGACTTCTTCTGCACTCTCCAGGACACAGAGGGACTCTGCTCCTTCCCCAAAAAACATGGAACAACCAAGGTGGGTACCTCAGACAGAGTAGGACACCTTCCAAAGCCCATTCAGAGGAAAACAGAAAACTCCAGCAACCAGGATTTCTGATCCTCTGAAGTTACATCACTACTTGATAGATGCCCCATCCCTGCAGACATTCAAGGCCAGGCTGGGTGGGGCTCTGAGCAATGTGATCAAGCTGTAGGTGTCCCTATTCATTGCAGGGGGTTGGACTAGATGGCCCTTCCAACTCAAACGATTCTGTGATTCTCTGATTCTATACTTGCAAGCTCAAAGTAACGGAATTAAGACAGAAAGTTGCAAAGATGCTGCAGCAGAGCCAAACACAGCTAGAGCAATCCAGTATAATAGAAATGCACACACACTCCTTATTTCATGCACAGAAAACTTCAGTATCAGCACAACTGCTTTAGTGGAGCTGAAGAAAATTAAAGAAGAAAAAGCAAAATAACTGAACCTCTTCTGATATGTATCATGAAATGTCTCTAAAATAACTAGTCACACTGCAAAGGGCACATAGAAATAATATAAAAAACACTACACCTTCAAAAGCATTGTAGAAAAAAATACAATGAAATTCACTGCCTAATGAAGTTATTGTTGGAGATATTTTACAACAGACAAAACTCATTGCTTCATGCTCATTTTGCCAAATTTGGAAGAGAAGGTCTTATGTTTTTAACTATTAAAATTCTAAAATTAGCCACATGCCTACCCTTTGACACTGTTCACATTAGGCTTTGTTGCTTTGTTTTGTTTTGTTTTGTTTTTTCCAACAGCAATGTTAGACAAGAAAAGACACCTCAAAGCGTTGCATTAAAAAACAAACAAACAAACATAAAGCCTGCTTATGAGTCATATTCAAACAGAATATTATGAAAGTGCATGAGGAGCATCTCAGCAATTGGGTAAATGAAAAGCTAGCAGGCAGGATGAACAGCACGAGGGACATCTGCAGTGTTACGGGGAGAGCTGACCTCCTGGAGGACTCAGTGCCCATATATCGTTGCAGACAGCGTTTTGCCTGCTGCAACCTGGAGCTCTTGGAGCCGACGTTGCTGCTTGCCAATGCTATTCAGCCAATGGCAATTTGCATGGCAGACAACTGGGCTGAAGCAACTGTATGCTCTACCAAATAGCGTTCGCTATGATAAATCAATGAAGTTACACCTTGTATCCAGCCAGAACTATTAGGAGCTTTTGTTCAAAAGCTGCTGGCCCAAATATACCAGGACTGGCCTATTTCTACCTATAGACTTGAGCTGGGAAGAGTTAAGCACTCTAAGTCTGTATAGCAGCATGGATTTTCCAGTTCTTAGCTTTTGTCTTTCCTACTTGTACTGGGTTTGTGTGTTTCCCCCTGGAGGCCAGCAGTCGTACACAATGGGCAGGGAGGTGGTGGAGTCACCATACCTGGAGGTGTTCAAGAACCGTGTAGATGTGGTACTGAGGGACATGGTTAGTGGGCATGGTGGGGATGGACTGACGGTTAGACATGATCTTAGAGGGCTTTTCCAACTTTAATGACTCTATGATTTCTTTATTAAGTCATTTTCTCCACACTTTTACACTACAGAGGCCAGGTGCTGATTGTTTGCTGCCTTGTTCCTGACTTCCTGTTCCTGCCTACAGCCTAACCTAACCTCTTTTTCTCCTTTCTGCTGTTGGGGGTGTGAGCTGATCAAACATAGCCCTAACGCTACGGCTGATACAGAATTACTGAATGGTTTGCTAATGGCATATCCATATCAGGCATGAGTGATATTAAACATACATGGACATATGATTTTAGCAACAGCTAGTTAACTATCAATCCAATATTTATCTTTCCTTTGGAGCTGTCTTAATAGCATAATTATAAAGTGGAAACATTTCGCTTTTCTTTATTTAAAAAAATCAACAACAGCCCCCTCGGGCAAGCCTCTTGTGAGGTTTATTTAAACAAGGCCAACAAAGACATTGTAACCATTTTTCTTCTAAATCCCTCATCAGCTGGTTGCATAGCAGGGGGCTAGCATTGAGTGAGGGGCTGCCACCCTGAATGCTCGCCAAGAGCATTCTCACGGAGTGCCCAGCCCTCACAGAGCGAGCATTGGCGCTTCCCTCGGATTGAGGATTAAGCTCGGCACAGGCTGGGCTCAGCTCCATGGCAGCATTGCCGATGGAGGTATTAAGCCCTTGCGTGCAGCAGATTGATTCTGGCTGTCATGTAGCCGCTGTGCTGCTGTCAACATGCTCCGCTGCGGCTTACCCTGACATAGTGATCAAGTGCTTGGGGTTCTGCCTTATGTATTAAACATCAAACCACGCCAACAGATGAAACCCTCTCCCTGCCACGCGTTGCACCCGGGTGTTGCTCTGCATCATCAGTATCAGAGAAAGGGCAAAACACAGATGACTTTAGCACCATAGCATTGGACTGGCAATTCAGTGAAGAGCACCTGAATCATGTCACCTGCTGCCATGCCAATGGAGCAACATTGAAAGACTGGGCAGAAAGGGATGTCTCATAAAGAAACCCTGTAAGAATCATGGAATCCTTTGAGTTGGAAGAGACTCTTAAAGGCCATCTAGTCCAACTCCCTGCAATAAACAGGGATACCTACAGCTAGACCTTGTTGCTCAGAGTCCCATCCAGCCTGACCTTGAATGTCTCCAAGGACAGGGTTTCCACCCCCTCTCTGGGCAACCTGTTCCAATGATTCACCACCCTTACTGTAAAAACTTCCTTATATCCAATCTAAATCTCCTTTCTTTTAGTTTGAAACCATTTCCCCTTGTCCTTTCACAACAGAATTTGCTAAGCAGTCTGTCTCCTTGTTTCTTATAGACCCTCTTTAGATACTGAAAGGCTGCTCTCAGGTCTCCCTGGAGCCTTCTCTTCTTCAGGCTGAACAACACCTGCTCTCTCAGCCTGTTCTCACAGGGGAGATGTTCCAACCCTTGGATCATTTTTGTGGCCCTCCTTTGGATGTGCTCCAACAGGTCCATGTTTCTCCTGTACTGAAGACTCCATATCTGGATGCAGTACTCCAGGTGAGGTCTTACTAGAGCAGAGCAGAGGGTCACTAGGCTTTGTTGAACCTCATGAGGTTCACTCGGGCCCAGTGCTTTAACCTGTCTAGGTCTCTCTGGATGGCATCCTATCCCTCAGGCGTGATGACCACATCACACAGCTTGGTGTCACCCTAGAGTCGTCTCCATGTTGGTACCAAAGCCCATCAGTGTAAAGAGCAGCGAAAAGTCAGCTGCGGAGGCCCACTTCTCCTTCCAGCCTCTCAGGACGCCTCCTCCAGCACCAGCTGCTGCTTCTCCTGGACTACACAGGGCTGAGGTGCAAGTGATAGCTGCGTTTTTGGTTATAAACAAAGTGAAACAATGAAATATCCAAATTTTAAGAAGAACCCCAAAAGACAAGGGAAAGGTGAGCATAAATATCCAAGTAAAACAAGACTGGGCTACAAAAAGAGAGGGAGAGTCAGAGCCATCCGACTACGTCTCTGAAGGGCCATTCACTAACAGCCACCAATACCTGATGTCTCGCCCACAAACCCAGAGCATCTTCACCTCTGGCAGAAGCCAACTCTTGGAGGTTTCTGAGGAGCTGCGATTTGGGAGGAGAACTTACAGTGAAACAGTGTCAAATGTCAAAGGAGGGATTTGAAAACATATTAGGCTGTGAAACCCAGAGGACTGTGAGGAAATTAAAAGAGGAGACATCTCAGAAGCAGGACTTTGGCAAGCAAAGTCAGGCGAATCTTAAAGCCTTAAGGGGCTTTAAGGACAGCAACACATATCTAAAGGAGATACTGAAGAATGACAAGTGAAAAGTGACAGGCAGTGAATCTGACATGTCTCCCATTTGGTGGGCTCTGTGCATCCATCACTCATGTTTGGGATCCTCTGAGGCTCTGTCCCTTCCTTTTTGCCCTGGGACATCCCTGACACGCTGCACTCAGCTGCAGAACCTCCTGGGGAACTGCAGCATGGCTGGGATGTTTGGAAACAAGGGGAGATGACATCCTGCAAAAGCTTTTCAATGGAAAACAAAAAATGTACTGAGTGCTGCTGAAGTTGCAATGAGAGCCAAAATTAAGAATTAGCATTTTTTTCAAGGACAAATTTGGAGAGTTGTCAAGGACAACTACTATCTCTCTTTTGCAAATTGCCTCAGCAGCAGCTGAGCACCCCATGTGAATCCCCCTGTACAACGTGACTGTGCTGACTCCTTGGTGAGGGACAGGAGGGTTGCCCTCATGGGACACGCTCAGACCAGATCCTCTCTGGGAGCTTTGGGTGACTGAAATTGCTTCTCTTTCAAGTTGTACTTCTAAAATTGCACTTTGCATGATAAAATAAGAACACAACTCTGGAAATATAGGAGCAAGGCATAGACAGGTAAGAATTCCCCTATGGCTTTGCTTTCCGCACAGGTTTTAGTCTGGCTCTGGCTGACCTGCTTTGCATTTGGTGTCCTGCTGGGCTCCAGGTGTTACGCAGCAGCAGTGATTAATTACAGCATGTAACACAAAGATTTAAGGAGCTTCTGTTTGAATTCGTTTGTGAGCTTTCATGTATCCAGCACAATTAACTCATGTAATCTGCAGAGTTGAGATCTGTCAGCAAATTGAGGGCAGCCCTTCCCAAACACACTGATGGGACACTGTAGGAGCTGAACTGTTACCAAGGTATTACTAACCTGGTGTAAATTTAGGCTGTTGCTTTTTCGAGCAAAAAAAAAAGAGGGTTGATTTTGGATCTTCAATGGCCAACGTATGTTGGAAATAGGCTACCATATGTAGTCTTTCTGAAGGCTGTACATCCAAACGTGGATTTGGAATCAATTTAATGCACAGTGCTTTATGTAATTATACCTACAGATGCCTAAGTGACAATTTAAATTAGCATTAACTTGATAGCTTTTGCTAAAGGCAGACAAACGCGATCGGGTAGTGGGCAGATTTTCCTGCAAATCTCTGCCGATCCCTATCAGTTCCCGAGGCACTGCTCCAAATATAAACCCCACTGATCTCTTCAGCAACTAGACCTTCTCCGGAAAGAGCTTCTATGCCCAAACGGATTCAGAAACGACACACCAATCTCTGCATAAATCACATCCCAGCACAAAACATCACCACTCCGCTAGTTATAGCAATGGTGCTCAAACATCAGGACCCTACAGGTTCATAAGGACAATCCTCACTCAGAAATTCCTATACATCCATATATACTGGTCTGAGGAAATGGACAATACCTGCAATGTAATTAAAACAGTTTTGGAGGGAATTAAGATAAATGTGTGAAAATTCACCCCTAGCTGTTGATGAACAAGATATTTTGCTTTTGAGAACTCACAGATTCACTGCAAAGATGTCCCACAGGAGCACAGGTTAAGTTTCAAACATGTTAAGCTTACAGCACAGTGTTTGTTTCTGCAATACCTGCACCCAGAGAACAGGCTAACCTTATTCTTCTGTCCAGAAACTCACAACACTAAATTACCACAACTACGTCTCTCCCCCTAACTTCAGTTGATAGCACACTCATTTTAGGATTTGTGAGAGCATGTTCCACCTCCACAGTAGAGTGAGAGAGACCCAAAAGTCTCCTCACATGAAGTTTTAGGAGAATTACTGATACATAATGATGTGCCAGCATTTCTCACCCTCTTTACTAAGCCCCTCTAACATTTCAGAATCAACCAGAATGGGAGCAGTAGCACTTCCATCCATCTGTCCAGAGCCCTGACTTATCCATGCCATTCAACTTTTCCTCCACTCCATCTCCCCTATAGAAACAAATCCCTTCTATGTACCCTCACCCAAGGAAGACTGGAGCATGATGATTGAGGGCTACACGATTTCAAGAGAGATAGGCTGGAAAAGTGGGGTGGGGAAGTTGCCCTTTATATTGAGATGATGAATGTTCAAATAACACATAGCAAGAGAACCAGAGTCTCCTGCTTCTGCTGCAGTGAGCCACAAGAACGTACCACTTACATCAAATGCTACTTGGACTGACAACATCCCCAGCACAAGAGGATCTAAGGACTGCACACAATGTCTCACTTTAAACACTGAGCTTTGCAGACATGTTACACTGCAACTTCAAAGATACTTATATCCCCCAAAAACCTTCACTCTGATCTTGATAAGCCCCTGAATTCGTCAGCTGCTCAGTCACAAGGAATTTGTTTCATGCCAAGCAAATAAGTAGTGTTTCTGTCTGACTTAACTGCAGCAGACTGTGGTGGCAGAGAGGCTTTACCCTGTACTAATGACTCTTAGGAGGGCTGGCTTCCTGAAAGAGTCAGCACAAAACACATAGCATAAAAATGATTTGGAGGCAGCTCTATACCTCATTTTATGGAAAACAAGAGCCCCAAGACACAAATCAGGTGCAGTAGGGAAATTATCAGCCAGAGGGTGCACCGCTTTTTGCTGCAGAAGTGATGGCAGGCTCTGCTCCTTCCCTCTCTGAAGCAGGGGCAGGTAGAGCAGTGCAACATATGCAAGAGCAATGCAATCTCAGGGCACAGCCCTGCTTGTAGTGATGCAGACAAACAGTGGAGGATTGCACACCACCTGTTTAGCAGCACAGTTCAGTTTCCCCACTCTGCAAGGAAGTGTTTTCTGATTAGTTGAATAAATCCACAGCTGCGCTTGTTGTCACCTTGGTAATCGGCTTGGAGTAGTTTCTCCCTTCAGTAGCTCTCAAAATTGGCACTGAAAGGATGATAAGTTTTTAAAACACCTGGGAAACATTTCTGGACTTCTCATCTGAAAGCCATCCAGATGGGCACACGCCATTGCTCCCATAACGTGGAGGCTGATTTTCCTTGCTGCCACTGACAGGATGAAGAGTCACAATCACTTCATACAAAGAACACGTGGCAAGAGTGGTTTGTTAAGGACTGATATCAGAACAAGCCTCAACTGCTGTCTCCAGTGAGAGGACAGAGGGGATTCCCTCATTTTCTGATGTGTCCTCCAGGATCCCACGTGGCTGCAGGGCCCTCTCTAGCTAGCAAGGGTTGGGCTGTGGCTCCCAGACTCCAGTGGAGGACAAGTTTAAGCAGCAATAGCACAGCTGTGCATCTCATGTCCTGCAGCAAGACTCGGGTCAGGGCCTGAAGGCTTGCATCCCAACACGCACAGCAGGGATCTCTCAGGCTCTCTGAAAGGCTCTGTGCCGCTCCCCCTCTCTAAATGAATAACAGCAATGCAGAGCTCCTGCGTATATTTTGTTTGTTTGCTTTTGAACCAAAAAAGAAAACTGTTGAAGATTTTTATCACTGTTGTTTTCATTACAAGAATTTCAGTGCTGAATATTTAGCCCATGCTCTCTGAAAAGACTAACACGGTTATTAAAGCAGCAGACATAGAATGTCTCAGCACTGCTCCATACAGGTAATACTGGGACCTGCTGCACCTAGGTGCACCTGCACCTAGGTGTTGGCACAGCCAGATTGTAAATCCTGGCACTGTTTGCAGCTATGCAGCAAGTTTGTGATTACCACAAACTCTATCTGTTGCACGCTGATATTGTGTGACAGCATAAGCAATAGCTCACTCAAGTGCTCCACCAGCTAATGCCATTTTTCCTGAACATTGCATTTCTTTAATCATTATACTCCCAGATAGAAAAGCATCCTTAGTGAATGAATTAGGCTTTTACCTTGCATTTCTGCAGTTTGTTTTCTACACAGAGGTCTCCAGTGCTGGAAAATCTAACTACATCTCAGACTCATCAGTTATAGAAAACTTAGAGTTTTAAAATTACTATTGTAACAACAATTTGATAATATATAAGAAAATTTTAGAGGTTTGGGAACTCAGAAGATCTAGTAATCAAACTAACTGAGGCTCCATGCATGAGAGACTAAGCTATAACAATAAATTGGAAAAGCTTGAGCTGACCCACATGGGTTTTAAAGAAGTAAAGGAGAGCAGTTTTAGAGGGGTGCCACTGCTGCCGCTCCCTCAGTCAGCACTGAGGCATGCTGCTCCCCACAGCAGGGACAGCTGACCAACCTGGTGTTACTGCAGTGCTGCTGTGCCCAATTAAACCCCAGAGTGCCTTCCCCTGCAATCACAAAAATGTCAGGCCAGGATCCTAACTACTCACATTGTCTTGCTCTTTCAGTACTCTTTGTTCCTATTTGTGACACACCACAGTGCCCAGGCATGGCAGCATGGCACTGAGGCAGCAGATACAACTGCCCAGCTTGCAGAGTTTTGCTCCTTACTTTTACATGAAAAAAAACCCAGCTCCTGAGCATGGGATGAATTCCAGCAGGGTGAAATCTAGCTTCTCCTGATTATTGTCATCACACAGGTGTTTCTCATTACAGGAAAATACTTTCGCCTTGTATATTAAATGAAAACCCAACATCATTTTGCAAGGGGAAGAAGTTTTTCAGTGTTTTTTTTTTTTTTTTTTTTTTAAAAAGAAGTCCATTACTTTTCCGTGACTTTTGCCTCCTGCATGCTGCAATAGGTTATCCAATCTGTCAGAGGAGCTTGAGGCCATGGCTTGGATCTGTCTCAGCCCCAGCACCTAGTGAGAAGAGACTCTGAGAATCATCAGCTCTGAGTATTTGGCACAGAAGAGCTCAAATGTCATTTGAAAAAAAAAAAGAAAATGAAATGATGAGAAACACTCCAAAAGGCAGAGGGGGGGACATGAACAGGAGGAGCTCCCTGCCAGCAGGGGCTGAACTTCTGCTCAGCTCCTCCTTCAAAAAGGCAGTTCTCAAAGGTGAGGAACACATTTCTATGTTTTGCTATTTGCAGAGCAGGAAATATGCCCCTGACCCAGCCCTGTTTACGCAGGACATCCTATTGAATTGTTTTTTTTGTTTTGTGATTAAATCCAAACACGCAATGCTAAAAATAGAATGGATAATTGCAATACTGACGCAGCACTGCATTTAGGTCTCTAGAGGTTGTGTGTAACTTTTTACATTTCATAATTGCTCCATCTCAACCTTTCTGCCTTTTGCAGAGCATTTGCACTTTCTCCTCTGGCCTCAGCTTTCTAAAATAAGCTTTTTATTGATTCAGAAATGAGTGATGCTTGTCTGGAGTGAACAAAGGCAGAGAAACCAAGCAGCAGCTATGCATAAAACACTCGCGGTGGATTTAAAATCATTGCTGATACTCTCACCTGGTCTGTCCCATGCAGGACATGATCATTCACACTGCATTTGCCACTGCCTACCCCTGGGCTGGCTGCCCCACTCTTCTTAATGATATCTGATTGAAGTCCCCAGGGTTACTGTAAAAAACAAAGCTGTGTGAATTTACAGGCACTCAGAGTTTCACAGACCAGATCCCACTAATTTTAGACACCTTTTAGCTCCTCCCAGCGAGGATGCACCTTTGAGACCAAGCTGTGGCACTTCCTGAGGCACGGAGGGCAAAGCAGGCTGGCAGCACACAGAGCTGTAGGTATGTCACCAAAGTGACCCTCCTAGCCTGGGACCAGGCCAGGATGAAGAGCCAACCACCGCTATGGTTATTCAGCAGACAAACTTGCTGAGGGTGCACTTGATCCCACTGTCTGTGTCATTGAAAAAGATGTTAAAGAGTACTCGTCCCAAGTGGAGGCTGAGGGACGCCACTTGCCACTGGCTTCCACCAGGACATACAGCCACTGACCATAGCTTTCTGGCTGTGACCATCCAGTCAATTCTTTATTCACCAAATAGTCTACCCTTTGAACCAATATCTCTCCAATTTTGAGATAATAATGTGGTGTAGGACCCTGAAAAAATGTGTATGTAAATATATACACATATATAGAATGAGGTTTTGCAAAGCCAGCAGTATTGCACACAAATTGGACCCTGCTCCGTGGAGGCAATGAAGAAGCTGATCATTTGGAGGGGAGGAGAGCACACTCAATTACCAGTGATGGGACCCCTCTGCTGCCGCGAGTTGAGGCTCTGAGTTGGGCTGCTGCACTGCTGCTGCCTCAGCGAGCCACTGTGGGGTCACATCAACAAGAGCTGGGTTTGGAGAAAAGTGAGGAGTGATGCCACAGCTCAGTGTGAGGAGGGGACAGTTGTCTTCTTTCAGAAGTAAAGGCTCTGCAATTGTCACTGCATGGCGAAGAGCACCCACAAGATGTGCTGTAAATTTTGACCATCTGTGTGAAGGCATTCCAAGTATCAGATGAAGAGAATTTTTTTCTTTAATTGCAAGCTTAAATGAATACTATTTATCAGCTTTCTCTCCCACTGCTCCACTGCTTTCAGCCACAGTACCTCCCAAGGAATTAGAGCAGTGCAAATATTTGCTGAATTTAACTTGTTTTCACATAATTATTTAATTTCTTTGCAGAAGAAAAAAGCATGTTGGGATTGCTGATAGTGCAAGACATTAAGCCTTTACAGTAGCAGTTAAACCTTACCAAAAGTCAAGATCACCTGAGCGTGGCTTTGTGTCGATAACAGAGCCATTTCTATCTGTTGCCAAAAGGCTTTCTTGCTAAAACTGGGAAAGGCTTTCCCTCCTCACCCTAAGCAGGAGCTTCTCTCTCCAAGTGGGACAAAGAAGCATCCTGAAGCAATGACCGTGGAGACACATTGGCCTCATTTTGCATTTCAGCCCAGCGCAGCTTTCCCCATGCGCTTGCAAACAGCTGTGTTCTGCAAGAATCACCAGGAGACCTTGAATTACCAAACCATGAATGTCAGGATTAGGAGGCAATCATTAACAATAGCTGCATGCCCTAAAAGCTTCTCATTTAATGGAGTGGTAAGAGATTATTTACACTGTAATATTAAGAATCCTGCTATCAAAGTGCCTCATCAGTTTAAGACATGCCCTTTAATTCCTGTTACCTTGCTGAAAATGCATGTCAAACTTGCATAGACTCTGCTTGCATCAAAAATGAATCGCTTCTAGCTGCTGAAAGCTGACTTTTCCTTACCAGATTTATGTATCTGGGTAATGGGGTGTAATAGAAAGGTGGTTAGGATACTCACATCAGCTCAGATGGAACGATTAGCACTTTAAAAGAGCAGATTACTCTTTGTGAGACCCCTCCAAAAAAGCCACTTTTGCCACAGAAACTGCTGTGCCTGGCAATGACCTGCTGCACCCAAATGACTTCCTTTTAGATGCATAAAAAGAAGTGACTTAATGTATGGAACTAAAACTTGTTAAAGAGAATGGGCACGTGGTGCAACTCCGACATGCTCCCATAGATCATCTCCACAGAACTGTGAACCTTGTGCTTATTTAGGAATTCAGAACATGAAGCCATGTGCAGGACACATGGATACCTTACAGAAATACGGGAGCAATTTCTGTGGCCAGGCACCACCTCCTGCTGTCTTCCCTCTCCATCAGCCAGCACACAGTCTTGACTCACTTTGCCCAAGTCCAACAATTTTATTGCTTAGATGCATTAGTTATTTCATTAATTTGAATGTTTGGGGATTTTTTAGGCCCCAGCCTAAAGCCAAGTAGGGTTTAAGGAGAAGATAATTACTCTACTTGTACAGGAAGATGCATAGGCCAAAGGTCAGTGCTCTGATCCTCCTGTCTGCTCTTTCATCATCTCTGACAAGGTCTGAGGAATTTGCAGTAAATAAAGGCTAATCCTAAACTTCTATCACTGCCTGACCCTAAGAAGGCAAAGGGGTCCCTTTTTTTCTGGTACAGATGCCCCACTGGCAGGGGTCAGTCTCTGTGCTGTTGGGTCACTCCATCAGTGCTGTTCCTGCGCTAGCTTTCCACTAAGTCTGTACATGAAAATTCTCTTCTGATTTTTTTTCCCCACCTCATCCTTCCACCCTTGTCACGACACCTCAATTCCTTGCCTCTAACCTCAGGGCTGCCTCTTGTTTTTTGTGTCCTCATCTCAGCTTTTGTTTGAGTTGCAGGCTGGGATTTTTATTTTACTTTCTGCCATTCAATGCTTCCATACACCCAACCCTTGTATGATGGTGTGGCATCAGTTCCCCTTGCAAGGTACAGACTGCCAGCAAAGAAGCTCTGAAGCCACCAGAGAAATCCCACGCTCTCTTTTCCTAGAATTGAGCCCAGAAGTACAATGCAACAAATATGGGCATCAAGTGAGCTTTACAGAGACTTTCTGCTTTTCAGACTAAAGCATGTTCAGTCAGATAATTTAGCAGACAAACAAATCTTGAAAATATAACGGCAGAAATTGCAGACAGGGAATTACATTAGCAGGGCTAAGCTTCAACACTTTATGATCAACGGATCTTACAATGGGAATATTTTGGTATTCAGGACACGGATAGCTTAGAATTCCTGGTAATAACAGCTCTTCTTTATTAGTATAGCTGTATAATCCTTTTTCTTTTGATTAAAATATCTGTAGATTACCTCATGCTGCAAACTGAAATTAATACAGAAAGCCTGTACTCTATTTCAATGAGTTATTTGCTAAGTCATATCAGACCAGCAACCTCAGACTTGGATAGATTGCTCCAGCCACGACCTCAAAGTGTGCTTGTGTTAGGAATAGCAGATAATTCAATGGCTCCTCGAGCTGGCTCAGCTCAGGGCTCCTCTCAAGCAAAGAGTTCAGCACTATGAAATTTGCATCCCAGTAAAAAAACGCCCATTTTTCTTAGCTGGAACCAACATATTCATTAATCTCAGCACTTCAGAATGGACTTGCTCTGACTGACCATGGAGGAAAGGTCACTGCTTTGTCAGCTCTGTTCCTCAGGCTCCTCTCATTAAATTTCCATTGAGATGCCACATATTTTCCTTGTTAAGAAACAAGGATTTTTAGGATTAACTTAAAATTTGCCAGTTCAGACAAACTAACTGAGAGAATCTGCAGGATGTCTGGGGCTGAAAAATGGGACCAGTGTGCATTCCCAGAATATATTATTTCCAGATAGTTTGTTCAAGTTAGACATCTAGTGGGAGCTGACAAGATTTTTTTTTTTTCTTTCGGTGGGTCCTGGCTGGTATCTTAGGGTTGAGCAAAGGAAAATGTGACCTGGCTGGAGAAAACCTGCTTTATTAGATACCATCTCAAGAGCTCCAAATTCACTTCCTTGTGACACTTAGACTAGAAATTAATATACAAATAATGAGACAAAGAAGGAAAAAGAATCAGAAATGACAACACTGGGAAGGAAAACACTGGGAAAGATTTAGACTGGAAACAAGGAAAACATTTTTTATGATAATGGTAGTGAAGCACTGGAACAGGTTTCCCAGAGAGGTGGTGGATGCCCTGTGCCTGAAGACATTCAAGGTCAGGCTGGATGGGACTCTGAGCAACCCGATCGAGCTGTATCCCTGTTCATTGAAGGGGAGTTGGACAAGATGGCCTTTAAGGGTCCCTTCCAACTCAAACGGTTCTATACGCTCTCATTAACTGAAGCACATGCATGAGACATCCCAGTAATTGATTTCTGGAAAGCAACTGGCCAAGGAAGGATATCAGCAGGCTGGCAGCCTTCTTTCTGGATGGTTTCCTGTTTTTCAACCAGATGCCAGCTCATCTCTCTGACCCAGCAGAGGAAGATGGTTTATGGCCTCTTCTGTTACATACTTATGAGAGCAGGAGATTGCACTATTAGTTTCCTCCCATCCCAAGGAAATAGCCATTACAAGTTTAAATAAAAATTAGTGGCCAAAAAGCCACTTCGCTATGTACGTTTTCCATTCTCAGAAGAAAAGCGTGTTAGAAAGCATCACAAATAAGAGGCACAACTCATGCTGCTAGCAGTGGAGAGAGACAGCTGATGCCTCCAATGATTACATTTCTCTTGTCATCAGATACGTTCAGCAGAGATGAAAAATTCATTTCATAATGAAAATCCTTTGTTAAAGCCTCTCTCTTGCAGAGAGAGTGCTGTAGCCCAATCTGCTTAGCACACCACATGCCTAGCAGTGACCATAGGAGACAGCATTTGATGTGAGCTACAGTCAGTAAACAGAACAGCGTAGTCAGAGAGTTATTCCAATTAGCTTTCCCTGTTTAAGATTCATTTTTAATTTTGATAAAACAGATTATTTTGATCATTCAGAAACTCAGCATTCTTGCCATCCCATTACACTCTTACCAGTGGCAGACAAAAATACCAGGAAAGCCAAGTTTTAAGGAATGAGTTGGAGAATGATTTGAACTGGCTTAAAAAGTTACTACTGCTATACCTGTTTGCTCACCCCCCGGCCTCCCAGCCCTTTCTATCAGCTCTACTGTGCTCTGCACCTGCTGCAGATTCTCCCATTTCAGGATAATTTGGCATTCACAAAATACTACTGTCAGGAATTTGCTGCTGCTCCTGGCAGGTAGAAGCACACTGCTTTGCAGCTGTTTGCTGTACATTTACTAAAGTCTCCAGAAGCTGTAGAGGCAGGAGAAGTGTAAAAAATATTTCCATCCATTCCATTGCTACTGCAATGTGTTAAATCCCCAGCAGGTGCAACAAGTGTGAAATTCTCCACCTTGTGTCACCACCTGCTCTGAGCTTTCGTCACTCGAATCAGCCCAAAGCCTCATGAACACGTAACCTGAAATTCCTCATGCAAATTCTCCACATTTAAATGATCAAACTAACATTTTGCTGGGCAGCAGTTTCATCCTGATATCTATTTGGAAGAGCTCCCAGCTTGTCCACTGCCTTTTATGCTCAGAGCTAGAGTTGACCACTACCCAGGGCAGCTAATCCATATGAACTCCTTCCTTTTCTGGTGTAGCAGCAGAGAGATGCAGGAGTGCTCCATGCCCCATACGCACTTTCCTCTTCTCTCCACAAGCACCCTCCTGGGATGCTCTTACTGCTGGCCCAAAGTGGTCAGAGCTGGTTTATCAAGAGACCTGTTACATAGGAGGAGGTGCTGAGGGGGACAAAGGGATTAGAGCTAGCAATAAACATTTATTTTATAGTTCTATAGGTAAGAGCAATGTACTGGAAGTTGAGAATAGGGGAAGCAAACACTAACCCAGCCAATTACTGTACTTCACAGCCTTTTCTCTCCCACACACTGCACCTTTTCATGTGACACTGAAGAAGTCACATAAGAAGGCGGCAACGAATCAAGCAAGATACTCCTTATCTCTGAGCCTGAAGAGCTCAGAGAGAGCTCTCCTTCAGGGAAAGGGATGATGCTCTGCTAGATCCACACTGCCAGTGGCCTTTGTAGCAAGGGCTGGGGAGCTCTCCCATAGCATCATCTAGGACAGAACCTTTCCTTATGCTTCACTGTTTGGGGTGAATGGCCTTAAGTTGCCCTAGGGAAGATTCAGGTTGGATATTAGGAAGAATTTATTCTCAGAAAGAGTGGTGAGACACTGGAACACGTTGCCCAGGGAGGTGGTGGATTTGCCATCCCTGGAGGTGCTTAAAGAAAAGGAATAGTACTTAGGGACATGGTTTAGTGGGCAGTATGGGTGATAGGTGGACAGTTGGACTACATGATCTTAGAGGTCTTTTCTAACCTCAGTGATACTACTTGAGACCTTAGCTCTAGGACTGCAGCCAGAAACCACCAAAAGTTTTGAAGGGCATGTGGAGATTATGGGGAATGTACCAGGTTTCTCTAGAGGTTATTGGAAGTAATCCATGCAGGAGAAGCAATACATCATGAAATCATTCCCACCTACCATACAGCTGAGCTGCTGGGAGAACATTTATATCCCCTCTCCCCACACTCATCAGCAGCATCACCGGGGGCAGCCACATTACCCACCCAGAGGCAGGTGAGGGTGCTTTAGGCAGCAGCAGTGTGAACTCAGCTGGAATCCTCTACACAAGAGACATGGCCGCATCTCAGAGTTTTAGTAGTCAAAAAACAGTATCTGCAAAATGACTATTTTGTGTTTAAACTTAGACTGATAGTGCCAGGAGGGACGGTGACTCAGAGGCCTCATACCCGTTTTCCTCAGAGCCCATGTTTGCGTCATCCTGCGTCAAGCACCAAGCTGGCTCTGCTTTACTACAGCAAAAACCTGTTTTTCATGCCCTTGTTTCCTGCCTGATGGTTTCTTGCGTAGGTGGCAGCAGAAGTCTATCACACAACATCGCAGAGCCTGTCCGAGGAGAATGCTGCACTGGGATGATTTCATTTCTGTTTGAGCTCGTTTTTATTACACTGACAATACAGGTACTTCATCCCTCTGGTTTAGCTTGAATGAATTTTGAGCTCACATCCCAAAATGAGAGAAGAAAACAGCTCTGAGGCACTTCTAAAGTAAGAAGTCCATCAGCAACTTCACAATGACTTTACATCCATGCCTTATGTTTCCATGTGCATCAGACCCTTTAGGGCACGTTGGCTTCCTGCATTTCCCACTGTCCCTCAGAAACAGACTGCCAAGGTAAATACTACTAATCCACCAAACCCAACACGATGTCAATCCTAGTTACCGTGCCATCCTTCAGGTACGTTTTCTCCAAATGAAATTCAAGTAGGAAGAGAGTTAGTAAATGGATTGCATTTCCTCCTTCCTCATGGGCCCTGTCCACTTTAATAAGGAACATACTCAGAATAAGGCATGGATGCATCTAGCAAGTGCCATAACTGGCGTGATGAAAACATACCGCTTTCAGTCAAGGCTACTGGGCCTTAAGAGGGCATCCATAGTGTGCTGATATGAAATTTTATCAGAGGAAAATTAAACATGAGACATGGCTGCTCTCAAAGCCAGCTTTGCCTGGGCCTGTCTGGTCTGCAGAGGGGGATCTGATGCACCTGCATCCAGGTAACACTTCAGGCAGGAGACAGCTGTGCCCTCGATGGGCTTCAAGGCTGTCTCTGTGCTGATGCACAAGTGATGACATGCACGATATGGCTTAATTTTGGCAGTAAATCCCAACACATGGCCATGGTGAGGATGTGGTGAAGCTGTCTCCTCCTGGTCCTAATGCTTGGTCTGGCAGCCACAAGCTCAGAGAGCTGCTCTATGTTTGGCTTCATGTCACTTCCTGTGGCTCACAGCCAGGTTAGACAGCACTATGGGGAAAGCTCTTGTGGCCTTACTCAGCTCTGAGCCTTAATGATACAATGCTTGACACACAGCAGGACACTTCTGCTGAGAGGCCAGCACTAGGAGACCCAAGGGAACAGGTTAATGCTGATAGATACCCAGGCTTAAACTTTGCTCTCTAATAGGATTAGCACATAGGCATGTCTTTCCCTGGACCAATTAGAAACCCCAATTAAGATTTTTTAATCAGCCATCAGAGAGTTTCTGTCAAAACCAAAGAGCAGCCACATTCTCAGTCTCACTTTGCACCATCTCCCATGATGATTAAATGCTAAATGTTAACAAAAATCACTCCTTGCCTCTCTCCATCCCACCTGCCCCACAGATGTAGAAATTTGAGGAAAGGTTTTGGGTCCCAACAAAACACATCCTTTTGTCAGTCTGAAATGAGAATCAGAGTTGCACAGAGTTGCTGTTTCTTTTCCCTCATTTCACTCTATCTAACATCAGTGGGTTCTTGAATTCAGCATGTTTGGAAAGGCAGAGGGCTTCATTGAAAACTGTCAAGGGCTTCCACCAGAAGCCAGCAGACTTTGGTTGAGTCACAGCTGCTATAAACGTAGGTAGGTCACTGCAGGGATAGCATCGACTGCAGCAGCTACATCTTTAAGCCTATTCTTTTGGACGTAGACACAAACTGACTCAGAATACTTTTAGGACAATTTCTTCCATACAATCCAACTACATACAAAAAAAAAAAAAAACCCAACACAATTGTTCTCTTTCAGGAAACAAGACTAAAAATGTCTATTTTTTTAAACTAGTGTTTTTTTTAAACACTACCGTACTGATGAGAACAAAGGCCATCCTGCCCTGCCCTGAATGCTGGGGCTCAGAAAAAGATCCAGCAAAGTTTTGTTTTTGTTTTTGTTTTTAACTTCAAAGGATATGGGTAGACAAAAAGATTTTCTAAAGTGTGCTGATTCTTGCTTTAGGTAGAAGGACCTATAAGACTAAGCAATAGATTAGCACAGAACATTCTGAGCAGCAATACAGGCATTCTTGCAAACAGCATCACTAGCTAATCTGCCCTCAAAGTTAAAGGATTATAATCAGGGATCTTTTTTCCATCTCTGCAGAACAGGTCTTTTGCCCTCTTTGTGTGCCTGCTCACTCATCTATGGAGAGGATAATTTCCCTTTGTTTCTCTAAGAAAATGAGAGGTTTACTTCAGGAAAGCTAGAAATTTTTCTGATGGAAGGTAGCACAACAGAACAAAATATCTGTGGCCATGAAATGAGGGAAACTTGAAGACTTATATGCCATTCCTCTTTGTCCAAAGAACAACGAATCCCCGCTCCATTCTCTTTTCTAAAGTTTATTAATAAGGTTTGGAAATGCACTGTGTGATGGTAGTCATCACTTCAGTATTGCTCCACAGTGTCAAGCCAAAACACCAGTAAATTAAAACTTCTTTTATCAGTACAGTGGAGGGATCTGCTAGTGAGTGATCTCCCATCCACTTTGCGGGACAGATTATAGATAGAAATGGGCAGCTGTAGCTCCTCAAATCCACAGGTGACCTGTTGCCAATGTCTCCTTTTTCCCACTTGCTTATACTTTGTTGTAGCTTCTTGACCTCATTAGAAGACTCCAAGACCCAATTTGGGACTGAGGTTGGTAGAAAGTTGAACTGGATCCAAGGAATATTCAATCAAAACAACACAATCACCAGGAGGCCTCCACAGAGCTAAAAAGGGAAAATAACTTCCCTGCTGGCATTCAGCTCTGAAAAATGTGCACGGATATGGGGATTTGCAGCAAATGATGTGCATGAGATCTGTGCAGGCCATCTGAAGCATCCTGGCTTGTCTGCTCCTGGAGCACCATGGCTAGAATGGGTGCCTGCCTCCAAGGGGCTGCCACCGCTGTGGCAGGAACTAGTTTTGGCAGCCTTTGCTTTGCTGCTTCAAAAGCAGTGACACGTTTCCAGCCATTGCCGCTCAAAGTTAAAAGCTTGTCATAACATGTCAGGTGGCGAGGCTGCAGCACGAGGCTGATGAGACAACTTTCAGTCCAGTGCAGACAGCCTGCTCTGGGTGCTGAAGGGATGAAGAGCTGGCATCTGAGCGCTGAAAAAAGGCCTCCTTTGCTTATGGCAGAATCTCTCTCCCTCCTCTTGCCAGGGGCTCCACTTGGAAATTTGGACAAATTTTTATTTTAAAAAGTATAATCATTTCTCTTGTTGGAAACATTTCTGCAAGCTTCAGAGTTGAGGGAACTGTGGACCCAGATTTCCACCAATACTCCCGAAATAAAAAGTGAAAGAAAAAGAGCAACCCTGAACTCTTCGTTACAGAACAGAAAAGTACCTGCCAAATACTAGCAATAGATCAGTACAAGGGGAAATGGCATTTCCCACACCCAAAGCAGTGTAGGATTATTAGTTACCTAGTAACTGTGGTTACAAAGAACAATGTTACTTTCAAATTCTCTCACAGGACTGCCAGTTGCTTAAGGGAGAGCAACACAGATTCACAGACATTGCAGAAAAGGGCACCAGAAAGTATAGAATCATAGAATAACTTGGGTTGGAAGGGACATCAAGGATCACCTAGTTCCAATCCCCAGCCATGGGCAGGGCTGCCCCCCACCATCTCAGGCTGCCCAGGGCCCACCCAACCTGGCCTGGAGTGCCTCCAGGGATGGGGCACCCACAGCTCTGGGCAGCAATGCTAGGGCCTCGCCATCCCTTGAGTCCTGAGTCCTAAGAGGAGAATCAGGGCTGATGCACCTGATGATGATCAGTGAAGGCACTGTAGCTTTACTTTACTGTAGTGCCTTCACGGATCCTTTCCCCTTCACAGCCTTTCCAGGGCAGTGCTTAGTTCCTGAGGGAGATGTTTGTGTATGTCAAGTCTGAGATGAATGAGAGCACTGTCCAAGGCTTTCTTCTGTATGATGCTTTGCCTGTGGGGTGACACAGTGCTTTCAGTTGTTCTCTGAAAAAAAAAAAAAAAACCAAAACCAAAAACCAAACCAAAAACAATAACAACAAAACAACCCAAGAAGTAAATGACGAAAATACTATAAATGTTAAATACACTGCAGATCAAGAACAGCTTATGTAGCACAGCACAAATGTGTGCACAATAGATTACCCCAATTTCACCTCCTTTAAGCAACTTATCTACATACCAGCACTGGCAAGGAAAAATCCTGTCAGAAATGCCTTTTTTCTTTCTTTATCCTCTGAGTGTCCAACTCTTTTTAAATGAAATTCTACAGTCTGGAGAAATTGCCATTTCTGACCAGTGCAGAAACAAATGATGAAATATTCATGAGTTGTGGAGACTTTTCATCTTACAGAACCAACAGCCAGTACTAAATTTGCATGATCTAATCAAAGAAGACATTTCAAGAGAAAAGTACTCTATGTAGCAATATTCACAAACTTTTAGATATTGAAGTAAAAACAGCAAGTTTCTGCCCTTGCTTTTGTAGAGTCACACACTGTTTGAGGAGCATCCCACTACATTTTCAGAAGATGCCTAAAAGTATCATCTGGACCACAGGAAATAAAGCAGGGTTAAAACGCTGAACAAAACCGCACTGAAGTTAACAAGCCTAAGGTTCATAAACCCTGCAATAGAAGCTTGCAGAATTTTGCAGAATCTTTCTAGGCTCATCCAATAAAACCCTATGGCACTTTGCTCTTCCCTTCCAAATCTCCATCTGTCTGAGCCAGCATCAGCATTAAATTTTGCATGGAAGCTTGCCAGATAAAATAGCTACTTCAGCTGGCTTTCAATTACCATTAGTTTCAGAGAGTTCTTTGAGGAATATGTTAAAATCTCTGTCATTTTAAAACTAAATCCTGCCTAAGTCAGAGATGGATAATGTCTTGTCTCAATGTACTCTGTACATCTTACAAAAGAGATAATTCATGTATGCTTTAATTTTATACAAGCAGTTAGTTTCCATCTGCATTCTGCTCTGTTCACCTACTTTCATACTGAAAGCTGAAAACAACACTGTTTCCTGGGGATGTTTAAAAGATAATTTGATTCAGTTTAATTAAACACATCCCATTTCCCTCTGAATTGCCTCAAACTTTCCAGATATGGTGACCACACAAGTTGCCTTGGCCCCCAGCCCCTGGCATGGGTGAGACTTTGGTACCTACATTCAGTCACTGACATACCACGAGCTAGGGTGCGCACTGACTTCTAGCAGCTACTTGTATCTTATTTTGCAAATAACCTCTTTGAAATATATTCATTCCTTCAGCATGGCACAGATGATATCACGTGCCCTTGAATGCTTACAGAAGTTCACTGAAATTTGACACCTCACAGATTTGCTCTCATGAGGAAAGAGAAATTATTATTAGTGACATTATAACACTTTTGCAAGCTCTTATTTCCCCAAGTAAGGCAGAAATGATCAAATACAGTATCTCTATGAGCAGCATCATAGGGAGACTTGAGACACAGCATCTCTTTGCTTCTGCTTGGAGCCCACTTGTGTGTCTTCCAGCTTGGTCTCCACCATCTTGTTTGCATCCCCAGCTCCCAGAACATGAATCACTCTTCAACAGACAAAGATGCTCTGAAATTAGATACTATTTACCAGAATTACTGGGATCAAAACACATTTGATATGTTGCGAATAATCTTCAGAATAACCAGATATGTTCAAACAAGATATTGCAATTGGATAATGTTCAACAAGACCAAGTGCTGGGTCCTGCACTTTGGCCACAACAACCCCAGGCAATGATACAGGCTAGGGGCAGAGTGACTGGAAAGCTGTGTGGAGAAAAAGGATCTGGGGGTTGGTCAATACTCATCTGAACAGGAATCAGCAGTGTGCTCAGGTGGCCAAGAAAGCCAATGGCATCCAATCTTGCATCAGAAATGGTCAGGAGCAGGGAGATGATTGTCTCCCTATACTCAGCACTGGTGAGGCTGCACCTCAAGTACTGCGTTCAGTTTTGGGCTCCTCATTACAAGAAAGACATCAAGGTCCTGAGCCTGTCCAGAGAAGGACAAAAAAGCTGGTAAGGGGTCTGGAACACAAGTGGTATGAGGAGTGGCTGAGGAAACTGGGATTGTTCAGTCTGGAGAAGGGAAAGATCAGGGGAGACCTTATCGCTCTCTACAGCTGCCTGAAAGGAGGATGCAGTGAGGTGGGAGTCAGCCTCTTCTCTTGAGTAACAGCAATAGGACAAGAGGGAATGGCCTCAAGTTGCACCAAGGGAGGTTCAGGTTGGATATTAGGAAGAATTGCTTCTCTAAAAGGCTGATGAGGTATTGGAACAGGCTGCCCAGGGAGGTGGTGGAGTCACCATCCCTGGAGATGCTCAAGAAACAGGTTGATGTAGTACTTAATGACATGGATTACTGGTCAGAATTGGTGGTGGGTGGACAATGGTCTTTTTAGAGGTCTTTTCTATCCTTAATGATTCTATGATTCTACGATTTGTCTGTCTGAGTCAAGGTGCTCTTTTGTTGCTTCAAGGAGATTTGGGCAGGTTCCTCTGGAGTGTCTCAGTAGTTCAGATGAAGCTACAAGGACTATGCTCTATTACTGAAGTAAAAAAAACCATAAAAGTGAAAGAAATTTGCTCAGAAGATGAAATAACCTTATTTGTTGCTATCTGTTCCTCTGGTGCTAGTCTAGATAGTTGCTTTTCTAAACAGGCTTTGTGAGGAGCTACACAGAGCTAGAGGATCCCCGAAAGGGAACTTCATCTACTGCTGTGTGGTAGCTGGTGCTTATTTAATCCCCACAGCCCCCCATGGGGTGGGCTTTCCAGGAAGCCCTTGGCGGGGCCATCAGCCAAGTTACTCTAACACAGGCTGTCCCTTCTCTTCAGCCTTATCCATGACCAGGTGACACCAACAACTGAGCAGGTTCTGTCTCCGCTGGGCCATGACAATGCTGTCCTTGCTAGGACAGGTAGCTGTCACGTAGGGCTGCATATAAATGACTGAATTTTCACTCCTTTCTGAAACTCACTTAAGCATTTTATCAGGGCAAGGACACACAGACTTACATAGAAGTGAAAGAAAACAAGGTTTGTCATTCCACAATTTAACAAACTCAACAGCATCTCCTTAAATTTATAGAGTAATGATTTTCACAGCAATGAATTTTAATTGATGTTCTCTCTCTATTAATACGGGAGAACTTTTTCTTTCTATATTCTTTATAGTTTGGATATGTCATTTTTGATCTTCATTTTAATAATTAGTAGAATATTATTTCAAACAAAAAGTGCCAAGGAGGGCATTTACACGACACGGTTTTGCCTCAGGCATTAATGAAGCATGATATCATGCAGTGGGCACAGTTGTGTTGTATGTAATGATACAAATTAAATCTATAATTATTTGTGTTATAACACAACTGCTGCAAAAATAGTACAAATAGTGTTCCTGATAGGAAATACCGTCGTTATGATAAGAAGGTGCTGCTAATGCCACTACGCATTACAATCAATTCTTGATGATATCATGTGAGCCAAGCTAATAAATTGGGAATTATATGCCTTCTGCACATTCCTGTCAATGTGAGGCAGGACTTGTTTGCTAATAGAGCAACAAATAATCCAGCTGGAAAAATAGTCAAGATAGCAAAGCAAAAATATCCCCAAACAGCACCTCCCATGGAGAGAAACAACTTCTGCAGCTCTGCTACAAATGGAAAGAGAACAGAGAGGGCTTAGCCCCAGCACTGGTAAACAACACCCAAAACCAAGATCCTGAGCGCTCATCCCTGCTGAACGCATAGTAGTGTGAAAAGCAGAGCTTTGGCTATTGTGTGCAAGGTGGGGGCTCTCATTCCTGCTGCTCGCTGCATGCCTGTGCCCCCCCAAAATGTTCCACCATGAGATGGTTCAGCAGATCTGGAAAAGGCTAGGAAATGTGAGTCACTAGACCAAAAAAACAGAGCACAAATTAAACAGAGAATTTGCACAAGCTCCCAAATAAACTGCTGGTGCTGACTGTGAAGGGAGCGTTAGCAACTCTCCTGTGATAGATTCGTAGGGGAGATGAAGGCTAATGTAAGCCTCACAATTTGCTACAGGAGAAATTGGAGAAATCACTCAATTGAGGCAGGGATTAAGCTAGCGAGAGAGCTCAAGGAGAGAGGAGAAGATTAAAACTTGGGGCTGAGTGAGTAATGCCCAATAAATGTATTCAAATGAATCTCTTCCACAGAGGCACTGCCAGGGCTCCCATCACCTTGCAATCTTTAATGCACTTGCTCCACTGGAAGGAAGGCAGTGCTGCTATTTCTATCTCTTGTTTGGGGAATGGAAACACAGCAAGATTAACCAACTTGCTCAAGGTGACCCAAAAAGTCTGTTCCAGAACAGAAGAATGAAGCCAAAAACGTCAGGTCTCAGCACAGCCAGGGGATCATCACCCAACCTATGACCAGTGTGTAGCCCTGGGGGGGGCATTGGCTCCTCACACTTGTCCGTAGTTTGTTACCATGGGCTTGCCACTGCCTCAGTGCCCACAGCAGGAGATGCAACCAGTAGAACCGCCTGAAATAATGAGAGTGCTGAGACTGCTGTGGGAGAGAAAGCAGTCCTGGGGGACTTGCTTACCTGGTGACTTTATTTGCAATTATGTTGACTCCATCTGAATCCTACACAGATGCTCAACACTGCAGAACCAGATCCTCACCCATCAGGGTCTCTGTTTGCAATGAGCTGCAGGGGAGCCTCTTCCTTGTGCCTTGGAGCTTGAGCAGGTGGAGATTTGTGACCTAGCTCTTGGAGCTAATTGATTTTAACGTAAGTGAATTTACCCAGAGCTACTGGAAATTACACTGCTACTCTGTGTGTGGCCACTAGACAGTGCATTGGTACTCTGTTCACCAGTGAGAAACACATCACTGAGGGCAGACAACAGACAAAATTTGATTTTTAGAACAGCAGACATAGTGCTCGGGATTGCTGTTAAGCAGATGTTTCCTGGGCCTGATCCAGCAAAGCTCAGCTCGGTATGCTGGGAGAAATGAACCCTGCTCCCAGATCACACCTGCAGGCTCCTGCTTTCAAATAGGCAGGAGTGGGAAGTTGTACAGTTTGCTTCCAAGGCCCCAAATTTTCAAGATGGGCATGCAATATTTATTTTGTATTTAAATTTACTGGACCCGATCTCCAACTCCAGTCTAGAGAAGCATTTCCCTCTGTTCCAGTGGGTGGCGGATGAGGTCTCATCCTTCACAAATGGAGCTGCCTGGTGGCTCGTTAATGTGTCCCCAGACCCAACTGGTGCTGCAGCATCTGCCACCATTCATCCCTGGGCTGCCCACCAAAAGCCATGTCCCACCACAGCCAGCACCTGTGCCTGAGTGCATGTGTTGGTAAATAATTTATATGGGCATGATTTACATGCTAAATTAGCTTTCCTTTTAATTGCAGGCAGAATATTTTACCACAAAGAGCTATGCCTGGAGCCTGTTTGATTAACTACAGAAAGAAAAGCATTTAGTAGCATAAAACCAAACCTCCACAAAGTCAATACGTATTAAAGGATTTGAAGGGCTTCTACTTCTTTTTTTTTTTTTTTTTTTTTTCAGCTAAACACATTTTATGAACAGCAGGGAAGACAACATTCTGATTCAGTGCTAGTTATGCTTTTTTTCCTTGCTGCTCTGCTGCAAACCAACCTCAGGGTCCTGCAGTCTGCTTTTTTTTTTCCACTGGAGGAAAAATAAGTGGTGCCAAGACTGACTTATTCTCAGTCTAACTAATCTCCATTACATAAAGCTTTGAAAAATGGCAGTAACTTGCAGATTTTTGACCCATTTGGCAAGGACTCTATCCAGCTGTCCCAGGAGCTGGTTCTCTGCAGGAAAATTAAGGTAAATTCTGGGCTGTTTGCAGCAGCTACCTCTAAAAATATATATATGTTGCATAAAAAATTAACAAGCCTATGTGTTATTTTAGGAAAAAACCCTGAGTAACTGCATGTGTGAGCACCATCTATTGGCTGCACTATTGCTTACAGGGTGCAAAATGCATCCTGTTTCCAACAAAACTCCTGGTGAGGGGACCTGGTGCAGGACAAAGAGCAGGGCAGAGGCCAGCAGGGAGCTCCAGTGTGGCAGCCCCGGCTACCAGACTCTGGGGTGGGGGGATAGAGGTTCTCCACCTGGGGTCATGCTCCTGATGCTCTGAGCACCAGCATGCCTGCTGCTCCAATTAAGGATGCTCCATTACTCCCTTTTCCTATAGGAATAATCTATTTTGGCCTCAGAAGCCTGAGATAATTAACTCCAAACAAGGTTTTGGGAGCATTAGGGGTGTTTGGCTGCTACTCCCGCTCTATCATTTTAAGAACAAAGAGCTACAAATCCACAGCAATTTAGAATCTGACTTTCCAATTAAGGATTTGACGTGTTTTTATGCCTTTGAAGTGACAATATTTGTCAGGCTGTTTGTTCAGTGCATTGTCTGCATGTGCAGTTACACAGGAATTGGTTTAATTAAGGTTAATTGGTGCATAATTAGAGCTGCTGCCAACACAAAAGAATGGCTGCAGACCAGGGAGAGAGTCAATTTCTATCCAGCTCCAAAGGACAAATAGCATCAAGTGGATATTACAGCTGAGCAGTAAAAATCTAAACTGCTTCATATTTAATGCTGCTTTTTGTAAACCAATATGACTAACTGCTTGGCAGTGCTTTCCCCAGAGCTCATAGTCCCGTCCCAGTAAATGGACCATTTTTCATGGTGGAAGTGTTTGTGCTACTAAGCCTTTGCAGTTGGACACTGTCCTTTGCCATTGCAGAGATTTGCAGGATACAATCCAGAGAAGAAAGGTAGAGGCAAGAAGGGAAATGGTGTCTCTGAAGAAGCAGCTGTGATTTATTGCACAATGAACTCACCTGGCACCACTGCTCTGGCAGGAGGCCGGTGGGAGAAGCACTCTTGCTATACTGCTTCCAGCATCTGTAAAGTGAGCACAATGCAATTCTGACATTAGTGTTTGGTTGCTGCAAGGTCATAGAATCATAGAACCATTAAGGCTGGAAAAGACCTCTAAGATCATCATATCCAACCATTAATCCATCACTGCCACACTCACTAAACTGCATCCCACATTGCCACTTCTCCACCCACATTTCTTGAACACCTCCAGGGATGGTGACTCCACCACCTCCCTGGGCAGCCTGTGCCAATGTATCACCACTCTTTCAGAGAATAAATTCTTCCTAATATCCAACCTGAACCTCCCTTGGTGCAACTTGAGGCCATTCCCTCTCATTCTATTGCTGTTACTCAAGAGAAGAAGCCAACTTCCACTCACTGCGTCCTCCTTTCAGGCAGCTGTAGAGAGCGATAAGGTCTCCCCTTGATCTTTCTCTTCTCCAGACTGAACAACCCCAGTTTCCTCAGCCACTCCTCATACCACTTGTGTTCCAGACCCCTTATCAGCTTTTTGTCCTTCTCTGGACACTCTCCAGGGCCTCAATGTCTTATTTCTAGTGAGCTACAAAAAACTGAATGCAGTACTCGAGATGCAGTCACCTTCCTTGTATCGTCATTAACCCCTCCTCCCCAAGAGGACAGAAGAGTTTCAATGAGGAAACTTGTCCAACCGTGTAAACACTACGAGCCTTCCCATCCCCATGGTACACAAACTCGTATTCATAGCATCATCTTCTGCCTGAACCCCCTCATATACATCATGTCCAGCACAAAGCTAAAAGCAAAGCCACTTTCAGATCAGCCCAAAGGAGCAGTCAGCACTAAAGCTTAATAAGTAATAAATTATGAATTAAAAAAGAGTGAGGAGAAAAGGGAAATAATTGCATGCCTGAGGTAGCATCACATTATACAGGTGGATTCAGATCGCTAAGCTGCAGGGAACAACTAAAAGGAGCAGCTTCCAAGGGGCACAATGATGAAATCACGCTGCAACAGGAATCAAAGGGCTTGGAAATGCATGGACAGGAGAAGCAGCCTCACTCAAGCCATAGGTTACACAGCAAAAATGTAAATAAACAAATATTCCTTTGCTATTGCACAAGTGTAGTAACCCACATTTTTGTGTTTTTTATCTTCATACTGGGACTTTTCGTCATGCACATTCTGCTTTTTAACTCCAGGCAATTACAGTGACCATAAAACTGCAAAGTTCCAGCACCAAAATCACAGGAAAATACCATGGGAGTGCAATGGCCTAGTCTGAGGCATAGGCAGAGTTATACATCCCAAGCCATGAAGAACATAGTTTGGCAGAATGAGCTCATCAGACTGAGAGCATGGCCATCCTCTGTGCCCAGACCAGCCCCAGACAGCCTTCCAAATGATCTGACCACACAAAGGATCTACGATTTTCAGAGCTTTGCTGTAAGAAGCACTTTAGCATCTTGGAAACTGAGGGATGAGCTAGTTTCTCAGGGAATGTCAGGAAGGACAGCTTCTCAGGGCTGGGGAAATCCTTAAGTTAGGATGAAAAAGGTGAAACGACCTGTTTCTGAAGAGTTTCCTATGCAGGAGATAATTGACCAACTGGCACAAAGCAGCACATCTCCACTGGTGAATAGGCCGGTGCCAGGCAGTCTGAATCCCAAAGGAGCAGAAGTCTAGTCTACTCATAACATAAGGCAATGAAAAGCTTTTTTGCTTCTTTCAAAGACAGTACGGCAGAGACAACATTCTCTGGGAAGCTGGAGGGGCAGGGAGGGGCCTGGGTGGTCACCAAGGGAATGGAAAGGGTCTGCTCGCTCTCAGGTAAAAAAAATTAAGATGAGGTTTCCCTCCATTCCTGAAGGCCAGCCTCACTTTGCAATGAGCCTAGTGGTTTTTCAATGCAGCCACATATTATCATAATCAGTGGGAATCTGCTGCCTATAAATTCAAGAGGACTGTCATGCAGGAGTAGGACAAGCAGTTAGACTGCCCCTTGTTCTTCTGCATTACATCATCTTCTCAGTCCCTTCTCTTCTCTCCCAAAAAAGCTGCTGAAGGGAGTAGTAAAACTGGGCTGCATTCAGCCCTTGCAATAGATTCAATTTTTCAAATGACGTTTTGCATCAGTTCATTTTCTGGGTGAGGATTGGTGTTTGATGTACTCTGCTGACTGAACTCCATTTCAAACAAGTTTGTAAGGAGAGATTTTTGTTCTCAGACTCAGGAACATAATGGAAGAAGCAATTCCTGGCTGACAAAGTCCATTTGTTGAACCAGAGGATCTTCATTAACTGCCAGTGACTTACTGGTCATCTTGTTTACTGACTGCAGTCAATAATACACTCCTAGCGAATTTCTAAATATAACTCCACAGAAGACTGCTCGGCTATAATTGTCCCCTTACGCAGCCTTGTACCAAGCTCATACAAGTAACATCTTGAATATCTTCTTGAGAATAAGTCAAACAAGCCTGATTTGAGATACAGAAATGTCTCATTATATGTGTATTATTTCCTAGTTACAGCAGTCTTGCTGAGCTATCAATTCAGCTGGTTATTCAAGTGCTTCTGCCCATTAGGTGCTGTTACTCTATTAAAACCATGAACTTTGTTTTCTCATTAATAAAAGTGTTAAACAAGGAACAAATGAAAAGGTTATTACGACTTTTATAATGAAATACATGTTAGGCCATAATTCAAGCACCAGCTAAAAGTCACTTGTCTATTAAAAAGAAAATGTGCTTTGGCCCATTTGGTTGAGGCAGTGTTTGTGGGAGAGGGTGAAGAAAATGGGATCAGGAGAAAGAAACAAGTGGAAGGGGAAGTTTAAGATGTAGCTGCATAGATTGGCACTGTCACTTGCCTTTAGCCAAAGAGTGCAAAGAGTTTATTTTAACTGCAAGGGTTAAAAAATAAAAACAGAAGAAATAAAACAACCACTTAATAATACACAATAATAATTTTTTCTTACCTAGAAGATTTCAGTATTTGAGACCTATGGTTCCAGAACATTTCCATGCACTGTGCCATAGCACTGCCATGGCTCCTGGTGCTCTCATGGCCTCTCTTTGCCCTCTTCGGCTCTTCCACGGTGGGGCTGATCCTCAGGGCATAAGGCATTTCTACTCAAGTCTTAATGTTCTCCTCTGCCATCTGCAGAAGATGAGAGCCAGAGCAAGGTTCTCAGCCTGGATGGCAGCTTTGGTGGTGTTCAGGACTAGTCAGGACAAGCTCTACTGCTGGCTGGTGTAAAAAAAATGCAGCAAACCCCCTTATGTTTCCAAGGATGCCATTGTTTTCAAGACATAGCAAACTGTGGTTCCTTTTGCTATGAAGAAATAGCCATGCTGCAGAAATTTTCACTGGATTGCACTATAACATGCACAGTGGGGCTTTTCTCCTCTACACTTTGATTTCTTGTTTGAGGATGCTGTTTGTTGCTTAGTTACAGGATGCTGCCACAGCTGAAAAGTGCTGCTTGCAGTGCTGACAAGAAGGAATTGTTTCCTGGGGAGAGGAATTATCTTCCGGGGACATTGCTGGTATAAAGTAGGCAATTATGTGGTGGGGAGGATGAGGTAACTTCAAGGTTATAACACATTACTTGTATTTCACTGTTCTAGATTTGGTAAAGAAAAAAATATCTTGGACCCCCAAGAAGTCATGTGTGCCTAACAACAGAAAGAAAAGAAGAGAGAAGGGAAGGGAAGGGAAAAGAAAAAAAGAAAAGAAAAGAGAGAAGAGAAAAGAGAGGAAAAAAGAGGAGTTGTGTATTTTCTTTGTGATAAAAACAACAACAACAACAAAAGACCCACACCAAAACCAGGCAAAAACAAGAGGTTTCATTAAAATGAAAACATTACAGAAAGTTCAAATATCGAGTGTTGCCAAACTGTTGCATGGGAACTGGAGTTCCTGCCCTTGTGNAGAGAAGAGAAGAGAAGAGAAGAGAAGAGAAGAGAAGAGAAGAGAAGAGAAGAGAAGAGAAGAGAAGAGAAGAGAAGAGAAGAGAAGAGAAGAGAAGAGAAGAGAAGAGAAGAGAAAAGAGAGCAATAAACAATAGCCATAATCTCTCACAGAAGCTGAACCCGCCTCTCCTCATACAGACCCCGTTGGAGAAACAAGACCGCCTGTCTCTGGTCGTACAAGTCCATTACATTAACATAGCTTCACCTGCTTTGGATCTGTAAACAGACTGGCTCCATGAAATTTACACTCCTTTCCATATTAATGAAGTAATTGTTTTTTGGAATTATTTTTATTGCTAATTACATTAGCAGTTTTCTGTGCTTCTGGTTTGCTTCAGTAAGCATTTAAGAAGATGGCTTTTAATAGAACATTAAGTAGCATGGAAAATTAAACAAACATCTTGAAGTAATGGATGAGGTTTAGTGTCAGTTTTGAACCTAATTACATTGGGTGCCGGAGGAAACCTCACTTTGTGACAACCAAAGGCAATCTATTATCACAGGGACAGAACTGTCCCCTGCCAGGACCACTGACCATAAACTGCCCTCGGAGTACCTGAGATATGGGCGAGACAGAGGCTGGGAAAGAAGCAAAAATTCCTTTGAATAAAGCTCATGCTGTACAAAATTCTCCATTCTCACACAGCATCAATAACTTGGGGTTTATTTTCCATATTTAATTTAAATATTGGCTGAGCTGCCTAACAAGGAACATCATGTCATAGTTACCATGCACTGTGCAGACAGAAAAGCATGGCTACAGTTCTGCAGCACTTTCTGCATGCACAGTTCTGCCTCTGTATCGGTTCTACAGAGACAGATCTGGAACACAATGAACCCTCCCATGGAAATGGCCTGGTTCCACCTTCGGGCCTGATGCTTCAGCCCAAACACCCCAGTTCCCAAGCATAGAAGTCTCCAGGCCTGGAAACTTTTTTTTCTCCATATGCTCCCTCCACCCAAAGCTTCAATCTGCATTTTACAGTCCAGTGCAAGAAGTGGCATGACTTAAGCTTTGCTCTAACTCTTGGAGGCATGCACTCATCCACCATTTAACCTCTGCTTCACCATATTTTCCCAAAGGGGAATGTCATTCTAGAGTACCAGCAGGGTGAACCAGGTACAAGGTCTGTGCATACAGATAGAAGGGCAGCTAACTGATTACTGGGCACAGATACCCTTTGCTGCATGAATGGCCAGATGCACGGGACCTTTCTGCTTGCTCTTAGCAAATGGGGGATGTGCTGCTGGGTAATGCTTCTGTTTCATACATCACAAGGCATTTTACTTACAAGGAAGCACAGCAGAGCCCTGCTGATGCTGATGAAGGGGCTCTCAGCATCAGCATGGCTGGGACAAGCCCACAGTCCCGCAGTCACCCTAAGGGGAAGAGGATTGACTGAGATGCTGTGTACCATTGGCTTACTGATAACTGCAGTGGAGTCTGTGACAGATGTTATTAGTGCTTAATTAAGACAGATGGCAGAAGACTTCCCTTGGCTAATCTGCTCCCCTGAACTTGCTCCTACTCTCTATTTCAAAATGAGCGGGACTTAGGAAGGTGCTGTGCTGAGAGCCGCAATGAGCTGCTCTAATCTGGAGAAGCCATCACAATCCTAGCTGGGCCTGGAGACTGCCTTGCCCAGGGATCCTACCTTTAGAAGATGATAAGGCAGTTGGTGCACTGCCAGCGCACATTTATTAGAGAGAATAAAGGGGAAAGGAGCAGCTCTGCCTGGCCAGTTGCCCAAACCCCTCTGGAGCAGGCAGCAGCTGGGTAGCACCAAGGCTTCAGCTGCCACCCATAGCTGCTTTGCCCTCTTATTTCCAGTGAGGTGGCTCTGGGGGTGGCTAACCTTATGCAGCATTTACTAGGTGGCTATAGAAAATTCAGAACTTGGAGATTTTCTTCTTATGCACTGGCTGCCCAGAAGCTGTCTGGTCCCAGCCCTGGCTCAGAGCAGAGTGTGGACTTACGGAGTGCCAAACCTGGTGGGAACCTCTCAGCAATTCTAGAGAACCAAACATACAGATTTCTGTTTGTCATCTACACACACAATTTAAAAGACAAAAGATAAACCAGAGGCATCTCAGGGGAAGTTCTTTGAGAACAGGAGCCTGCCTATCCCCCAGCACCACTCGCAGGGGGAGCAGGGCCACCTCCAAACAAAGGCAGTCACCCCCAGGGAGGCGAGCCTCCTTCCAGGAACACCAGGCAGCGTGGGATATCAGGTCTTAAGGAAACACTGCCTATCCCCGCTCCACGCAGAGTGCATGAAGCAGAGGCAGGATTACTTGCCAGGGCTCCTTTCCAAGGATTATGGAAGAAAGAAACAATAATAAAGATGACTAAAGAGTGAGCATTTGTTCCCACGCTGCAAACAACAACATCCCAACTTGTAGGGCCAGGTGTGGCCACGCCATCCGATGAGTCAGCCACACAAGTATGGAGGGAGGCACTGGTCACATTAGCAACGTGTTTCACCTTCCTTGAGAGCAATCATAATGACTTTTTTTTTTTTTCCTAAAAGGAAAACACACAAATGGAAACCAAACTGAAAAGTATCTCAGAAATCACATTGAATTCAAAGATATTGCTGATACTACTTGCAGTTTTCCTAATCCCTCACCTAGCACCTGACTTGCTCACGTAAGCAAAGCACCATGCAGACGTGTCAGAGAAAAGCCAGCTGTTAATTTGGCTGATGTTAACTGGTATGTGCATCCATGCAAACCCTGCTCTGATTGCTACCTGCTCACCGGGTGTGAGCCAGAGCTTTAAACACGGTCAAGATACCAGATTAGTTCCAGTCTCTCATGAAGATGCCCATATGCTATAGCTGATGTACTGTACAGCTGGGGTTACATAAACCTGTACATATCTCTTCCAGAAGAGTCTGGGAGGAACATGACTGGTGAAGACCAGAGGACTGGCCAGCAGTGAAATTCTTGCGCTAGAGTGTTGTTTTTTTTCTAATGAAACATTTTTTTTAAGGTGAAATGGATATTTTAGTAATTTCTCATGACCATAGATCTGGATTGTCCTCAAAAAAATCAAGTCCCTCCATCCTTTCTCCCCCAGACTTGTCATCTGCTTGAATACAGACTGTGTGTGCCCCTCAGTGGTGCTGGCCATCCCCAGACAGGCTTTATCTCACGGACAACAAACACCAGCTCATCATATCAGACACTTCTGATGCCATCTAGCTGAGGCACAATCTCCTCAGTAGTCTTTCTCTGATAATGTCCTATGCTTTCATCTTAAAACTGCGAGGCATTTTATAAGCAGAAGTCAGATTTCACAACACCCCTAAATGCAGTCAAGTATTATTAAACCACTTTCCAAAGCCCTCATCGCTGTCAGTTGAACAATTTTCTCCCAGCATTATTTCATATTTCATCACAACAGTTATGCTTCATTGGAGAGTCTCTAAACATCTATTTCAGTAACAGCTACAACAGTAGAGAAAAAGCATTTGATTCTGTTACTTTCTTCGAAGAGACTGTGTCATCCATTACTGAATTATGGGTAAAAGCTTTCTCTAACACGGCTGTTGGATAGTTTGAAACCAATAATTTTATTTTCATTCTGAATCATCAGTCTCATGATAGAGATGTTCTGTTGGCGTGCAAATACAGATTATACTAAAGAAGCAGCAGAAAAAAAACATTTCTACTTTCTGAATCAAGGTGAGTGTTACCCATGCACATGGGTTTGAAACAATGGTATGGTCATGCAGAAATGGAAGCTCTCTTTTTCTAAGAGTTTTTTCCTCCCCTTAAAATAGCTCAAAGACTTCAGTGAGAATTTCTGACTGTTGTCAGCCCACTCCAAAAGGCTCTTTGTGAAAACTGTCCAAAAAAATATACAATTTTGATCTTTTTTCTCTTGCCCTATCATACAGAAGTTTTCCCACTGCATGCCAACAGCAGGAATTGTGCTGTATTCCTTTCCCAGACTCACTGTCTGCCTTGCTCATCCGGGCAGGGTCTGTGCATTACCTAACAGCAGCACATCTTATTCCTCTTTTCCCTTAGGTATTATAATACTTAGCCTGATTAACATTTTTTGCATGATTAGCATGCTAAAGAAGGAGGGCAGTTGTTATTGTAGCATTCACATGGGCACAAATAAATCCATCTATTTAGTAGTGAAAAGAAAACAAAGCCTTTTCCGGGTGTCTTTTTTTTCCTTTTTCTCTACCTGTTTACCAAGAGAAGCTTAAATTAAAAAAAAACAACACATGAATACTGATCCTTTTGCTTCCCTCCTACAGTTTCAGCTATTGTTCTCCTACTGCTGCCTAATTAACAGCTTCTGGTTATGCATTAAATAAAACAACCGGCACTGATGCTAATTATGGACATTGCATTGCCAGGATAAAAATGAGAACCTTTAAGAAGTAAGAAAGTTCCGTTAAAGACCAGCATTACTTGCTTTAGCAGTTTATATCCAAAAGTGCCAGATTTTGTCAACACCACTGAAAGGAATCACACAGAAAATACTTGGCAAGCTGCACGTTCACATAATGGCATTCAGCCTTTGGGATTGATGTAGCAGTCAAAAATAAAAGGAAAATGCAGCCTCTGCTGTCCAGCTCAGCTACACCACTGCACAAGGCAAGCTCTTCACCCAGACAGATGCAGCTCATGACTTAAGCGCTTGCACAGTTTTATTGACACACACAGTCTTTACATGACTGTTCCAAAGGCTGCCCCATGCCCAGATATGGGCCTCAGAGATGACAAGATCTCCAGAGGCTGACACTAGCACATGTGCCCGCACTTTGGACACCATGGACGTGCTCCAGGGACATCTCTGCAGCTGATGAGACAGGAACCAGGCAGACCTGGCTCTCACTATCCAGGTGATCACTCATGGAGAGGTGAGATGGCCAAAGAAAGGCTCTGCCTTGATTAGTTTGCAGAGCCAGGTGCTCAAGGCTGTGTAAAAACCAGTGGCATAACACAAGTCTGCCCTCAGGTTTTCTGAAACCTGGGAGCAGCACCCCCACTTTTCTTCCCTGCTGTTGGCAAATATCATTTAAAAAAGATAATAACCCACCCGTAAGTCAGAAGAATAACATTCCCTTGAATAACTGTAATTAAAATGTAAACATCCCCTCATTGTGGCTCCACCGTGCATGTCACGCGAATAGCCCTCACCAGTACCACATAGGGAATGCCGTGCAAACATGCCAGGCTTTTTGCAAAACACTGTCAGTCATATTCGAAGTCACCCAATATTTCTTGATGCATTCCTCTCTCCTGATAATACAACACGACAGCCACAACCAGGTAATTATTATTTTGCAATGGTGTCAGGTTTACTGCTTAACGGTGTGGAATGAAACTGCAATTGCTTTGTTCATTTTCTCTATATGGCATATTTAAATCAAAGTTTTATATGTTCTGCACCATTATGTCTTCCCAGGGCTGGCAACAGCTGGAACCCAAAGAAGTGTTGAATCAGTGTTACGTTGCCCAGGCTCCCAGCTGGCCGACGGTATCAGCACTCCTCAGAGAGTCTTTAAAATGGGAACTTTCCCAACCGTGAATAGTCTCAAGTAGTGACTTCCCTCCAAATCTGCAGTCTAGGATGCCCAATTCCTCACCTCTATGCAATGTTAATTGCTTCTGCAATTAATTTTTTTAGTTGTTTGAGTCAGAGTTCTAACTGAACATTTTGTTTCGGAGGGAGGGGAGCTAAATTAAAGCAGAGCTAATTGCTTTTAAAAGTCCGTTTCACTTGAATTGAAGTGGAAAATTTAATTTAATTTGGAAAGCATTGAAATTAAATGCTTTCCTATGTTTTGTTCTTCCCCCAAACAAAGCAAACTTGTGGAAATCCGCCCAGAAGTTTAGGTGTTTTGGTTGTCCTCAAATTACAGTTTTGAAATGGGACAAGAGAATTCCCCAGTTCCAGGTCCCTCCATCGTAGTACTGCAACAGTAACTCGGGCAAAGCAGCATGTGCCCACAATCCCTCAGAGCTCCATCTCAGAGCATGGTTAGGAGATTGGTGTATCTGAACATGGGTGTTCAGGGTTACAGAGATTATTAGTTTGGGATCATTTTCCACAACTAGTTGTGGTTTGGAGTCCTACACGCTGTCATTATTGTTATGGTTATGAGTTTTGTCAGCATGCAGCCATTACTCAGCTCTGATGACATTGTATAAAAAAAAGATAGTCTCAGTAAAGCTGATAAGAAATTAGACCCTTCCATGTTCAAAGACAACTAACATCTTGTTCCAGGAGCAAATAAATAGGGCTGACAGTGCAATATGAAGTTATGTGCCTTAACCAAACTCTCCTTATAGAGAGAAATACTATTTACAAAGAGGAATGTGTAGCAGATTGTTCCAAAAGATCATAAAACTAGACGGCTGGCAAACACTTATCCGAACAGCTTTTCCTCACAGTTTCCATTACTCTCTCTGGTTAGGCAAGAAAGAGCACAAGACAACACACTGCCTAGGAAAGCCTAAAGAACCTAAGTAGTGTTTCTGTAGCTATTGTACAGATATAAGGCTGTCTGCCATTTTGTAAATGTCAGTGCTTTTCCAAAGCTGTTGGTTTGGTTGCTGTTTGACTTCTTGAATTAATAAAATAAAAGCAAAAAAAAAAACAAAAAAAAACTAAACTAAACAAAAAAAGAGTGGTAACTCACTTATTCCATTAACAAGGCAATTGCAGCAGAAGTTGAGATACTGTTATTTAAGATGTTACATTTTGAAATTAAAATTCATGCAAATTGTATTAATTATTAAAAAAAACAACAAAAAGCATATTTTTTCACTGAAATTCATTGCCACTTCTTCATGCTATTTCTGTCTGGCAGAGGGAGAAGCAGCACGGGAAAGCAGAGTTGTGCTCACACCATTATTGTTCATTTTTGTGTTCTCACATGCATAAGGCAGAGTATAACCCCAGCAATAATCTGATTAAGGGAATACATCACATCCTCCCCACCCCCCCTCCTTTTTTTTTTTTTTTTTTTGCATATTTGATTTTGAAACACAAATGATGGATTATAAATTCACACCAGGGTTACTGAGCTATTCCAGAGTGCCTAGGGAGAGCGCGTGAATCCATTTTACGCCTCCTCCAGCAGCATGTTCTCTAGCAGCTAACGCTGTCGGTTGTCACTAACAACACGAGGAATGGACTGAAGTTCACCTTCAGAGATCAGGTGACAGCATGGCCCTGTGCCTTCAGGTGCAGTTTCTCCTTGTGCTGCTTGCAAGTATGAATTTCGTGTCAAGCATTCACACCTCATTTTTTATTGAATAAAGCAGGTTAAAAAGTTGACAGTAGAAAGTAGTCTTTCCCATGTCCTGTTGAATTTTTCAAAAGCACTGTTGAACTGCTTATGGGTTCTCCTCCCCACACTTTTTCCTTTTCTGCAGCTATTCTTACCTGGAAAAGGGTGGCAGAGAGGTGGTGGAAGAGGTAGGAGATAAGAGGGTCACAGCCTACACTTCCAATGATTTACAACTGGACATTTTAATTAGGCTGGACACAAAGAAAAGAAACAAAAGATAAAGTTATTTTTAATCCCTTCTGGAACAAACACACATTTCCAAAAGTCTGGCTGGCAAAAGCTCAGCAAGTTAATTCTCATCCAAAATCCTCCAGTCACTCTCTATCATTCCGATTTGAGAACTACAGTAGAAACTCAAGGTTGCCTGATGTATGAGCCTTTTTTTGGCACAGCTCATTGTTGTTACAGACTATAAAGTGCAGAAGACCTTGGACTGAGACTTCCTTTCCTCCCCTTAATAACTGTATTATGTTGTCATTCAGCCTCACAGCAGGGATGCCAAAGTCTCCTTTGAATTACTGGCATGTCAGAAGCTCTGTTACCACATGCTGCTTTCCGAAGGAAAAATACCCTCCAAAACCCATCAAAGTGTACATTTCCTTTGATGTGGACAACATTTCCAGACCCTTATTTCAGTGGCAGATTAAGTCATTTGAGCAATGAACTCTGACATGAGTATTTATACCTCATTTCTTTTTTTCTATACGCTTGTTCACTTTCTTCCCCATCAATGTTGCTGACATTATCAAAATGTCTTGATGCATTAGAGAGCATCTTAGCCACAGAATACTGCTTCTTCTGGCCTCCCTTCCCGACAAGTTCCTTCCAAAATATGCTATGAGAGAAGTGTGGCCAGGTTTGGCTCTGACTGTGGAGAAGAGACATCTGGGAGATGGGGACCCAGGACAAAGTGTGCTCATCCATTGCTGGACTGAAAGCACATCTGTAAGTCACAGCCATTTATAATGAACTCCTGAAAAAATAAATCCAGGGCTTTCAGTTTCCTGGAGCTGTACCTGCCACAGCAAAATAGCAATGTGCTGTCTTTGCCAAGGTAAAAGCAAGTGGGATGCCTCTCTTGAACATACAGCACTGTGCAAAGAAAACTTTCCCTCTTTCCACATACAGCAATGACACCAAGATTCACAGGGACTGGAAAAATAGCCTCACTGTTTCTTCTATCATTTATTCTCCAGGGAACTGCTGTTAAAAATATTTTGCTTTTGAAGTATTTGCATAGATTAGATGCAGACAAGCTGCTGACCACAAGGGCACGTACGCCAATTCTGCCTGCTATCTGCTCACTTTGCATTTGTTCCAAAACTGTGCAGTTCCAGAGCTCAACGTGGGGTGAGTGGTTCATACAAATCCCAAATCTCCAAGCTGGATTCAAACGGCTCCCTTTCACCTTCCATATCACACACATACATCATTACAAAGATAAAGGCAAACACAAGCCCAGGGCACCCAGGAGGCCAGCAAACTTTACTTTGAGGTGATTCTACTTTGCTCAGATCTGCTTGGGAATGACTTGTTTGGGATTTTTTTATTTAATAAACATTAAAGAGTGGTGATCGGATACAGTGGCTCTTGCAAACATTCATGTATCAGCATTTCCTGAAAAACTATTTAGTGCTTTTCTGCCACTCAGCACTACAATTTAGAAAACAAGAAATTCCAAAGACTATAATCATCTCGACCATCCACCTGGTAACACCATTCACCTACCAATATCAGCAGAATCTTTTTCCCAAGGAATTTTTTTCAAAGGGGAACAGAAATACCTGGAAACATTTTCTTATGAAATTCAGCCCCAGACCCAAGCACCGAGTTCCTTGCAAACCTCAAACCATTTTGAGATCCAAGTTGTCACCTCAGATTGTGGTGCAAACACTTCTCACTGGCTGATGCTGAACACAGATCCTGTTTCCAGAGCCCTGGTACTGCCCTGTGTTCTGTAACAACAGGACAGCCTTCCTCCTTCCAAGAGGCACCCGGTTATCAAGCAGCAGTCTCAGACCTAGATGAAGTGCAGGGACCGGGCAGCCTTAGTGCAACAACTGGGAGGTTTCTGGGGCAAGCTGCTTCACCACTCTCCTTTTCTCAATGGTAAAACAAGGTGAGCAAGCCTGAGCCTGGAAAGAACTGCATTACAGCCATAAATTCAAGACTATGGACGCAAGAAAACAACTGGCTGGACTTCCTGTGTGCTCCAAGCTATGAAATAAATATTTTGCTAACCTGAGGCTGAAGTAATTCTCCTTACATCAAATATTTATTTGTTTTGAACAAAGTAGTTTGTAAGACCTTCTGGCTGCAGGGGAGAGGACAAGATGCACAGGTCCACAGTCTCCTTCCTGCTCCCCTGCTCTCTCCTGGGCATGAGGCAGAGGCTGCCATGGCAAGCACTTGACATGGCAAGGCCTTTCACTGGGCTTGTGCCAATCTCCTGCTAGCAGCTGGATTATCATTCAGAGGGCCCTGTTGCTGCCTCCAGAGAGCAGAGCTCAGTGCTGCCCTCTGCTCCCTGTGACGAGCTGCAGGCCTCGTGAGGCCTCCCTTCAGCTCCTCTGCTCTGGGCTACACAAACACAGTGGCCTCAGCGTTCCTCACACAACTTGTCCTTCAGACTGGTTCCCATCTTTGTAGCCCTCCTTTGGATACTCAGTAATAGCTTTATGCCCTTTTTGCTCTGTGGCACCCAGACAGCACATAGTACTTAAGATGAGGTAGCACATCACAGTGTAGAGCGGGACAATCCCTTCCCTCACTTCCCTCTCTCATGTGAAAGAGCTACCCATCCCAATCCCCTCAGTGGGAACAGGGCACATGTCTGTGAGCGCAGTGCCAAGCAAGAATTAAGCAGTCTTATTCCATCACACCCTGCGGAAAACATACCTTCAAGCACTGGGCTGAAACATATGGCAAACGCTGAGCTGTGACAGCAGCGAGGTGTCTGGGAGAAGAGACACGACAAGCCTTACATCCATAAACAGCTCTGAAGCCATGCAGGTGTCAGTGCAAATCCTGCGCGCTTCGTCTGTTAGATGGCCCCATCCCATGGCTTCAGCACAGCCTTTCCACACAGCATTGACCCATCGGCAAATCCCCCAGCAAGAGGAGAGGAGGGGTCTTCCTGCAGTGACCCTGCTGAGTGCTGACCTGCAGCCACAAACAGCCTGCAGTCTGCAAGCACATGCTTCTCTCTGAAAACATGAAAGAAAATGGCTGAGGAAATGCCTTCTGTAAATGGACTAAACACATAATTGCATTTGGCATACGGGGAACAAGAGAGACTAAAATCAAAGGTCTACCAACTTCTCAGTATACAGTGTACAAGTAGCTATACGCTGGGACTTGGCAGCACAATCATAAACAATAAATGCATTTTTGAATGTTTTATTCAGCGCCCATTTTTCTATTATGAATAAGCCAAAGAAACCCAGCAGTCTGCTGTTGGAGATGCTTTTCCCACCCTCGTGTAAGTGCGAAGAGCAGCCAGCCTGTATTTAGAGGTGCACTGCTGCAGTGCTGCGGGCTTGCAGCTGACCCCTCAATGATTTTAACATAGCTTAGTTGTGTGAAAACAGAGCTATGGGCTAAGGATGTCCTGTCAAAGGAAAAGAGCAATGAATTCCTCTTCAATGGAGTATATGCATGCAGTGGCTAAATCTGACATATTTTTCCTCTGATTTTACAGAGCCGTCTTTGTTAAACTGACAAGCTGTTATGTGGAAATAAACACGCAGCTCATCCGTCTGTCTGTCCTGGGCATTAAACCCACCAGGGGTGTTCTCAGCCATGCTGGTACCTGCAGAAACCTGCCATGTGAAATGGTGGGTGGGAAGTAAGTGTGAAGGAAAGGCTTATGGCAGAAAGAGCTCCAGCAAATCACGTCCCTGACTCTGCTGGTACTCTTACCTCAGGCTATCTCTATCCTCTGGAGGAAAATCCCTCAAAACTGGGTTTGGGCTTAGCCATGCGTAACTCCTTGCTTTTCTGTGTAAGGTCTGATTTTTGGGTGGTGTTTTGTGGAGCCAGGGGTTGAACTCAGTGATCCTTATGGGTGCCTTCCAAATCAGGATATTCTATGATTTTATTATACGTATACATCTTTCCCATTTACTGGCAGAGGGCTTTCTGTGGTGCTGTTTCTCTCATGCAGTGAGTTTTCCAGTTGCTGTGGCTGTGAACAGCCAGAGAAGCAGGGCTCATAGGAAGAGAGAAATGCACTTAATGGTAGCTTAACACAGTGTTTTGAATCAGTCTGTTTTTCTGACCCATAGATCTCAAAGGTTCCAGCACAAAGTTCAGATGTTGGACTTCAAGCCTAGATGTGAACATTTGGAATTCAGTAAAAGGAAAATTTTTCCTCCAGGATGTGAGCAGGAATAAATGCCTCAGTGTGTTCACCTGCTGAGAAATCTGCAGTCAGATTAAGTTCATCATGCTTAAAACTGAAAAAAAACCAACCCAATAAACTACCACAGAAAATGCGTAGCACAGAAAATGGTATGTAGCAGACCTTTACTTTCTCCTGATAATTTCTTTGATGTTCCTCCAGGAGGTAGGGTGGGACCTTTCTGTCCAAAATCCACCAGGAACTAAAATCAACTTCAGGAGCTCTGCCTGAGACCTGGAGGTGTTCCCTGGCAGGAGAGTTGGGGCTGGGATGGATTTTCCCAGGGAAGTTCATATTGATGTTAAACACCTGAGCCAAACTCAGGGACTGTCTTGAAAGCAGTGACCAGAAGCTGCCAGAAGAGAGACAGCAGGAAGGAGCATGAGGTACCTCATTACCTCCCCTAGAAGGGGGTAAGGGCTCGAACTCGTTTGGCTGTAGCAGTCTGTGCTGTGGTTAGATGGCAAAACTTCTAATTACTCTTTGCTGACATAAATCAAAATGTGATTTTCAGCTTACAAAGAAAACAAATCTCAGAGCCTCAGGATGAGGTAGGAAGCATATTAATCTGACCCACAGAAACTGCAATGCTGTATTGAGCTTGAGAAGCAGAATATTTCTCAGTGAACAGCAGCTTACGGATAATTGCTTTATAATGCTACCTGCTCTACTTGGATACATTTTTCAGCTCATTTCCTTCTCCTGTGCCAATTCTTCTCGTTCACAGTGGTCTGGTTACTACTCAGGGAGCAGCAGGCATCCTGCGCTGCTATTTGTGCAAAGCTGAATTTGTATGTCAGCAATTTGTTACTGTTACCTCCTGCTGCACGATAGGGACATTTTCTGCAGAATGACAGCAAAGTAATCTCTCACTGCATGCACATCAGATTAAAAATCTGACAATCCTGTCTCTAAAGACTGGCAGGAAAGAGGCATAAGGAGACAATGATCAGCCTGGGCTCCAGTGATTAACTCAGCATTTACCTGCAGGTTGTTAGTAGCTCATTAACACAAATCTTATCTTATCATTACCAGTTGGGATTCCACTCCCTGCCATGGCAGTCTGCAATGCCCTTTAGAGAGCACAGCAGTAAAATCACAAAACTCCTGACACTTGAAAACGTGAAAGCTGCGGGAAGCACACAAAAAGAAAGGAATTGGCCCTATACGTGTGCAAAAATTTGCTAGCAGAGGCCAAAATTGTGCATCCACACTGGGAAGTCAGAGCTAACACCACTTCTTCACTCCGCAATATCACCATGGCTTTCAGGCAGAAGGAAGCAAAGCTATTTCTTTTCTTTTTTAGTGTGGAACAGTAAAACACGGAAACTTTAAATAACTATTTACCCTCCCTTCGAGCTATCCCAAAGACAGTCGCAAGGAAAATGACAGAGAATTGCTGATAATTCCCCATATTTTTAGGTAAAGGAAGCAGTGAGGCTTTGAATGGGAGCCTGCCCGAGACTGTCACGTCCCTGCCACCTTGTGACAAGGCGCTCCAACTGCAAATCCCCAAACTCGCAAGTCCTGGAGCTTTTGGCCCGACCTGGCTCTCCTCCGGGATGCTCGGAGGGAAGCACAAGGTCCGTTCCAGCAGACCCCAAGGCGCGGATGAAGCCTCTGCCACGCTCTTTGGGGACCGGACCCATCCTGTGGGTGACAGTGGCATGCCCTTTCCCTGAACCCAAGGAGCACTGCAAACCCTGTTTTGCCAACATGCAGGTGCTGTGTTAGGAGCTGGCAGGCACTTTCCAGCAGCTCTCCAGGACGCCTGGCTGGCAGGCGATGGGACCTCCCGAGTTACCACAGCGAGGCAGGGAAGAGAGTGGTCCTTACTTTCCTCCTAGGCTGAGCTCTGCAGCGTGCTTTAAACTTGACCGTTTAAGAGGGGGAAAAATAGGTTAGCCAAGGGTGGTTTTTTTTTCTTTTTTTTCCTCCAGACTTATCTGATGTTTTTGCTTGCTTTGCCTCTTCCTGACTTCCTTGTCCTAAGAAAACATCTGCCTTTGGCCTTCTAAGGGGAACATTTATGTAATGCTTGAAAAAATAACAAGAAAGTGAGAGCTGTATTTTTAAAGCCTCTTCCAAGGAGACATGTTATCACAGCTTCTCCATCCCCACTGCATGCAGAGCTGTGGCATCAAGCCAGCGCCACTCCTCTGTTTTGTCCCCAGATCTGCCTGGAGAAGCAAGGTTACTTTGGTGTTCCATTGTTCTGGCTTTCCTGCAGAGGTGCTTCCAGAGCAGTTACACTTTGATGGAAAGGGCCTTCCTGTCCTGCAGGCCATGTGACAGCTCATACAAGCTGCAGCAGCCTTGCTCCAGCTGGGGAGGGTTGATTTCTTCTACTGTCCTCACTGTCCTGAGGGAAATACAGCTCTGCTGTGCTGGGAGAAAGCTGTCACTTTTGTGCACAGCTTGCATCCAAGCTTTCCAGTGGTATTTAGGTACCTAAGCCAGCTTGCACTGAACCTAATAGAGCTGGGCATGCAGAGATTTCTGCTTCTGATGCTGCAAAGGATGAGAAGTCATCTGTGGGAGAGAAGTGCAATCCCTCTTGTTTGCTTTCCAGTAGCAATTGCAAGATACAAGATTTCATTGTAGGGAAACAGCCATCAAAACGTGCTGGCTGGGGCCCAGGGTGCAGAAAACAACTCTGCTGGCCTTCCCCAGATGCCTGTTGTAACAATTCAGGTAAAGCAGTTCCCTCCACCATTCCTTGAAGAGATCACTGGAGGCTCCACAGGACAGCGCCACCAGAAAAATTACCAAGGAGAGCCGGCAAATTCTTATTTATGAAGAAATGCAGTGATGACAATATCATTCTAGTATAGAATTACAGAATCATTAAGGTTGGAAAAATCCACTAAGGTCATCTAATCCAACAGTCGACCATCCCCACCATGCCCACTAACCCATGTCCCCCAGTATCACACCTACAGATCTCTTGAACATCTCCAGGGATGGCGACTATGAAGCAATGAATATCAGGAAACAAATCATTAAAACCAAACAAATGGCTTTGAATACTTTTTAAAATTTAAAAAACAGTATTTCAAAATAGTATTAAAAATAATATTTTTCACACTGATGAAGAAATAGAATTTGCCAGGGGCCACGTCAGCCCTTTTTTATGGAGCAGAACCATAGAAACCTATAGCAGGAATTTGATAGGCTGAGCCACTCTGCAGTGAGTGCAGACTTCCATATGAGGCAAGTCAGGTCCTCTACATCAGAGATCTAACTAGGACAGGCCAACCTAGGGCATCACAAATGGCAAAATAACAACAGACACATTGAGGACATGCCTTGAGAATATCACCGATACAACTTGCACATCAAATAGCAGTATGGATGCAACCCAAAAAGCATTAAGCAAAGCAACAGACAAGTTGTCCAAATGTTACATCATAGCAATCAAAAGCTTAAATAGAATAGGATGGGATCAAAATAATTAGCAAACGATACTGAATGCCCTGTGTATTTGAAGGTGAGGTGGTAGGATGGGGGGGAAGAAAAGGTGAGTGGTCCCTGCAATTTTCAGTGGGCAGATCCCAAGCAGAATTATATTCCTGCAATCCAATGCACATTTCCTACCTGAGCATGTTCTGTGTTTGGGAGGACTTTTTTGATACATGTTCTGGACAGGGAAATTTAATCTTGAGAATAAATAGATCGTAAGATTCCCAGAAATAAATATAAATATTAAAATGCAGTAATGTGACATCCAAATAAATTAGTTGGATATTTTAAGCATAACCGAAGAATAAAAGCATTCTAGAGTTTTTGCTAAGCATCATTGCCTATGGCACTTGAATCACAGTCCCTTTGGACAAGTGCATTGTGTCAGGCAGTAGTTCTGGGATCAAATCTTGGCAGCAAACTCAAATTTGTCACAGTTTACTGATCCTTTTAAATAGTTTTACATGCACATATTTTAATTACCTTGACTTTCAGCATAAGAATCTACAGGAAATGATAGCCTGCGGTAACGAAGTGTCTGAAGCACTTTAACCTAGCTGGGTCAGCACTACAGGCTGGAAAGTAGGACTTGGTAGGGGTGGAGGTCCTGCCTCTTTCAGGGAACAAAATATGATTATTTGGTACCATCCTCTTCCCTTAGATGTCTTCGTAGAGAACTCAGCTCTTACTCCCAGCTTCAAAGATTACAACTTTTCAGAGATCATCTTGAAGGAGCCAAAACAATTAGTCAGCAGTAGAAGTAGAGATGGGCAGATGTAGTAGAAAGAGTGCATGTAGAAACTCCCATCCATCATAACAGGAGTTGAATGATATCAGGCAACAAGAATGGCATGCTTAAAATGCAGAACTTATGCATGTATCTCAGGAAACTATTTATTTTGTTATATGGTCTCTGAGCAGTTTGCTTGATGAAACAGCTAAATCTTGGTAAGTGAAAATGGTATTTGATTGCAGACCTAAACCCTTGCTTATAGATTTGCTGTTGTTGCTTATCCACAAGAACAGTTAGACTAGCTGTAATGGGATCAAAACCCCAGGTACAGTTTATATATATGACAAAAATCTACTTAGATAAATGAATGTAGACAACAGTGCTGAGGAAAGAATCATTTCTTCTTAAATGTACCCAAGATTAATTTGCTCTTGTAGATTTCTACCAACGGATCTCTTTGCAGTAATGATCTGATGCATCAAAGAAGGCAGACAATTAGCTTTAATAGCATTTTTAGATTGTCCATTTACATTTAGCAAACACAACAGCACCAAGATTTAAATGGGGAGTGCTTATCAGTGGTACAACAAACTCTCGAGAGCCTTTCTACTCATAGAAGCTTGCAGGCCACTTTCCACTTAAACAGATAAGTAACTCCATGCTAGGAGTACTGTCGAAAGCCTTCTCTAACGTTTAACCAGAAAAAATCAGGTCTGCTTGGATGTTTGAAAGCCTGTCAGAACCAATTTGAACACCTTGTTATCCCAGTACAAAGTAGGAGACTGAAAACAGCAGACAGGCTAATACTTCTAAGCTTTCCCATAGCATCTTAGCTATGCCAAGATAGGCATCTGAAGAGAAATACATATGCCCTGAAGATGTAGTTTAAGAGATTTGTGGATGGGTAATTGATTAAAATAGTCCTCTCGTGGAAGGTAAAGTAGGTCACAGGCACTTCTTCTGAATTGAGCAGCAATTACCTATTAATTAGCTTTCTTGGCAGGATCAAAACACATGTTGATGCAGTGTTTGATATCTTCAAGAAAAGTAGCAGTAGAAGAAAAGGAATGGGGTTCAAAAGAAGGGCATGACACAGAGAGGTTGCCAAGTCTGTTGTTTTATGCAAAAAGACTTACAAGCCACAGTAGATGCTCAAGGTCTGTGTATGCTAGCTTGAAATCAATGGATCAGCATAAATAAAGATGTTCAGCTCTGCCAATGAAGTTGAACATACAGGTTAACAGAGGATGTTTAAGTAGTAGCTTTGCAGAAGATATGAGTTGCATCTGTCCTCATACTGAGCCAACCAGAAACCAGTTAACTATCTAAGCATGGGCTAACATGTCTTGCCTTTAAACACCCTCCACCTGGTGAAGTGGCAGCGATAATTCCCTGTGCTACCTGAAAAAGCCCACAGCACCTCCGGCCAGGATCTTAAATATCCCTTGTTCTGCTGTTCAAAGGCATGTTACAGGACTGTTTATAGACAGTATAAGTGGAGCTTAGAGACAGAGCAGTCACGGGTCCTGATATTCTCAGCTTTGGTGTGGGTGGATTCACACCCCATTGACTTCTACTTTGAGTATGAGGTTTTAAAACCCTGTCAACAGCAAAGACATTTTCTAAAACCTTTCTGCCACTGTTAGCACTAGCTCAGATCCATACAGTGATCAGCCACCAGCACTGGATTTAACGCCATGGGAATTACACCTTGTAGCTTAGATTGCGACCTGATGACATGATGACATGGTGCTAGGGATGCCTATGGCAACCAGCAATCTGTCTGCCTTAAGGCTGGTTGCAAGCATAAGATTTTACCTGTCCCAAAATATTATGTGCTCTTACATTTTACAGAATGAGTAGCCATGGGATTCTTAAGAAATGAAAATTATTTTTTTAAGACTCCTACCGCAAATGAAAGCTACCTAAGAGAGAATCTTAGGTATATGTGATCCCATAGAAGTGGACTGCAAAAAAAAAAAAAAAAAAAACACACACACACAAAAAAAAAAAACCCACAAAAAAACCCCCCACAAATATTTTCTTAGTAAGAACTCTCTTCATTGTCAAATTCGAATGCAGTAGGATTTGTCCAGTAGATGGCAACAGCAGACCAAGCTTGTAGCAAGGCCAGCATTAGCACGCTGCCAAAAAGTCCTTTGCTGCTGCACTGTGCTCAGTGCCCCTTCCTCAGCTGTGCTCCTTTCATTCCCAGCACCATGCCCTCTGAGTGCAGAAGGAATCGGCGTTGTACCTAACTGCAGTGCAAACCCGAGGCTGCTTGGTTTTTCATGTAATTGTGCTTACAGGGCCTTAAGATGTATCCTCTGAATTTTAAACAGCCTAAAGATATGGCTCTCCCTGAAGAAGCACAATTTCCCTATTGTATCCTTTTGCAAAAATAATAAGTAGTGCACAAGGAGATTAGGTTTAGAACACAAACACAAATCACAAAAAATACCAAGCATCTGACTGGCATTTTGTCTAAAAAAGTTGCTCTTCCCCCACCACGTGCAGAAACCAGATTCATGAAGCAAAGTTTTAACCATGTTCTTCTCATTGCTTCCGAGCCATCTTTAACAGCTGCTCTTAGGAAGTGCTTGTTATTGCCTGGGGAATGTGATTACCTTGCTGGAAGCAGTAGGCTCAGCTCTTGGCCTCTGGAGGAAGGAGCTTTGCTGCAGACTCCAGGTGTGGCAGCTGCTGATATCCATGCGAGGATCGGGGAGACTCCAGCACCGCACTCTGCCTCATTCTGCCCAGGCCCTGGGGAGCACATGGGAGTCATATTTAGCAATCATCACCTCTACACCACTGTTTTTCAATCAAAATTATGAGAGCACCATTGTTATTAATAAATAGCAGCGTTGTTTTGTCATTTATAAGGTAAAATATGAACGGACCTTGAAGACATATAACACAAGAAAAATTTATAGCTGAAGGCTCCAGACTTTCTCCAAAACTTAAGCACCATTCAATTTTTCCCTTAAGCTGAAGTATAGGCCAGATTCGGGCAGTGAAAACATTCAGGTGTAACACAAAGTTTGGAGAGCACTGGAGAGGCTGTGAATGTCAAGTGATCTTCACTGGAAGTTTTTAGAAAGTGGAAAAGACTGATCTGTAATGAAACCCCTGCAGAGGTCGCACAAGGCATGAGTGGGGAAGGAATGCACAAGGGCAGCAGCTAAAGGTGAATTTCAGTGGGACCCAAACAAGCAATTCGGCAACATGGCTAGACACAACTTATTTTTCCCTGAAACCAGTGAGAGGTGGCCATCCTGGGTTATGCATTGCATTTGCTGTGGTTCAGGAGGAGAGCTGGCTGTGCTCTATCAAGACCCTCCTTGGCATCCTGGAGGTTATTTTTTGTCCCCAGCCCTATCTCTGTTCTCAGGAAAAGGGAGATGTTTGTTGTCATTACTGCAGTGTTTGTTAAATGCATGAGCTGCAGCAGCACTCCGTCCTCTTCACTTTACTGATGGCTGTGCTGCAGGTGAATGGCATAGATGTGTGCCACTTTTCTATGTTCTATACAGGGGATTGCAGTGCTATTTTAACTCTTTTCTGCTCTCACATACTTTTTTCAAAGATATACCTCCAAAAGAAATAACACACTGTGTTAGAGAGCAAACTGCCTTGTGAGAGCTCTTAAGGTCTTTTATCACTCACAGTAGCACATTTAGTGAATGTATCATGAATTATCTTTATGTTAACACTTTTTACAGATGATGGGAATAAATCAAAATCCAGTGGAGAAAATTTCCTGTTGTTCACATTTCAATACAGGGGCAGAATTACCACCTTGGAAGGAACTTTCTTTTACTATTGGTGGATGCAAAAAGAATAATTCAAACATACAAATTCCTGATACACCACAGCACACATAGTTACTGCTTGTAATTAGTTATGTTGAAGGCTTTTCACTTGTTCTTTCACTCTTCTAGTAGGGATGACTGTGAGGTGTCTTTGAGCTAGTTACAGATTCGAAAGATTTAGTAAAAAAGATTTCTTTATACCATTTCTGGTAAGAGCTTTTTGTGACAAATGCCTTCTTCCTCTTGAGGTTTGGACCATGGTTTGATTTTTTTTTCCTCCTTTACTCTCTGAAGCATTTCATGATGCGATGGGCAAGAACCCAGAAGTAATTAGACTGACTGAGCATTGGAAGTGTAGACAGAAGAAGAGACTGTTGAAAATCACTTCTATTCTCAGAGTCGACACTGCTGGGTCCCTTAGGTCTCAAACATTACAGCACATTTTTTGGGAGGCCCAACTGCATACAGACCTTGGGTCCTGCTGCAGCTTGCAGACTGGTTGCTGAGACATCCATGCAAGCTGTGCTGTCTGCCACAACTCCCCCAGTGCAAACCAGTTTTTCCCTACTGCTTCTTCAGTGTCTTGCATACAGAAGTGAGAATGAAAGGAGTACAGGTTACCATGATGGCAGGGTACAAAATACCAGGAGTCACTCTTGAGAATTGAAATCTATTCTTCAAAAGTTTCCATCATGAATACAAAGTGCTGAATACTTCCAAATCTGGCAGTGACAACCTGGCATGGCACCCTGGGTCATGTCTTACATAAACAGCATAGTGCTCTTTACCCTAATTTTACAGTTAATTATCAAAACTACCTTAATTCCTAGCAGCCAGGTCTCTACAGAATCCCTAGAATTGGAAAGGACATTTAAAGGTCATCTAGTCCAACTTTCCTGCGATGAATAGAGACACCGCAGCTAGATCAAGTTGCCCAGGGCCTTATCCTGCCTTGCCTTGAAAGTCTCCAGGGATGGGGCATCAACCATAACACTAGGTAACCTGTTCTTGTGCCTCACCACCCTCTCTGTAAAAGATTTTTTTCCTTATATCTAAGCTAAGGACTGCTGTGCAAGGAGAACAGCCACAGCCACGTCCAAAACTCAGGTCAGTTGTGGAGCATAACATGCCATCAGAGGCTCCGAATCCCTTCAGTTTCCTAGTTCCCTGAGATTTACTTTAAAGAAACCTATTTACAGTCATCTTTGTTTGGAGTAAAGCTGGATGGAAGAGGTTCAGATGGCCAGCTGCCGTGAGCTTTAGTTGGTGCAGACTAGCAGTTTGCCAGGAAACTTTACAAGACAAAACATATATCCCAAGAGTCATTCTAAGTCACGCTGGACTTCAAAGAAGCTCATATGCAAAAGCCAAAGGAAAACTAAAATGTACATGCTGATGGGCAGCAGCAAGGGACAGGAGAGGTGAACACTAATATTGAAATATCTATAAACTTCAATTGTTTCTCAGCAACGTTGTATTTCCAATGGGACAAGGAAAGACAGAATCATACTACCACTTTGTCCAAATCAAACCTACACAGAGTAATTAAACTTGCATTTGTCAAGCCAGATCGCCAACACAAAAATATCAGTGTCTCTTATTTCTCCACAAATATCAGATAAGGGCTTTTTGGCTGTAACATTGACATTTTTGTGACTATTACCTCATCGGAGACTCACCTACAGTAAAAGAACAAAAATGCTATTTGAAAGCACCAAGTCCTCTACTGTAGCCAGCACTTTGCTGCTGTATATTGGGGCAAACTGGGCAGCTTATTTTCATTCAGAAAACCAAACGAGCTTTACAAGCATAAGAGCCCTCTCCAGCATCACAACTGCAGCTGCCGTAACACTAGCTGCTGTAATTAGAGAGGTCAGGAATCAGGTAACACCACTAACAGAGCTTTTTTCTTAGTGCTAGGTAGAGTAAAGCATACAACATTGAGAAGCTAAAGCTGCTGAAGTTGCTGCATTGGTTCCTGTTTCTTTTATCTGTGCTGTGCTCTTGCACCCTGTTCCAGAAGCAAGCCACGGTTTTGCCTGGAATTCATGAAAATTCAGGTCTGGGCAGATTTAAGCACCAAACTGAAATGAGACTCAGTGCAGTCAATATAATTAGTTGGAATAAACTGGTCTACTGGGGAACAATATTTTGAAAGATTTTAAATGTTTGGGGAAAGATCTGGCAAAGTCTGCAATCTGTATCACTGTTCCCATCACGAGGTAACCTAACACCAAACACGGGCTTCTAAAACAAAACCTGGCATATTCTGAGTTTACCACATTATGTCTCCCAATCTGCTTTCTTAGCTTTTCTCTTCCTCAAACGTTGAGGCTGCATTGCATTTTCCCTGCTATTCTGAGAAAACAGAATGCTTTGCCAATATGCTCCTTACTTTTGGTTATTTTTAAAACTCTGCAAAAGCTCACACTTTCTTCTGTAGCCAGTGCCTATTGTTTATGGAAGCAGTTCCAACTTACTTTCTATAAGGGAAAAAAAAAAATCTCCTGCCTCGAAAGCGCTGCAAGTATTTGCATTGTTCTCCAGCATTGTTTTGCTTACAAAAAAAAAGGAATTCTTTGGAACCATGGAGGCATTGAGTCTCCCTCGCTTGCTCACTCTTTTTCACTCCCGGCTCTCAAACAGCAGCTTTCAAGCAGTGACCTTTCTCCGTGGAGGCCAGCTGGTTATTTTGGGTTGTATTTCCCTGCTGATTGTTCTCGCTTCCTCCTGCACAGCCAAGCCCTCAGGTTGCTGCGGGTAGCAGGGAAGGGGCTGACCGTTGGCAGCCTTCTGGATCCCCAAATGGATGGCCAAGAAAGTGTCAGTTGCCTGAAGTAGCCACAGATCACATGAAGCTGGGAAATACAGCCATTAGCCACCTTATACAAACAGTATAAATCATTCAGATATTAAGTAATGCAAGATCAGCTTGGTAGAGGTGCTTCCAGTTCCAAAAATTTCATCCCTATGTGTCGCAGTAAGACCATGATAAAAATCTGATGTGAGCTTGTGAGTAAAAACGGCACTTCCTTGTAGGTTTACCGATGAGGATGCATATTCAGTACTGGATGCGTGCTCTCTCTCAGCAAGGTTTTTCCTCAACATTACACAAACTTTTTGGAAGGACACTCAGAATCAGTTCCTTTTCTCCCAGTACATCTGCAGGAGCTGAATGAGAGTGTATAGCTATAAAATAAGGAAGCCAGAGCAGTATGAGGCTGGGTATTAATAAAAAACTTCAATGTCATTTTCAAATAAATATCTTCACTGCTTTGGGATCAAAGTCCAGCCACAGTAGGACAGGAGCAAATTAGCCTTTTCTGAGAAAGCAAAGTTAAGCTGTAAAACAACAATCTACTCCACTGTAGGAGCAAATTGTCTTGAACTTTCTATGCTGTCACTGAGCCTGGCAATGAACTCTGACAGAAAAAATGGTGCATGTCAAAGACACTCAGCAGCCAAACATTCTCAACTGGAGTCTCTGAGGGCTACAGCAGACCTTGGACGTTGGAGCTCCCAGGGACCAACTGCTGTTTCAACAGCAACATGTGCTGCTGCACTCATAATAAAGCAGTCTCCGAAATGCCAGCTCACCAGGAATTTGAAAGCTACTCAGTTCAGCCTGACTAGGAACGTAGCCCAACTCTGGAAAAGATGAGGAGATGAAGTTTCTTTTTGTGAACTTGAAACCCTGCTCTTCAGCCAAAGCCTGTCAAGCCCCTGCTCTTGACTAGCATATACAAGGCACAGAGATAATTAGCGGAGTCTTTCAAAGAGTTGCTTCATTTTGAAGCCATTTATATTTCACAGGGTTCAAACTGGGACAACTTGCATTCTTCTGCCCAAAATATTTGTGAAATTTGTCAGTTCTTTTTCTTTTCTGCTAATAATTTCCATCTGCTACTGGCTGAAAGAAAAACACTAAAGTGCAAATTAAAAAAAAAGCTTACCTATTTTTATATCTATTTTGTAATTTTGCAAGCTTCACAAAATGCACAGATTGGATAAAGAAAAAAGAAAGCCGATTTTAATGCCTTTCAAAAATTGCTGTGTATTTACTTAACAGTGTGCTATAGCAGGATGCTGAGAACCCATGATACAGTCTGAATGAAGTCTACCAGCAGCACAGGTAAAGCTTTCAGCAATTATCAAATGACAAAAAGAGAAACCGAAGCCTTCACTCAGAATCCTCCACAGTTGGCAAACACCTACTGTCTTCAGAAACAGTGTGAGACGGAAGGAAGGTGACAAAAAAGGAGAAAAAACAACATCTGAAATTTCAAAATGTTTTCTAAGAATTGAAAGAAGATGAAAATTTAAATTTAAGGCAAATATTTTGCACCACTAAGTACTTTCTATATAGAAGTCTATGTTTTGCAAGATAAATGTTTAAGACACAAATGTTGGCCATCTGTAACTGCAGCAGTGAGCTAGGCAGCAAGATGGAAAAGGTGTTGTGGCAAATTGCCTTTTCTCCATCTCTTGAGCACTGCATTTGAATGAGCTGGCCCATGTCCCAGAAACAGCAAAACCATATTTGTGTTTTGAAAAATGCAAGGTACTCATCACAGCCATACCCTATCTGTGCCCCCACTAGCTGCTCCAAAACTACTTCACTAATATCCTTGTCATCGTGTCCAGACTGAAAAATTTCCTTTTCACTTTAATGCTGCTGACAGAAAAATTACTTTTTGCTCCTGGCAAACAATTTGGGTTACAAATACAGAAGTATGTTAACTGGAAATAAAAAGAAAAATAAATATGTAATTATATGCATGCTATCTATGTGTTCGTGTATCTCTGAGCATGAGGAAGTATTAACACATAAATATCTTCTATCTGTATAATATTTATGCAAGCTCAGTGGCTCGACTTCAGTGCACTTACATATACTACTGTTCATTATATGAAAAATATAATCTTTCTTATTTTAAAGCTAAATACTTCATGAAATCTCTGAAAACATAAAAGCACCTGCTTCACTTCAGTCTGAACCAAGACACCACCCCTGAGCCCTATTTATGTAGAAGTGTGTATACTCAAAGTCTGTGTAACACTGGAGTTTAAGCTTTGCACAAAGTTTATTCTAAACTATCTGAAAAAATGCTAACGTCCTCCTTCAATCCCTCCTATCTAATTTGTAACACATCTTCCCACCCTTCCACTGAACTCTCTCTGATTCTATTCATCTCACTATTGAAAGGCAGACTGATTTCTGTCATTTCACCTTGGGTTGCCTTATTGATGCAACTGCTGTCCAGAGGGAGGATGATCACCATTTGGGGTCAGTGGCAAAGGAGCTTAGTTAGAGAACACTGATGTACACAGGTGTACTTCCTGCTCAGCCACAGTCTGAGTAACAAGGAAGCGAGGCTATGCTGATTTACATGCGTTGAGTTTATTTCATCTTAATTAAGTTGATTTTTTTTTGAGACCTAATGCTAAACTATAAACTGTTCAAGGTAGCACAGAAAGTTTGGTCTTTCATTTGTTGTAAAATGAGTGACTGTCTTTTCAAATTTAGAGATTATCTCCAAAGTGATTACATACCTATACACATGGCAGAAGATTAGCACCTTCCTTGCATACCAGTCCAGTGTTATTCTTATGTGCCCAGTCATCTTTGCTGGTCCTCTCTGAGATGTGAGCTGTGAAAAACGCAGCTGTTGAATTACAGGAAAAGTTAAGAAAGTGATTTGAAGGACACATCTTTCCAGCAGTTCAAAGACTGTTTAAACAGTTCTAGTAATTTTTTTGTTTAAATAACAGACCTCGGTATGTCTTTCTCTTTTCCCAGGAGTACACATTAAAGGAAGAACAACCAGTCTCCCTGCCTCCCATTTTCCATGTTAGTCTTGCCTTACTTGAAGGGATGATATATTTGACAAATTTTAGCTTGGCTATCTCTCTGCATTTCCCCTTTTTTTCCACTCTGCACTTACAATCTGTGATGGGCAAATCTCAAAAGATTAGAACTTTGGCTCAGAAAAGCAACGGTAGGTTTGAAGTTTACTTCCCAATGTTCAGTGATTAGGGTCAGTGCAACAAGTCTATGAATACTTTGCCTTGCATTCGTGGGATTTGAATAACCAAACACTTTGGCATACTTCAGCAACAAGAACAGCTAATGACTTCATTTCTCAGGCTCAACCAACATAGTTACAGTGTCTAAAAATCAAAAAAAATAACAACAAAGGAATTAATTGATTTTCAGTAGCATCAATAGAAGTGAGATCTGAAGGCATCAGTGGATTGTTCTACTTGTGGAGAAAGACTCAAATGCTCTAATCTCATGTAATGCCCTGAAAGCTCTACCCTCTGGATGTTCTGGCCAGCCATGGGGAATGGGGTGCAGGTGAATACTGTGAATGCTATACAGGTGGCATCTGCATTGAATTTAAAATGTGTAAACTCCTGGAGGGACCAGTAACAGGAAGGCACAGAAACTGTACTCTAGACTGCAGAGTGCACTCTTAGGCTGTCCTCTATTCTATGTGTAGAAGCCTTTAACGTGATTTTTTGCTGACACTCAGCAGTAGTTCAGAATCAACTTTCCATAGAGATAGATCTACTCCAGAGCTGCCTTAACTGTACTCTCTCACTGAGAAAGCAGACAGAAGATGAAAATCAAAGTTGAATCCTGTTGCATGCTTTATAAACCAAAACAGCATGTCTACCCGGGATATAGCATCTCTCCATCTAAATTATCTACTGTATGTTTGTATGTAACTGTGACAAGTACACTCTTGCTCTGTTTCCAAATATTAGAGCATCATAGAACATAGTTGTGATGATGAACAAAACAAACATGTCTACTTTTCGCATAGCATTTGACAGTATGGCTGTAGACAACGTAAAGACCATTGCCATTTTGGAAAAGCTTTCCTTTGTTCAACAGAATTCTCATCAGGAGCTCATGAAGGTCCCTATAGGCTGTAAACAGGAGACAAACAGTTAACAAGAGTTTCAGCTTTATGAGGCACACAAACAGAAGTCCAGAACATAAGTATTTGGGCACAGGGGCTACACAGACCTTACCAATGTTTGGCACGTGTGTCTGAAGTATCAGCCTTGATACTAGTCCTGATATGTAGTTTGTACAAAGAAAACAAAATCTCTAGTGAAGGCAAAATGGGTGCTAAGCCCTTTGGAGGATCTAGCCTGTAGAAGGAGCACAGTAAAAAAATAGTTTCTTCACACAGGTGGTATGTTGTTTAGAGAATGAACGTCTGTAGAGCACTCAGACCCTGGTATGAAAAGTTGGTGTAAAAGTTCAAAGTATTATTGTTATGGCATACTTACTCAGCGACGCAGGGAAATATCAAAGGATTTCTTCTCTCAGCTGGCTCGGTCTTATCTTGAGGAACTGTTGGTGGGTGGTGATTGCTCTCAGGGACTGGTGATGACAGAGGAGCAAAGGCACTAACCTCGCCTGCAGAGCTGCTTTGGGCACCCCCCAGGATCAGCCACAGCCTCAGTTCCTCCTCAGTGCTTTTCAGCCCGCACACACCCTGTTCACAGCAAAAAGCCTGAAATGAAAACAGAGAGAGCTCTGACACCTTGCTAATGGAGGCACTCAGGCAAGGGCTTTCACTTGTGACTGGTACATTGGGAAATAATTGATGCAAATTGCCTCAGACACTCAAAGTTTCTGGTCCTCCTTCCCACAGGCTATTTTTAGGCCCAATTAGACAGATAAAATGACCCAGGAATCACTTATTGTATGCTCTAACATATGTATTTTTTTAAAGGCTTCTATCTAGATATACGGTAAATGACTGAACTACAAAAAGCAGATAGAGGGAATTTTTTTTTTACTCCTTTAATGAGAGATGTTCAATCACTGAAAAGACTTGCTCACTGTGAAACCGCTTACAGCCTTTTGCTGGGGAATTTCCTCTCGCCACCTTAAACTCAAAGCAAATAACAGAATATGAAATAGCACATATTCTTGGCATTAGAGTGCCCAAGAGCTCCCCCAGGTCTGCTGCAATGTGAAGGCTAACAACCCACCCATCAGAAGCAGATAAAATACAATTAACTAATTCATTATGTAAATATTTTGGGTGGGGAGACATGAATTGCCTTATCTCTATTATTGTTATCATTATTATTAGCTGCTGTTTGCTAAGATTGAGTTTTTCAAAGCTGCCGTTGACATTAAGAAGTCCAAAACTCCCTTGCTAAATCTGCCCTAATTTTGATGTTGATTGTTTTTGCAAGCTACCGGAGAAGAAAAGCAGGGAGAGCAGAGCAATTAGGTAGACAGCATTATTCACAACAGTTATCACTAAAATTTATGGATAAATCCTTCCCGTGCTATCTGAGTATCATTGAGAACTGCAAGATCTGCCCAGTACCAATGTAATACTTTCAAGGATAAGGAGCTATTATGACTGCAGTGGTAAATGCAAAAAATGACTGCTGGCCTCCATGGTTATTACACTGCCTCAAAGTCCCCCAGATTCTCAAAACTCCCTATTCCTCTAACAGAGCCAGGTCACAGACTGCATCCCCTGCACCAGGCTTGCTGGCTCTGAGAGCAGTAAGCAGAAGGATGAGATGTTAGCTGTGTAACAACCAGAGCTTTTCCACTGACTTCAGTGGGACAGCATTTTGTCTCTGTAGTAGGAGCTGATGAAAAGCTCTGCCTCATAATCAAATTCCTGTGGCTTAGCGTGTAAGGGCATGTTGGCTGCATGGTGGTAACTGCTCATGTGTATTCTCTGCCTATAGGATGTGCCAGCTGTGCCACTTGCTTTACCCTACAAGAAAAGAAGGGTAAAGAGGTCATTATTTTGCATTTACCATGTTCAGAGCTTGTGGGAGCAGCCAGTACGCTGCCAAACTTACAGAAGATTGACTGTGAGTGAGCCCTCCTTATCCTAAGCCTGACACTTGACAGTGGGCAGTAATGAAATGGTGTGTGTTGATGAGATGGTCCTGGGTGACAATGGGGCCCTGGGATGTGGGCAGGTTTGGGAGAGCCCTGACAGGGCTGAGCAGGATCATTACAGCCTGTTAGCACCTTCAGAGGTATCCTAACCCCAGTGCTTCATATGTTGATATGAAGACATGGTATTTCAAGTGGAATTGAGCTGTGAGCTCCCCATATTTTGATACAGGATCAGCATTTCACTATGTATCATTAAGAACATAGTAATTAGTCTAGCTATAACATACTGTCACATAAGCCAAGCTTTAAAATGCGTCTTAGAATTAGACAAAACATCACAAGTCAACAGGAAAGAAAATCTCTGCATTAGTAGCTCTTTCTGTGTTACCACATGCTGCTACTCCCTTAGTTTCTTCATGATGGCAACATACACATAACCTTTGGGTTCCTGTTCCTTTCCTTTATGCTTCCCTGTACCTCTTAAACCTGTCTCAGCACTATGGGAACAGTTAAGCTTTCCCAGTAATGAACTTCAACTTTGGGGTACTAAAAACTCAAAATATCACCGTGTGCTCAATATTAACTGCATGGAAATGCATTTGTTTTAGACAATCCATACTGTAAACTTACCTCAGCATACTGCATCATTAGAACTATTTATGTGAAGACAAGTAAGAAAGTCCTGATCTGCCGAAAAAGTCCTTTAATGCCTAGTTTTCACACATAGAGGCCTAATAAGGTACTTGCAGTACGTCATCTTCAAAAAGAGTTCAGAGTTACTGTGAGTAAAGCCTTAGTCAACATCTAAGCACTGTACTGGTCTTCATATCACTGTATTTAACTCTACTTTGCAGTAAAGCTTACCGTGCTACTTTTCTTCAACCCCTGGTAATGATGCAGAGGCTCAAAGACACAGAGAACTTTTTTGAAAGAAAAAAATATCTATTAATAACACATTTTCAAAGACTTGCAGGAAATACTATTAGCTGGCCTTCAGAAAGGACTCTACCAAGGCAATGAACAGTCAGGGAAATGCTGGACTTCTAAAGCAGCAAAAAGGATGATCTCAGATGCACAGCATTGGGGCAAGTCTGTCTTCTGACCTTCTCTTCTGTAACAGTGATAATGGATTCAACCAAAGTCCCAGATATCAGCAGCTTGGTAGCAATACATCATTGCAATGTCATTGCCTGAATGCTCAGCACCAAACCCCTATGTCATACCTCTGACAAGGGAAACAGCTCAAGGACTGCTTGTCTGAACCAAGCTGTGGGTTTTGATGCCTATATTCAGCACTAAGAGCTGAATTTCACAGAAGGAAGTCCCTTTCTCTGTAGGGTTTCAAGAAAAGCCTGTAAGGAGGGACAACTGAGAGAATGATAAACAGCTATATACATCTGAAATGTTCAAAACCAAAAGAAAGTGAAAGTGTGTTGGTACCTGCAATAGCAATGTGCTGACGATTTATTTATGCATTCAAGCTTTTTTGATTTTTCAAATATAAATTACTCCAAAAGAACAAACACTTTCAGTCTCATTTTGTAATGCCCATAAACATACCAGAGATGAAAGGTACCTGACTGAATTCGGGTAAAAATAGATGGGATTTTGAAAACCAGTAAGAAATGCCTGGGAAAAGTGATCTACACATGGTCTTAATTATACCAATGGATAACCCCCACATTACCCTTTGAAAGGTCATCTGATAAACATCAACATTGGGCTTTTCTCACAAACCCAACACCTACAATTGCTTCAGGCTACTGTAATATGGCATGAGAAGTTAAATTAGAAGCATATATTTGGTAATAGCACCTCTGAGAGGGAGTCTTCAAAAGCCTGTGCCCCCATTAAAGGATTAGAAGACCAGCATACATATCAGCAACTATACTCAATCCAAAAAGAAACAGAACAGGAGACAGAAATCAGCATTTTGTTCTGATTAGCTGCTTTGATTGATGTACATTTCTTCATTACTTTTTTTTTTCCTCTAACTGCTGCAAACATACCGTTGGGGAATACTATAAAAATACCAGAATAAAGTGCCACTTTCAAGCCTTCCCCTATCTCTCATGGGTCCAGAGATGATCTTTCCAGAACACGTGTTGGAAAGTCACACAAAATAAAGCAATCTCCAAGGAGTTGATAGTCAATTGTTTTCAGGAGCACCCAGAATAAAAGTTGGAGACTTAGAACTTAAGTCATTCAAGAATAAGAATGGAGTCATTAAATATTTCTGGAAATGCGATAATTCTGTATGAAACAATACGAAAGATTAAAACAGAAGCAAGAATAATTAGAGTCATTGTTTTACATAAGCACTGCTTCTTAAATTCAGTATCTTCCCTTCTGGAAACCAATTCATCCAGTTTTCCTGAGAGCTAATATTTTGAGGTTATCTACCCCAAAGGCAGCCCAGAAATAGGTTGGTTTGTCCAATAAGGATGAAGGCAAAGGGCACATCCTAAGGATTAATGACTGGCTGAGAAATTGAAGGGCTTAAAGTGAAAGAAATTCTCTGTATCAAGGTCACTGATGAGGTCAGGATTATTTTAAACTGGGAAGGAAACCCCTAACCAACTTTTTTGTACTTTCTCTGTTCTTCTGCCTGATTACAGAGGAACAAATTCAGTGAGTCTCTCCTCCCATCTAAATAGTGGGCTAAATTATGCTGGCACTTGCAGGCTTTGAGAGGGGCTAGATGGAAATGGGAATTTTGTCTCATTTTGTTAGCCTCCTGTAGCTAGTCAGAAAATTGCCTGCAAACATGTTTCTATGGATTTTCCTATTTATTTCATTCTCACCTCATCTTTTCAGCTCACACATCAGGAGACTCTGACTCTTGCCCAAGAAGAGAAGCTCAGGCTGTGCTACTTCTCCTTTAGATTTCCTTCACACCACACAGGATCTGAGGACAGTCACAGGCTTGATTCCAGAGTCTGTTCAAGGCAAGCAGGGCATGACAAAAGTCTCTTTTACAGACATTGTAGCTCTGAAATCCTAAGTTATCTGGGTCTGAAGTCCTAAGTAATCCTCACGTGTTTTCTCTCCTGGACTCTTAAGGGGGTAGAGTAGTTCAATTAAATTTTCTTTCCCAGCTCCCACTGAAGCATTTCTGAACCCATTTCTCCCAGTGTCTGTGCATTTGACAGATCCTGCCCCCACTGACTCCTATCTCAAGAGCATACAAGCAGAAGTGGGCCTCTGTGACAAGAATCCAGAAGCTGGAGCTGTCAAACCAAGTCTTCCTAGATACCAAAGGGGCTAAGAAAAGAATGGTTGCTTGTTGTATTTCAGGCAGGGGTGGTTGCTGAAAAGCCTAGAGAGAAGGATCCTGAGACACCTCAGTTCCCAAGTTCCAATGGATATATTTCTAGTTGATCAATCTCTATATCTTTGAGGCTGAACTAACTTCCCACTTCAGGCTTCTGACAGCTGGACAAAGCAGGGTTTGAGCTGTGCCTTGCTCTAAGTAAGTGTGGAGAGATGCTTTCAATCTGACCTTGCCAAATCAGTCCCTGGCTTGGGGCGTTTGCTGAAATCCAGGAAAGATTTTCCCACTGGATTTCAAGTGGGAAAAACAAATTCTATCCACAGAGATTTGATTGAGTATTGAAGCAACAAGCGTTCTGGGAGATATGAATCTGCCTCATGATCTGCAGAGTCTCTAGCTTTTTTAAGTAGAAGAATATACATATATATGTGGATTTGGTGGTGGTGGAGGTAGTTAAAAACCAATTATAAAGTATAATTTTCACAGAGACCGAAGGATTATTTTTAACCACACTGTGGCTGTGTACATTATTAACCTTCTATCTTAAAAAGATAAGATTTGGCATGAGCAAATGCGGGCTTTGTTTGGCTTTTTGTCCCTAAGTTCACATATTTTGTTAAAGTACATCAGATAATGAGATGTAAAAACATAAAGACAGACATAAGAAAAAGCAGCAAAATAGAAAAAAAAAGCAATTAATGGAATACAAATGCAGAATCACTGATAAAAAATATCTTTCATTTAAATATTTTCATTCATTCATTTACTTTTGCTCTTTGAATTTTTTGAACAATTCAAGTCAGCAGCAAAATTGACATTCAGGATTTTACCCTGGATCTCCATGATGTATAGCAGTGGTTCCCCTCCCTCACTTGTTGCCCTATTCTATTTCTTCCCCTCTAGTCAGATGCATTGCTGTGCTGTGATTGTAATGTCCCTGGGCTTTACAAGATCGCTTCTGAGATGTGGGGCTGTTTTACTTCATATGTTACTTTGAGCATTTTTACTATCATCAGTGTAACTCTGAGAAAACTGTGAGTCAAGTTTGTCACGTTAATCTCAAATACACTAGCTGCTACTTCTTAGAGACAATCCAAAGCATTTTACCATATTGCAGGGAGTTCCTGCTCTGCTTTGAAATGCCAGCTCCTCCCAATGACAATGAGATGCTCAGGTCTTCCCAGGAGGACAGATGCAGTATGGAGAGCTGACCCCACCATTCTCACATCCTCCTCTCCACGTGGGCTGGTGTTGTCCCAGGGAAGACACCCAGGTAACACTGGCTGATGATATGGTTGCTGCTATTTTGGTTGGTGCACTAGGGAGTGAAAGAGGGGCTTAACGAGCTGAATAGCATAAGCTGGGAACATAAGGGCAGAGTCATCCTGTCAGCTGTTCACAGGCCTGAACCTGTGGCCTTTTTCCATAGTAAAACATGCTTAAAGCCTTGCTCTTGATCCCTCTTTTCACCTGGTAACAGCTAACATTTGTGACTAGAGTGGGGCAAATATCAGCCACTCACTCTGCCTTGACCCCGTACCACTCTGTACGAGTTCGGCACCGTGCTGCTCTATTTGCGGGCACTGCTCAGTTGGGCACAACTGCAGAGGTGAGCCTGGAATGAGTAACAGAAAAACAGATCTTCTGATACTGCATTTAGAGAACTTAGCAAAACGTGTATTGACATCTTGGCAGGCTGCTCAGCTGGAAACGGATAAAGAAAAATCTATTAATTAAATAATTTAAATTTTAGAAGTAAGTAGGATTTTAAAAGATTAATGCCCGCCCTTATTCTGAATGCGAGTTTGGTCCCCTTGCTAAATTCTCATTATGTATACACTGAAATTTCTTCTGCTTTACACCTGGGGAAGCCGTGACCCCGATTTCAACAGGCACACTGTGTGTCAAAGGCTGGGAATCCTGGATTATCCCGCAGAAGTCAGTTCCCAAACTCCCTAATGGCATATTAAACAACAACATGTTGAAACAAAACAGTGCAAGAGGAAAGCAAAACTAACTCCCGCTGGTTGAGCACACCCCTAAATGAATTTCTACCAGCTTCTGTGAACAACCTTTTCTGACACAAGTCTGCTCTGGATAACTAAGAGAAATACTGAACAGGTAGAAATGTGGGCTCAGAAGATGTGGGTTCTGCACCGAGGTCTGCCACTGACCTCCCACACAACATGGAGCAAGTCACTTCATGTCTCCCTGTTACAGCTTCTATGGCTGTATGATGGAGGTAATGATACTGAGCTCTCCTGTGAGGTGCTTTGGGACCAATTGTGAGAAAAAGGCTGTAAAACCCCAAACACTCTTTCACAAAGAAACAAACTGCAATAAGAATACAAGAAATGTGTCACAAAGCCCTTTAAAGGCCCTCCATGTTTCAGGTTGTGAAGCACCAGTAAATCAGTAGCTCAACTCATACAGTTCTCCCTCTCTTCTAATAAAAATTTTTAAGATCACTTTTTGAAATTGAAAATATGATTCTTAATTGTATCTCAATCACTTCTAGCTGGAAAGATAAAGCACAAAAGCCAGATGCTTTGTTCTGTCTCTTGACTGACTGATTCTGTAGTCAGAAAGGTTAACGGTGTATTAGAGGGAATAACTCAACAATATCAGTTCTATCTGAATTAGACAAAACTAATTATCCCTCTGCTCTTTCTGGGCTTGGTTATTTGCTCACTGCTTTCAAATATGGAGCAGATTGATCTCCAATCCACTGTGCTGTATTCATTCCTGCTGGAGCCATTTCTCCTACCTAATAACTCCAGCTTTGGGAGTGGGTCTGCACACTGTGCTGTTGGATGGAGTTGCTTGGGCATAAGGTGGGAGAGAAGGTGAGTGGTGTGAGGGATTCTCCACAGCCTTGAGTTGTTCCAATAAACATGCAGCCCTCCTTGACTGTTGTTCGTCACCAATTTATACATAATTTGGTTATGCGGAGGGTGGTTTTCAGCATGCTTTTACATGTGGTTTGGCAGTGTTGAGTCTGTTTCACAGCTTGCTTTTACATGTGGTTTGGCTGCAGTGAGGCTGATTTACTGTGAGTTTTTTTTTTTACCTGGAGCTTGGCTGTGCTAATACTGGGATCTGCATGTCCGGGATTTTACTGTCCCTGTAGTTAGACGACGAAGGTCATAAGGCTGAAGAACTGCATAGATCAAGTGAGAAGTTAAAACAAGCTGGCACTGTTCCCTGCAATACCATGAGAAGATGATACTCTAATACTGTTACACCTCAACTTCCTCCATTGTGACCAGAAAGCTGCTGCCCTGCATCCTGATGCAAAGCCATACGTTTTCTGTTTCAGATATCAATCCTTAACACAGTTTCAGAGGTGGGATCCAAATGGTTTCCAGCCACATCAGCTGCTCTACCTTTGTGCAGGTTCAGTGTATAGCAAACAAGATTTTGCAAAGAGAATGTAATTTATTAAGCCTTTTTTTAACCGGCCCAAATAACCAAATACCTTTATCTACAACCAACGATTTCTCCAGGCATTTTCAGTTGCATAAACCTTAGTGACAAAACTCACATGAGAGGCACTGTTTTTCGCAGCTAGACTGTAACAGCCTTGCAGAAATCATTATCCCAATCCACGCAAAACATGCCAGCAAACTTTAACTCCTAACTCTTAAGTATAAAAATGGAAGTGTTATTTTGTCATATTTTGTATAAAATCAACTCCTTTTGAAGCTTTTGTCTCTAAGTGGACCATGCTATAGCCCTTGTCTGTGGGTTGTTAATGAAATTAAGGCCTTTCAAAGGTAGCAAGATTATTCACTACCTTTTCACTCCTCATCCCTAGAACTGAGCTGCACCTCACCGCTTTTCACTGCCCATAACAAGATTCCCACCAACTGCAATTTTCTTGTTACATGCTTCAAATGCAGGGCGGAACAAAAACCTTCCAGGTTTCCCATCGCATAAGTCCCAGTGCTGTTCCAAATTTGTTTTTCTTGCTTCTCTATGCAGTAACAGATTTACATGTATACAGGCTTCATCAATTGTCTTATACCCCAACTTTATTTTTCCCTGTCAGCTCTTGAAGAAGGGAAGATAAGACTGGAAAGGAAGGTAATGGGGGAATTACAGTTAAATTCTCTTCTGAGAATCCACCTAAAGAGAAGATATTATTTCCAGATGCTATTGCAGGATTTAGCAACTTAACAGGGCACTAGGTGTCACTTCAATCTTTTAATCACTTGCCAGAGGCTGAGCTGCAAAATAATCCCACAAAACAACCAAAAAAAAAAAAAAAAAAAAAAAAAAAGGCAAAACGTAGTAATAACGTACAGTAAATACTACTCAACATGTAAGTTGTCCAGAAAAAAAACATGTTTAGCAGATGAATTAGAAAAGGCAGAAAAAAATCTTCCACCTTGGCTCAGTTCTGTAAATGCTAATCTCTGAGTGAGTCACTGTAAGAACCAAATACTTTATCTGTGAAAACGCAAAGGAAACACTCCACCCATTGATGCTTTGATACAAAGAGAACATTTCATATTAGCTGCTTTTTAAAATGCTCATCTGTAAAAGCTCTCAGTAATTTCTGTGCTTTGGTAACAGAGTTCTGCACCGCATTAAACACCCATGATCTAGACGAGAGCTTTGGCTTTCAGTGAAGATGTGTGACCGAGGGGAGTCTTCTGGATGAGGCTATATTTTACCTTTTGTGTTTGCCTTTGGCACAACAAGTTTGCTAGTACCTCCCTTTCCTGAGTTCACATTTGGTTTACAGAATTTCCTCTCCCAGAACCAGAGGAGAGAAATGCTAAAAAAAAAAAAAAAGTCAGATCAGAGGAGGGTTTTTCTTTGTTAGCCTTTTTTTAGCGTGCATTAAGTCTGAATTTCATGAAATAAAATTCTTACTTCTCTGAAACCAAAAGAGACAAATCATGAATATTTAAAAGAGAGACATTTTGTTTCAGATAGCATTTATAGAATGATTCAAAATTTCAGTTCAGTTTTCATGAACAGAGGCAGTTCAGTAGAAACTCATAGTGGGCAATATCTCTTGAAATTATGATATGCCCTTATGAGAGGTGATGTACTCCATATCACATTTCTTTCTAATTTATTTTCTTCAGTAGAGTTCATGACTTCCTGTGCAATGAGGGAATACTGGAATTTAATGGCTTTAACCATGTTCCACTTATCTTTGCAGTCATGCTGTAAACAGCCCATATGAAGACACACAGGTCATCTCATGCACTCATAAAACAAAGAGGGTAATGCTGGCAGGAGAACCTGCACAGGCTTCTCTTAAACCAAATTCCTGATTAAGCCTCTGAAGATAAGAGTCAAATTTCCTATGCTAAGAAGTGGCACATGGCATCATGGGAAGTAGAAATGTTAAATATTACTTTGGAGGGTCAAGTTACAAACCAATGTTTTGCAAACCATCCCAAATGCTTGCTGAAATGAACATGGGGTTTCTTTACCAGTGTTACCAAATTCATTCTTATCAGAGTCCAGCGTCTGTAGTGCAAGGATTTGTTTTCAGGTTAAGCATATTTTGCATGTATTTACTCTGAATTATTACTGTCACTCATCACCCCATGTACAGGAGCCCTCACAGGACACATCTGGAACTTAGGAAGTGATAAGATTCCAACATTCATTTTGAAGCTCTCTCCCAGAACTTAGGAGCTTCCATATTTCTCCCCCAGAATAAGAAAATCTAGAAGCCTTTTAGATTGTGTGTAGACAGAAGTTAGGATTTAACACTCACAAGCACAATTTCCATCTACACTTGCAGAAGAACGCTGGTTGTCACAAGTTTGTGACAGACTTAAGAGCTGCCAAAAACAGAGGCAAAGTTTCTTTGGCTTTGCATGTTTTGTGACTTCTGGTGCTTTCCCTGTGTGCTTTCAGAGATAATGAAGAAAAATGCAGATCCTTGTCTTCAAAGGCAATAGAGGCTCAGCTATACTTATCAAAACACCCTATTCGTAGGCTTGCACAGGGCAGAGGACATTTTTGCCTTCAAAACCAGCAGGGCATGATCTTACCCACATCATTTCTAAGTCAATATTTCCCTGTTACTAGCAGTGCCAGACAGCAGGATGCACAACACACAGAGTAATGCTACATAAATACCTCATAGGTATGCAGCATGAACAACCTTTTCCTGGGGAAGTTAGTGCTGAGCTTTGCTATTCTGTGGATGGTTCCCATCCATCCACATGAGCGGTGCTGGAGCAGAAGACTTACTTCATGACGCAGCCAGCTGGGGCTGCCAGGATTATCTCTTTACATTATTCCTTCTGCCACCTCTCCCTTCCCACTGAAGTATCACCTATATACTCACACTGGCAGCACCTAGAAAAATGTTAGCACATGTTAGCTACCAGTGTTTCTGCTGAGGACATACATAGGCAGCCATCTAAGAAAGACACAGGCAGGTTATGCTGTTTCTTATATCTTCAGTGAGAAGTCACTTCTGTAGCATTGCTCAGGCAGCACTGAAACAGAGGGAGTTTTCCAGATATCTCAATGGAAGGTAAGATGGAGAATGAATAGGAACTTCCACGAATATTCTAGGGAGAATAATGCTATTTTCTTTTTATAGGTAATTTTCATTTTCTCCCCTTTCCTTCTTTTTTCCTGAAGCCAGCCAAAAGGGCAGCTGCTAAATGGCTACTGAAAAGCAACCTGCACCCTAGCTTGTGGCATCATAAAAAACCTTAGGCAGGTAGCAGAGTTCTCCCAACCCCTACCTCCACTGGCAAAGGATGCAGGAAATGAGGGTGCCACAGGCCATGTCTCCAGAGGAAAAAAAATGGAAAAAGAAGAGTTTGAAGATTATTCCATGTAGAAGTATGGATCATATAGAAATCCTGTGAGAATGGATGCTGTCAACCCCCCAGTAGTAATATATGAGGCTAATGCATTTTCCACCCACTGCTGCAATTAATAAAGGCTGCTGCTAGACACACAGGCAAAGCTTGCTGCTACAGCATTTCTCCAGGCAGCCACCACTCTACAAATAACAAATCTTGTCCAGTCAGGGTGAGCCACTTATGGAAGTTTGCCAGACTTATAAAGAGTAGGCTTTCCTCTCCACTGACCCAAAGAGCCCTTCTGCTGAACACAATGTCTCTACACATTCACATACAAATATAAGCATATATTTCTGCTAACATAACTTATCACTAGATTTAAATAACTGAACATCCACTGAATCAGAGAAGTATCTTGGTTAAGCATTAACTAGTGTTTTCTATCTGCCATCCAGTATGCTGTGAAGATACCAAATTCTATGAGCTTGATACAGAAGAAAGCAACATCAGTAGACGAACCCTAAGTACAAGAGCTTTTCATATTGTTTCCATGGAATAGGGATGTCTCTGGTCTACAGACAAGATCACTTTATTACAGGTTTCTAAATTATAAGCATAAGAAGAAAATTTGTCACCAAATAATGTAAAGTGCAAGTATTTGAATGGAGGAAGGAATCAAGACAGAAGACCCAGTTTCTGGAGATTCCAGAATAATGATTCATTCATTGCTGCAGTAAGCAGCACTGAAGGTGCTCATATTTGTAAATTTTGACTGAGGTTTTTAAAATTCCCCAGAAAAGATCTGAGCATCATGATTACACCTATTATTTGTATTGGAAAAACTAGCAACCCAGAGACTGCAATGTTACAAGGACTGAGTAGGACTCAAGCCATTGCTGATCCACCCCTACATGCCAAAAAATGCTACTGAGCTACATGAACGGTGACAGACTCCGCCCTTTCCCCTGCTACCTCCAGGCTAATGAGCGCTATAAATTAGCAGTTAGTGGAATTGTTACTCAAGACTGCAACACCTGGAGAACATTCAGTGCGCCACTCTTCAGAATTTCCAAATGAAATGAAGCACCTTGGTTTTATAACCACAGACGTTTCAGAGGCTTTTTTGCAATGCACAAGAAAATCCCATTTAGCATCAAATTTGCTTGCAAACTGGCTTACGTCTGGAGTTGGAATGATATTTGTCTGAAAAACAAAATTAGTAGGTGATGTCAGTGTTCCTTAGACACAGATCCACCAGAAGAATTCTGAGTTTCCTCTCTTTTTCCCTAGATTTTTGCCCTGTGATATTTAACAGCAGACGTTATTGTTTGTAAAAATTTTACATGAGCACTGCAGCCTGAATAGGAAAAAATCTGCAGAGAGAAACCCCATACATGAAGAAATACATGGTACTGCCTAACCCAACTGGAAAACTCCTGAGGCAAAGAGAGGGAACTCAGACGAAAAGACTGACTACAGAAACACATAACGCTGGAAAGCTCAGGACTCACATCTTGCCTTGGTTTTTCTCTAGGGAGGGCTTTCAGTGCCAACAATTCAACAGTCTGCAATTCTCACGTCTTATCTGGTCTCTTATGTCACAAATCGAGCAGCATGAACAGAGTGCCTATACGGTTGCTGAAGAAAGCATCTTTCCCAAGACTTATGCTGGTGTACATTTAAATGAGAACACTGAACACAGGCCATGTCTGAGGTGAAGAGAGAAACATAAGTGCTTTAAATCAAAGCGTGGAATGTTTGTGCTTTGATTTAAAATTCGTATATAAATAGATTTTTAATTTTGAAAGCCCTAGACAAGATGAAACATGAACTTCTGCAAAATTGTTCCTAGACTTCAGTGGTGAAATCTTGATTACGATGGTTCCCATGCAGCATCCAATTTCAGTGCAATTTTGAGTGTGGTCTTCGAGCAAAATAATCAGTATCTGCACATGTCATCCTGGAAATATAGTTTAATAATCTGCTGTCGGGACTGAGATTAAGAAGGGAATAGAAGGGAAAACATCTCACCAAATTGCAATCAGTATCCCTTGAAAATTAAATATTCTTGCTAAAACTCCCACCATTCCCACCATTTATTCTCCTGTGAGCAGAATATACTGGGTCTTGTAGATAACTGAGCTGTCATTCCCAGTAGAGCAAACAATTTCATAAAGTTTGATTGAAATTCAAGAGGATTATGCAAAACAGCTGCTTAGTTTTGGTTTTGCTGTTGTCTGTAGCTGTTTGCTTTTTTTATTATACCTAATTCCTAGAGAATATAGCCCTAATGTATCATTCCCCTCTTGCCACTTACACTATTAATTTCAGTCATTAATCAATTTCATCACTTATCAGTTGTTAATCATGTGTGTAATCTCAATATGTAGAAAGAGAACTACCACTTGAAAATATTTAGGCTTTAGTATAGACCTGAAGAAGTTTACTTTTTTCTTCACAAGAGCACAATAGTGTCAAAGTATTTTTTTCTGTCATTGAGAAGGAAAGTTGAATAAATGTACAGAGGTTTTAAAATATTCCTTTTGGCTACATTTAAGACAAAATGAGCACAGAGCTCTTCGCACACTGCTTCATGCTATCCTCCAACTGTACCTCATTTCTGACCCATAGGTGGCTACAACAATCAACAGCTGAGCAGGAAACGTAATTGTATATAAGGAGGGGTTGCTTTGTTTTAGTCATTGCTAAGAGCTGGTGACAAACCCTCCTCATGACTCCAAAAGCTCTTTCCTTTAGTTATGCCATGCTGGAAGACTATCGGCTCTGTAGTCTCCCTGATGAAGGCTTGGTATGTCTGAACAATACTGTGAAGTGTGGCAAATGGTCTGGATGAAAATGACCTAAATGAGGAAGAAAAACAAAAGTACACAAACACAGGATAGGTAAATTGCTAGCCCTCACTACAGGAAAAAAATAAAATAGCAGAACATAAGGGAAGAGGAGAATGTAAACTTAGAAGTCCTTACAGTTAGCCGCAAAAGACAGAGAAGAATCCAAGCCACAGAGAGTCAGCCCAGATGAAGCTTACGGTAATGAAGTTCTAAAACCAACAAGGTCTTTACTCCACACGTAGCTGAGCTACTTCTCTGATCTAGCTAGTCCCCTGGAAGATGCTGAAAGCTGAAGTCTTTTCAAGACCTGACACAAAGCGAGCATTAAGTCTCACCTAGAAATGACCTGGATAGAAATAATTGCCCCCACACAGCAAGCACACTTGTATACTTATTCTCAGAATTCACATTTACTCCTTCCAGTCCTTCCTGAGTTGGAATTTGATGAAAATTCCTAAATCTCACCCCCAGAACTGACCTTTTTATGAAGTAACATTCAGATCTCACTGGATTCTAACTACCCCAGAGGTGGCCTTTCCAAAGACAGGAAGGAAAAGCAAATATATACGTGAAGAAGAAATGAAAACTCTACAAAGTCTTACCTGAGTGTTCTCAAGGTTTACTTATATGGAGATGATTTCAAATGTAGTAGCACATAGAGAGCCAAGCAATCAGTTTGGTTTTAAACAGATATATCATGTGCTTGTGTAAATGCTCAACAGACACATACAGTAGCCTGTAGTTTGCACCTCTTGTTCTCATGCCCATTTTAACAGTGCATCATGCACTACCAACTCATTATTTACAATTATGGATGTGATCACGAGATGTACAACAAATCTTACAAATGCGTCTCATCCTAAATACCTTTCTGGCATCTCTAACACTGTAATGTTCATTGTTTCAAAGGAAAAAACAAGTCTTGGGATATCTTAAACTTTCTTTCAGCTTGACACCCCCTCCCCCAACATTTCTGTCACTCAGATAGCATACAGATTAGGACATTGATGCACAGTAGATCCTCACCATGATCCTCCTGTTTTTGTCATGTAACAATTTTCCCCATTTAATTAAGGAGAAGAAAACTAATAGAGAAAAGACAGAACTTTGTGATAACCTTTTTGGAAGCTGTAAGGTATCCCAGGATAGCAGGTATACAAAGATTGCCTCACAAAACATCCTTGCATGATGTGTACCTTGAAATGTTAATTCCCAATTCTAGGTCTGTATCAGCTGATTCTTCTAAAGCAGAGTAGCAAGTAAAATCAAGTCTCTAAACAGCACATCAAGCTTCAGCATTTGCAAGATAGACAGCTTTAATACATCTTCCACAAAGATAAGCTACCAAGCCATGTTAAATACATCAACAGAGTAACAGGGAGAGTGTGTAGATGGGGACTCTCAGGTGTTGTTGGCCCCAGGTGGAGCTATATTAGGGCAATCAAGGCCCATTAAAGCACTCAGGGTCACAAAAAGTTGTTTCTATTCCTACAGATCATCTTAGGGAGGAGGATCTGTTTGTTGTTTGTGGGATTATGCTATGCAGATCAAAATTTGCCTCTCTTTACAGCTGATCTATAGTACATAGGAATTCCATAAATAAAGTTTTGTGTTGGGGTCAGGAAACTAATACTTAAGTAAAACAAGTTTGCTTCACATCTGTCTGATAACATCTTGAATTATGGGTAAAAAAAAAAAAAACCATTACAGAACTTATTCTTGGAAAAAGCCATAACTTGCATTCGCAGAAAGGTGGGATTAATATCTGCCTCAATCTTTCCCTCTCCCATTTGTTTTCACTATATATCTCTGACTAGATGTACGTACATAAAGATAAGACATTTTCTTCAGTGTTGCCAAAAACTGTGAATAATCATGTGAGTAAATATCCTATCTTTTAAGGTCTTTCATTCATAACTTCCTGGAGGAAGTAAACTAGGAAAAGAAGGTTGTTTTTCACGAACAAAGCCTAGAAGACCCAAAACGAATCACGAGGCAGATTGCTGAGCCTCTGCAGAACTGATTTCAGCAGGCTCAACATTAGGAGTAGCTCTCAACTTTCACATCACAGAGTTAAAAAGAGGTATCAATAAACAACTCCAAGTATATGTAGTTTGAGTATAAATTTGCCAAAAGTAATCCCAGGAAGTTCCAGTCCTTGAACCTCTATAGAGTCCAGGCTGTTAATAAGATTCACTATACAGCCCAGATTGCATGTAACAGACATAAACTGGGTCTATTAACTTGGATCTGGAGCCAACAGTAGAGGCCAGAGTATGTAGGTGGCCTGTTTTGCAGGAAACATTAACAATCTGTTGTTGAGTCAGGCAGAAGGGACCCTCCCTCCCTCTGTGCCCATCCAGGCTCCTGGGTTGGCGCGGTCCCTCAGCCGCCTTCCCTGCCCTCAGAAAGGACCGTCCTCTTCGTCCTTGCTATGGTTTTGGATTCTCAAGAACCACTTGAAATTAAGTCAAACACTCAATGGGAGATGATTTTGCTGACTATAGGGAACTTTTACAACATCAGCAGCAATTTAAGTTTGTGTTTTTTTCTTTCTCCCTCCCTGGATGCGTGGGCTGTACCAGAACTTGTATCAGAATATTCAGTTCTCACATCTATTTATTTAGTTAGCAGTGGCATTCCTATTTTTATAGCTTTGAGTTTTTAACTTTCTTGTTAGCAACATTAACAAGGTTTACAGCATATAAAGTGAGCTGTGGCATTTAAAAAATGTTAGCTTAATGTAACACCAGCTTTTTTTATATACATGTTCAATGGCAAACTCCTACTGACAGGCAGAATGCATTTCTATGTCTGGGCAAGTTTATAGATGGTGTTCCCACCTCTGGGCCACAAGGTCACAAATTTGTTTCTGATTCTATTAAGGAAACACTCAACAATGGTAAGTTTGTGTGCTTTTTTTCTTTTTTTTTTCCTTTTTTTTTTTTTTTTTCTTTAATGAGAGGGGACTGCTTTATGTGATCCGAGATCTTAAAGATCCTCCAAGGAATCTCTATTTAATGCTGAGCCTTTCACCCCCGTGCCCTGACTGAATAACACTGGCTGCAGATTTGAGAACCTCTGTCTGGCAGTAAGATAAAACAGATTTCAGGGAAATTTTGATGTGACTGAAAGAAAAAGAGGCAATGTCTCCCTCATTTGCCCATGCACAGTAAGAATAGTTAAAATGCCTCCTGTGGGGTTTCATAGGAGGAAGATTTGACTCTGTCTCAAAAGGACATACTGAAGTGAAAGATACAAGACTTGTTCTCTGCTCCCGTTTCTGCAGCAGATCATCTGCATGACCCTGAGGACCTTACCAGAAGGCTTTGCTGCCAGGCCCTCCATGACTGTGGGTGGAAGGAACCTCCTTTGCCTGCAAGATCTCAGAGTTCAGGCACTGGTGCCTACCTCAGCAAAGGTTTTTCACTCTCCATATTAATGGGAATATTTGCTGTACTCATGGCAGGGACAAATAAAAATACAAACACATTAGAGATGGCTCTTATTGCCCTACAAAGCACAAACCTTATTCTTTCCTGGCATTAATTTAGCTAGGTATCTTCTCCTCCACACCATGTGATGGTCCAGCTGCTGCTCCCTCACTGTAACTGCTTACTGAATGACACCCATTCCCACTTAACAAGAGGGCAGGTAGCATCCATGCTGGCTACAGCCATCACTGTCCTGAGATGACTTCATGCTGGATGACAGTGTGCACTGGGACTTTATGGCCACAAACATACGGACTTCTGATATGAGAAATATCTGGGGCCCAGCAGAAAGATTGAGCTGATGGGGTAAAATGACGAGTAAGAGAGAAGCAGAACTTGGTGGAGGGAAAGGAGAATAAGTGTACATCTCTGTTGAAAGAATTTCAACATCACCTATAACTATCCAGAAGGCAACCACGAAAATGCAGAAGGGCACGAAGTGCAGCCCAATTTCTGGGTTGCTTGGGTTATTGTGAGTAGGAGGATCAAGGCTTGGTTTCAAATGCCTCACTACTGAAGGGAGATCAGCTGGAATAAAGCAAGAAGCCAGAATTTCTAAGCTAGGAAAAAAGCTGATCATGTTGCAACAGACCACAGGAAGGAGAAATTGGCTGCAGTGTCTGACTGGAGGCCTTTTAGCTACATGAGAGGACTCCAGGTCTATTCTTTTTCTAATTTCCTTATGCCCCCAAGGAAGCTCCTGGTGGAAATTTGCTTCCATTTATGGGAGGACTGGAAGAACGATGGCCAGACTGTGACTGAGCATCTGGCAATGAGAGGGTTCAAAGGAGAGGAAACTGCTCACACAAGATTTGAAAGTGCTATTCTGCACTGATAATTGACCTGTGCAAGGAGTACTATTACTGCCACTGTCGGTCATTACAGGCAGACACTTTTGAAAAGTGCTAGTTGAAGAAACTCAGGTGCACATCCCATATGATAACTTCACTGTCTGAGAACTGTTATCTTCACACAGATTCTTGTCACCAAATGAAGTGTTACATCATCCTTTGTGCCTTATCACCTGCTTCAGACTCTCTCCTCCGTGATACGTATGGGTTTGGCTATTAAAAGGCAGTCTGACAACCTCAAAACTATTACTAAACATCTTTTCTCAGAGGAGACATTTGTTCCTAACAGGTATTTCTGTTTTTCTACACTGTATTTGGTTACCTCATAGATAATGGTTTATGATTGCCGTGCAGTAACTTTCTAAATCAGGCTGCAGCTTGTCTTGCTCCTCCTAAGGATGGCAAGTTTTCTTTTGGCTTTAAAAAAATTTGTGATTTCTTCAGGTTAAAAAAAGAAGTCCCTACTTTCCTTAAATTCCCTTAAAATAACAACCTACAGGTGAGCAGCAAGTATGTATCTTCCTACAATGCACAGGCAGCTCTCCACTAAAGCAAACAATTTGCTGTCTCTATTTACTCGGTTGCTGTTATAAATCACTTGGGCAGTTCACAATGATGTGGGATAAAAATGTATTTTTAATGTGTTTGCAAATTTATCAGAAAATAATCCCAAAGGTCAGCATGGCTTATCCACAGGACGAATGATTCATAACCAAGGAATAATCAATCGCTTTGCACCACATTCCGGTGTTCTGCTTTGTTAAAAAAAAAAGCAAAAACAACAAAAAAGTCAACACAGAAATGTTGGCTGTTCCAGGAACATGGGCGAAATGTATTCAAGGTGATTGGGAGTTTTTAGTTTGTTACTGCTTGACGGCATCATGATGCCAAAAAAAGAAAAGGAAAAGTTGATCAGACTTCTCTATAAAGAAAAGCAGCAGATGCTTGCCTTCCACGTTTACCCCTACCTACAAGACCTATTTGTGAGATAGTTTTCCATAGCTCTTCTGTTCCAACAGGTATACAGAAAAAAACGTTTCAAAACACTTTTGTTCCTACTGTTCCACTGAGGAGTTTCCCCTTCTGAGATACTGTACCAACATGAAATCACTGCTAAAACAACACAGGCAAGTGACAAATACTGAAATTCATCCTGCTCAGCAGCAGTCTGTACAAAGTACTATTTTTGTGACAGAGCTAAAAGTCTTGCTCCTGGGAGAGAAGGATGAGTACCAGAACTGCTGTGCACATTTGGTTTGGTTTGGGCCTGTCAGCCTCTGCAACACACACTGCAAACTCCACACAAGTGGCTCTTTTCTTCTGTAGAATAGTAATGGACTTTGAGTGTGTAACAAACTAGATCCTTGATGGGTAAAAAAGAAAGAATGCTGAAATCAGCCCAGCCTCTGCTCTTTGCATATGTCATGTCTTATGTAAGGCAGCCCCGTAACACAATCACACTCGAATGTCTTCTTATACCCAGCCACCACCATGGCAGTTTCTCACCCCCTCCAGTAGCTATCCCATGCCCTGAGCATTCAGAGGTGCTCTCCCTTCCTTCTGTCCCTCCTTCCTTCCCCCAGGAACTGGCATCACTCAGCATTTTGGCTAGGAGACCAATTCTCCAAACTGAAAACATCAAAGCATAACTCCGGTTAGATCTCATCCCAACCCTCTGAGTTTGTTGACTTGGAAAGTGAATAACTAATAAGGCAGCATGCCATTGTTTTCTGTTTACTATAATGGAAATAAATTGTTGGCTCCAAATCAGGCACTGATTGTTCCTTTGATATCACTGCCAGGAAGCAAAATAAAATGGCTTTTTAAAAATCACCTTTCACAGAAAGTGCCACAGGCATTTGAAAGATGAGCCTTTTTCCATGTCAAAGGGCTCCTACCAGAAGTGCCAGACACACTAGCACAGAAATTCAAGTCCTTACCTATTAAAATAAAAAACTGCAAGTGAGAAGGCGAGAGCAGGGCAGCAGGATGGCTGGGGCTGGCACGCTGCAGTCCTATGAGTGCTCGTAGCAGCAGCAGAGCTGGCTCTGCAGTGAGGAGCACTTCCTGAGGAGTATGAAACATATCCTTTGCTTTTTCTTCTTTTTTTTTTTGACTCAAAAAAGCACAGGTGGGCTGTGTGGACTACTCTCTATGCCTGGCAGCTCTTAAACTAATAATATGAGATTGAAGGAGCCAAAAAAGATGGAGGAAGAGCATTGCCTCAGAACTTGAACCACCCATAAATCTTGTTTGTGTGGTTTTTTTTCCCTTTTTTCTAAGCTACACGGAGAAGCAATTTCACTGTACCCTAAAGCTTTCTCAGCACTTTAGCTTCTTCCCTACAGATTTTAAGGTGTGAACTTCCAGTTACTTGAGTACTACCACCTAATGAGGGAATATGTTGTACATTGGCCCCATGCATGGAGAGGAGCTTCCTCATCAGAGGCTGTAGTTGGATCCAGATCTTAAGCGACCCAGAGCACAGTGGTGTTTGGATTTCATGACATGCTGCAGTTTGATTTGGCTCAGAGCATAGGATGAAGCTGAGTGCCAGATTCAGATCTCAGGCCAAACTTGGATTTTGTATTTCAGCTACCAAACTTCATCATGGGTTGGCAAAGTCACGCTCTCACCTGCTCACGCCATGTGGAGAACACCTGTGATGTGCTGGAAGGGCGGCTGATCCTGCTGTGAGAAACTCCCTGTAGGAAAGCCAGCATGTGAGAGGCTGCTCCAAATGACTGGTGGCTGCAGATGGCTTTGTGTGCTGGGAGTGCAGGGCCACAGAGGAATGCTCAGACTTTTCAACTGCTAAGAAAAAAAGTTGAAAAGAAAAACTGTCAGGAGCAGACTGCAGCTTTACTCCTCCATTTGTTGTCATGACTGTTGGAACTGGAGCAAATTTCTGTGGGACTGGGACTGGGATGCAAAGCAGCAGCATGACCTGAGAATAAACTAGAACTCCACAAGCACATCACTTCCTACAACAGCCTGCTTTTCAAAGCATCCATCCTGATGCCCAAGGATTTGTTGCTCAACATCATTCACTGGCTAACACTTTTTCCAAAAATCAAAACAATTCCCATAGCTTAACTGGTAAAAGGTCTACATGTGGCTAACAGTGTGGTCTGCTAAATATTAAGGCCTTGTTTGACACCTATCTTATGCTTATATTTGCCTCTAAATGCATCCTTATTTTGCAAAGTATTTAGGCTTATTACTAACTTCAAGGATGTGGCTATGTCCACAAAAGTGGTGCAGTATAAATGGGACCTCATAAAGTGCTTATGACATAGGTGCTTTTCTGAACTGAAAAGTTTGAAGGGCTCCCACCAAAACACTCTAGGATTAAGTAGAGACTTTCTATAGCCTTCAATTCAGATAGGTCCTTATTGTTTATACTTATTGCTATCTTATAATGGAATATTTGGAAAGGAAAAGGAAGGACTTTTTCTCCAGATAATACCATTTATTCTCAATTATTTCTAACACTAAGAGTGCAATTACTGACCTGCAAACACCTGATGATCACGCTTTGGTTTGACTTTTATGAGTGTGTAGGTTTGGTAACTAGCACTGCCCAGTAATTTATTTCCCAAGTGGGCTAGAAAAGTCATCTGAAAGAAGGAAAACAGTGTCTAAAAGTTTTCTGTGCAAATGGAAGATTCTGCTAACTGGATATGTGTGTTCATTTTTGGAAATGGTTCTCAGATGAGAAGCTGAATTTGCTTTCCTAAAGAAATCAAATATAAGTCTTTAAATGCAAAGTAGTGCTCAAATTCTTGCTTATTTTATTAAAAGATCAGTGATCACTACCTGCTGATGTTATGTGTTTACAGAAAACAGGTGCAAAAAAAAGCTATGCAGATCCCAAAAGATGCTGCAACAGAGATATGAGGAAGGCCTGAATGACTCAACAGGGTCTTTGCAACTATGTTGCCCCTTCCCTGGGCATCCCTTTGCCCAGGATGTAGCTGGCCTCAGAGGCTTTGCACAACCCTTTGTGGGGGGTCTTGGTACCCCAAAGGCAGTACAGAAACCTCAGGTGACAAAGCCAGCTTCTTTGTACTCAGTATGTGCCCATTTGTTGGTGAGCAAGGCTGCACCATGAAGGCCACCTGAAGAAGAAGGTGGATGCTGTGAAATTCAGTAGGTTGCACTGTTTCAATCCTAAAGCACTGGTGTCTGGCTGAGCATTACTGGCACATCTGTAAACTGCTCAGAGTACACTGATCTGTCCTATCTTAAGAGACACAAGTAAATGTCAGACCTTAAAATCCCCATTGCACTGGTACTCTGCTACATTAAATTAACAGGACCTCCTTGGAGAGCATGGAAACATTATACTGTAGTGTGTGGCATGCAGAACTGATACTAAACAAAGTTTCTGCTTCTGCGGTTGACGTGTTTGCAACTCATTTACCCAGCAAGCTACTGGGAATTCTGCAATGCGAAGAAAGAACTTCAGTGCTAAGTCTACTTCTGTTCTTTTCTAGAGAGGCTCTGTGAAACTTTAGGAAACTGATTCCTGAGGAATCACTTCCTGGACACAGCACAGTCAACATTGGCACGACACTCATGCTAAAGTTATCTTGGTTTAACTTTAAAGTAGTATTTCCCTGAGGACTTCTCAGTTCTGGAAGGAGCAACTTGTCTCTGCATTCTGTGAGAGCCTGGATTATTTTTAATCTTCTGGCCATGCTACAGAGCAATTTATAGTCTCACAGAGATGGTAAGGACAAGGATTTGGGGGCAGGCTGTTGTTGATTAGTGAATATTGCTACTTCTGAAAAGAACAAACTTCTCAGGGCAGCTTATTCTATCTATCTTCTTGCACTGCTAGCTTCATTTTCAAGAGAATGTAGTGTGGACTGGCCCAGATTCACAAACTGCAGCAGACCCCTTATCACTTCAACCGGCACAGACTTTTTGATCCAAACATTTTGAGTTGTGCAAGCCCTCACAGCTTTGTACAGGTGCTGTGTACTAAAATAACAGAGAAGATGATGAGAAGAAAACTTTCTTTTGCTCTTCCTGTGACAGTTTTATAAGTACTACAATGGATTATCCCAATGGCTTTGCTTCCAAATGACCTCAACCTGGAACAGCATCTTGCTTGTTATTTTGAGAGATGTAACTAGTTATCATTTCCAGTATTATGCCAAACATATTTCAAGTTCCCACTGAAAGTAACATCAAAGCTAGAGTTTGAGCAGATCTCTAGTATGTGCTTCCCATAATATTCAGCCATATATATTTTAAATTTTTCTATTTGTTCAGGCTAAACTCATAAGTTCAAGTATGTGCCAGAATTCAGCACAAGAATACACCGAGATGTGTGCTGAATCTGCATACATTTCAAAAATTACAAAAAGGAGAAAGCGCATTTTCTTCCAATTGTACTTAAATCTTACTCAAGCCTTACTTAGGCAAATGCAACTCCTAAGACTTACAAGGAATGCAGTACAATTGTTTCCTTAATTTTGGCAGATGAAAAGGAAGAACCACAGAGTTTTGTATTACTTCCAACCAAAAGAGTCAAATGGCCTAAGTTTACCCAAAGTTTCACAAACACTTTCGCAAGAAACCGTGTCAGGGCATTTTTACTAAATGCCAGTAATGCCCAGGATTTCAAACTCCTGAATTTTAAACTTTTCCGGGTCTTTGTTTGTTTTACACAACCTCCACCATGACTGTTTTCTTGCCCCTGTGAGTACCACCAGGATCTTTCAGACTGAAGCACTTTCCAGGGATTAGTGAAGAATTTTAACTCTTGGAGCAGAGAAATGACTTTAGCTTTGGAAAACGTCATTCCTGGAAATGCCTTTTTTGCTGAAGTACTCCTTCTTAGCGAGACCCAAGGGACCAGTCGCAGGAAGGGCTGGATGAGGGCATGCTCAGCAGGTGGCTCCCAGGAGAGGTCCGCTGGCTGCCATCTCACACCATTTGGGTCTCCTCCAGTTCTCAAAATGGCTTCAGTGGCACAAAAGGCACCTAAAGTGGGGCACATCACAAGGCTACGCAGCTTTCTGTGGGCATTTGCTCAAATTCTCCAGCTCCGCTTTGTCCTGTCTCCACCTCTATGGAGGTGACCACTGCCTGGGGCTGTCCCCAGCTGCTCCTGCCTTGCCCTGTGAACCCAGGCATGCTGAGAAGGGGTGATGGGAGGTCCACTTCCAAAGGACAATCCTGCCCTGAACTGACATATTCTGTGATCCTACATGAAGGCTCATGGAGATGCACTCTGAGTGGGAAGATCTGCTACAAATACAAAACAGATGCTATGGGCTTTGGAAAGAGAAGAAAAGTGACATTTTCAAAACCATGGGCAGGAGCAGGAGCAGAGGCAGGATTTCCTAACTTACTTGCGGCCTTATTTATACTGCTGCTTCTTGAATCTAATCTTCAGTCTTGACAATTCATTGCCTTTCCCAAATGTCTTTTCTCCCATGGTTAACACTTCGTAATGATAAAGGTTTGAATATTAAAATAATCTTCCCAGATACAGACAGTTATCTGACATCAGTGAAATTGTGATGTTACTGTTCCCCAAACACCTGTAAAACTTTCACTTTTCCTCTCCAACAAAACCAAGATGACCTTCTCTTCCCCTTCCCCTCGTACTTCTCTTCCTGGGGCCCATGTGGCTTTCTTGCCCTGCCTTAGCCAATAGCTTTCAAATCAGAAGACAGATGGATTTTCATTATAAATTTTACAGTTACTAGTACCCCCAACCCACTAAAATATTGCAGATTTCTGTGGTAATTCTACTTCCAGAATTGTCAGAAATATGCATAAGCCAGGCTTATTACATGTGGACACAATTTAGATGGATAACCATCCAGTAGGGAGCTATCTTTTATGAAGTCAAAATTTTACTGAGATATGGTATATTCTAGAATGGGAAACTCCAACAAACTTGTGGATTTTCTCTTGTGTGGGTCAGCATATTCATAGGATGCTGAAAACAATAATCCTTAATCTATCAGCCACCTCTAACAACTCAGTTATCTGTAGTCACTGTAATTTCCTAATAGCTCTAAGAAGAGCACTCAGTGGCTTTGACTTCAGTCTGGTCCAGTAAGCTTTTTTTGAGTGTTGCTTTTCACATTTCATAGATTGAACACTCTAAGGATCTGTGGCTGGAGCAAACAGTTGTAGGCTTGATGGTACCTAATGGCTGAGTGGAAAATCCTTCTCCATGAGCTGGAAGATCGGCTCAGAGTCTTGCTGTTCTCTATGGGATGAAGTGCATTTCCCCTAGATCATCAGAAAAAAACGTTAATCTCCCACTAGCATAGATATGGTTAGTCCCAATGTTCTCTACCTGCCCTCCAGCATGTAAACTGCACGCATGCTGGACTGATCAGTCCTGTTTGCAACACTGAAGCAAATATACTTTGGCACTGTAGGGTACACCACGGAGTTATATGGCTCTTACCACAAAACCATCATGTCACTGTGGAAGCTGGCTGGAAGGAATCTATACCAGCAGCATCTCACAGTTGAGAAGTTTTGTGTTAAAATGAGCATGTCCAAGAGGCCAGAGAGGACAGAGAGGACAGCTGGAGCCTACCAAAGCTCTGTTTCACACTTGTCCCAAGCCCCATCTCCTGCTGGTCCCGGCTGGATCTCCTGGGTGGGCATCAGACCTACTTTATCTGCATGTGGTATCTGGGACAGCTGCACTCATGTACTGCTTGCACAAGGGTACCACTTGGGTTCTGTTTGGACACTCTCTGGGAGCAGCCCTGCTCTTGTTGTACTCTGGCAGAAAGGCACAGGCAAGTCCTTGAGAAAGGATGCTTTAGTTTCTGGTTAAAACAACAGTCCTTTTGGTTTCAATCCTGGCAATAAAGTTGTTCTCAATGCTCTACATATATAAGCTGTAAGAGTGATAGCACTGTAATTTTCTTATAAAGCACACAAGCTTCATTTTACCTCTGACAGCAAGTGATTCAGGGCCAGTAAATGACTGGCAAATGCTTTCTTTATTCATCTCTTCAAGTATTCTGGCTTTTCTTTACTTTTAATTTGCCTGGAGGCAGACATTTGAGATAACAGCTGTTACGGTGATATTATCAGTCATCTGCACGTCAGAGAATGCCAGGAAAATGCCTGTGGAGTAAACCTCTTGGGTTTTTGGTTTTGTTTTAACTGCTCTGGGGCAAATTCACTCCTTTGTGAAAGTTCTGCTCAAACATGAAGAAAGAATATAATGGAGCTTGTTTCTACCCTCTGATTATGAAGAAACGTCTTTTCCTGCTGATAAAAAGCACAAGTTTCCCCACTTGCTTTCTGATGCCCCTCAGTGATAAGTGCACTAGAGCAGCTCTTTGCCAGGCTGGTAAGCAATGGCAGAGCACATCTACCAGCAGTGAATGTCCCTGTGATTCCCCAGAGAGAGATGTGGTTTGCTCACTCCTGAACAACTGAGGAGGCTAGTTGCTAACAAATCCTGTTAGAATTGATGTTTACTTTCTCATGAAACACACCACTTAAGTCTTTGGGTTTCATTTATAAAAATTGCTGAGGAATATTTCTTTTCTCACTAAGATGGAAGGCCAAAAGTCACGGGTCATGACTAAGGAGGTTTATCTCACAAAACTAAACTATCTGTAAGAAGGCTGTGTAGTTTTATTCTTCAGAGAAGATGCCAGGAGGAGGGCCTTGGTTTGGGAATTATTACCCTATATTCTTTTGGTTTTCCAGAGAAATCTGAGATGGGAAATCAATCTGTAGCAATGGAAACAAATTGTGATGTGCCTCTATTGAGTATATTGATGATAGACCAGTTTTTCCAGTTAATTTAGTGAAAGCTAACATCTTTTGTACTAGAGAAGCTTATTCAGTATACTTTACTTTGACAGGCATAACTTGTATCTGAGGATCTTGAACTACTTTACTGACATGAGGTGGAAGATAAAAACTTGACACCTATGAAATTGCCATTATGTCAAAGGACTAACATAGATATAGGTGTTGAAACGAGTCTACAGTGCTGATGGAACTGAAGATAGAATATAAAGGCTTCTGCATGCGTATTTACTGTTTTCCTGTAATTTCCTAAAATGTTTTAATTATGCAATCACAGAGCTTTCTCTCTTCCATTATCTTGACATTACAGAAAGTAATTTTAAGTAGAAAGTGTACTACTTAGAAGTCAAATTCTTAGCTGCACCACAGACTTCCTGAATAACTTCGAACAAGGCATCCACATGATTGTGGTCTATTTGCCTACATGGAAAATGAGAATACTTCCTGAAAATGCTGTTAAGCACTTGGATATCACAGAGACAGAGCTCATACCAACACCTGTGCAGCAGAAGAAATATGTGTGAAAGATAAAACTGGACCTTGAAGGAAAGCCTTGAACAGAAATATGAAGGTAAAACATCCAAATAAACTACTACCAACTGAACCTTGTGGTTTGTTTTTTTTTCCCAAAGGTAGTTTTTGTCAGCTTTGATACACCTGTTTCTAAGTATAGTCAATTTACACAAAAGAGGCAAGTGTTTCTGAAAGCTTTGAAGATGCACAAATTACTTCTCCCAGTGCAAACGGCATTTCCTTGTCCTTGTTTCCAGTAGGTGTGTGAAACTTACTTATGGCATTCAGGTGCAGCTGTTTGGAATAATGTCCAATGACTACACAGGAGAACATCCTTCATATTCAAAAAAATTTGTGAGCTCAAAGGAAGTGTTAACAATGAAACAAAGAGCCTTTCTTTTAGGATCCTCCAAATACAAGAAGAATATGCTGCCTGCTTAAACAAAGCAAATGGTAGATCCAAAAAAGGTAACCTTTGCAGCACAATAGTTCTTTAAGCGCAGCTTTGCCTACATGCTTTCATCACTGCTGATGTGGTAACATAAAAGATTTGTTCAGTGTAGGTTAACTCCCTCTTCCAAATGTCTCCAGGCTTTTGAGCAATTCAGCTCTCTGGAGTTGAGGTGTATTTGGCTCCCAGTAAGCTCTGAGGGCTGGAAATGTAACTGGGTTTTTTCTACAGAGCTGTAGCAGTATTGCTGGGGCCAAACAAACTGGCCGAAAAATGCTTTTTTTGTTTGGTTTCTACGGAGGCTGAACTGACAACAAAAATTGAGATATGGACCTTATTGAAATTGTGAATATTTGTACCCCCTGTGAAAATCTGGGTAAAGGTTTTGTCCATAAGATGACGTTACAGATCATATACTAAGATCCAATTTATAAAGTGAATTTAGACTGGAGACTTAATTTCTTTTCTTAACAAAAAAAAAATCTGGAAAAAAAAAATCTGAATTCATTAAGAAAAAGAGAGAGGGGGAGAAAAAAATTGTTTAAACCAGTTTATATAAGAAGCACTTTCTCACGTACAAAAGTTTTTCTCAAAGTATCATCTTACTCTAAGGCTCAGCAAAAACAGAAGGAACAACTTCATTTTGCAGTATGAAGAAAGACAGCTTTTCCTGCTGCCGAGTTCTGCAGTATCACCTAGATACATACTGCCAATAGGGCAGGGATGTACCTCCCTGCAAAGCGTCAGATAGTGGCCATTGCTGAGAAAAAAGGTTGGTGTTGAAAAAATTGCTCATTTGATAAAGGCAATACACCCCCTAAGCAATCCTATTCTAAAATGTGTTTCTTTAGATAATAACCAGTGACTTTTTCTGGGCTTATCACCTGGAATTTAGAAAAGAGGGCTGTACAGATCTGCAGTGAGGAAGAATAAAAGAGACAAACAAGGAAATGTCAATTAAGATTAATAAGGTAATACCTGATGTGACTGGCTTGGCAGTCATGCGTTTCCTTTCACATTTTCTGTATTAATTCATTTCTTTGAGATGAATACAGTGATTGAATTCAAGAGAAAGGGGGAGAATTAATGAAAAAAATATTTATAGAAAGTTTTTTTCATGCTTTTAGGGATTTTATAAATTAATTTGAAATTATTCTTTGTTAGTCATAATGACAGATGAGTATCTCACACCCAGTAAAAGAGGTTGGGGGGAAAATTCAGGCACCTGAGAGGATCCTTGTTGCCTACGTACAGGTTATATCTGGTGGTGGCACCTGAGATCTTCACAAGGTTTCAGAGAAAGAGGAAGGGAATATGGGAATGAATCTAGTTGTCTAGAGAGGAAAGGTCCCTTCTATGGAAAATGATTATGGATTTCAAGTGTAATTATCTTCGAACATAATATGCAAACAGTCTGAGAGAAGAAACCAAAACAAGGTGTCTCCTGTGCCTCCTTTCCCAGACAGCATCCTTCATCACCCATGATTACTTTTCCCTTCTGGCTCTGCTCACCTCTTTCAGCACAGTGGCACAGTTCGTGATGGAGCTGGAAAAAGTCCCATCCTAGCCTAGCCCACGGCCTAGTATGAGATGTGGGTTTGAACCCCCGAGGCAAGGAAACCACAGATCCGAGGCTCCCAGGTCTCGGTATTGACTAACCATGGGTTATTACATACAAAGACAGCACATTGTTTCACCATTTTTTCCACTGAAAAAGCTGCCTGCCAGAACTGTTAGCTGGGAGCCTTGCAGGATACACGATGGCACACAGGCAGATGGAGACTAGGTCCTAATGGCATGAGACAAATGTGTGGGGAATTCAGGCGTCTGAATTCCCCTGTGAAATGGGAAATGCATTTTCCCGCCCTATCTGACCTATGATGTGTGCCCACTGTTTTCAGGGAAGGGGTAGGAGAAATAAAATTGAAAGACTAAGCAGTAGCTAACGCCACTCTTATCCATGCTTAGAAATAAACTGAGGTTCATTACCTGGTCCAATATGTGCCTAGAAATGAGACAAATTAGGAGAAAATAAGCTACTTCAGCTTGGTATTTTTATTTCCTTAATTTATATTCAGACTGTGGCAATTTTTCCAGATATGTGTGGGAAGAGACAACTGCTTACAGTAGTACAACTACAAATGTTAAAGAAATAAACCTGTGAGGGTCTAGGAGACTGGAAGGAAGATAACAGAAGGTCAATAGTTTTAACAAAGAAATATCACTATTATGATATTGAGAGATCTTGGCCAAGTGAAATACAGTCATGGAGCCAGACATTCTACAACTTTGTTCTGGATGCCTGAGTCAAGGACTGGGAGAAGAAAGAAGACTGTTTCTGCTTTAGGGAGAACACCATCTCTCCTCAAGGAGTGCCTAGAGTGCTATGAATATTAACTAAGGCCCATGTGCCAAAATCTGAGTGCTCTCTTGTAAGGCTGGTTGACATCTCAGCTCTTGTATCTCAGACACTACTTCAGATATTCTCTTTGAAGCATGACTCTTCTGCATAATGTTAGTGAGGGGATCTTTCACCAGGCTAGTCAGAAAGAGCTTCAAGAACTTGTAGGCTTATCTGTGCTTATGTGGTTGTCTTCTCAGCCCTTGGGACAAAGTCTGTCAGGAGAAGGGACATGAGTACTTTCTTTCCTCTCTAATTCAGCCTGATTTTTTTCTTTCCCACAGGAAGAAAAGCTGCCCAGAGAAATTGTGGATGCCCCATCCCTAGAGGCATTCAAGTCAGGTTGGATGGGACCACAAGCAACCTGATCTAGTGCTTGATCTAGCAGTTGGCGGCCCTGCCCATGCCGAGAGGTTAGAACTAGATTATCTTTTATGTCCCTTCCAACCGAAGCCATTCCCTGATTCTATGATAGAAAAAGTTTAGCTGAAGAGTCTTGTCAGAGGAAAAAGGAGATGCATTTTGGAGCAGCTATCAGCAAGGGATGGGATCCTGCTACTTGCACAATACTACAAGGAGGTCATCTGGCTGGCACACTAATCTGGGGTATTTATTTGCCATTAATTTCAACGCTAGAAATTCATGTAACCCATGCCCTCTTGTCTTTATTGCAAGGGCCCATGTCCTTCTGTCTTGCACTATCTAAAATAGCCCATTATTCTTCAGTTCCTCTCTCTGGAGGCATTGTCTATAGTTGAGTGACCCACTGTTTGTTTATGCAGAAAACCAGAGGGAAGAGGGCCAAGGATACCTCATATTTACATACCAAGATGTAACGACCTTGTGTTGCCTGCAGATATATCTATATCAGCACAAGCCCAAGGTCAGATCTTGTTGATGAGTGGTATTTGTGAGCTCATGTTATGTGTAGACATGCACTTCCAAACTGTGTTAGGCCTACTACAAACTGTTTACAAGAGATTGAGCCCATGGTGAATCAGCCCTGGCGTACAAGTCCTGCTCTGCTCCCCTCATTCTGCCTGATGCTTCTCGGCTGTGTGAGGCAGGAATGCCTCTGGACATAGACAGTGCTTTGCCCATGTGATCAAATCAATGGGGGATCAGGTGGGATTCTGCAACTGGGGGGACAGGACAAAGGGAGGTCATTAGCTCTACATTTGATAAATCAATTTGTTAATTAGGGATCAGGTGGGATTTTCCAGCACGAGAGAGAGGATAAAGAAAGCTCATTAGCAGTGTTTTAAATAAATCAATGTTTCACTTGGTGCAGAATTCTCCTTGAAATGTAGGGCAGGACAAAATGGATCAGATACTTTTAACTGTGACTTGAAAATATGTTTGTCATAGAAATAAGAAAAGCTTAACACTTACTTAGTGCTTGTATATTTTTCTAGGTATTTGTTAGCAGAAAATGAGCGTGGCCAGGCTGGAACTCTTGGAAAGATTCAAGGAAACAAAGAGAGAAGACCTGTGGCATGTTCAAGGAAATAAAGAGGAAAGGTTATTTCAGCTTTGAGTGGCTCATCATATCCGGCAAGTTAATTTCAAAACATCACAGCATTCAGAACCACTAGACATGTCTGAAGATTAGGACCTAGCCTTTTACCTGACCCTGTCACAGGAAGATATCACCTGCAAGTCATGACAACTTCTGCCAGGTCTCCACTGCAATAACATTCACTAGGTGCTGAGTTCCTCTCACCTGTGGCATATCTGGACAGTGTTATCTTGTAGTGTAGATCTCTCTGTCCAGAGTCTACTTCTCACTTGTGCAAGGTTGTGCAACCCTGGTGATCATGGCTGATCTGTACTGGTCCTCCTGAGGCTGGTGTGACTCTATGGCCAGCCTCATTTGTCTGTGTGCTTTTGCTGATGCAGCATCTGAAAGCAAAATGTTATCTGAGTAAGAGAAGGATTTGGGCATGTTAAAAAAAAAATAATGTTCAAATGACCACATCTGACAATATTCAACCTATTAACGCTTCGAGGCTGAAATGGAGGACAGCAATTCAAAGCCACCAGTTCATATTACAGAATACCAAGCACTACATGAAGCCAAAGACTTTGCTGTAATCAGTACCATTTTTTCTCTGCTGCATTGTGCATTAAGAGGAGCTCTTTGAGACAGCAAGAATAATTGTCTGCTTTTCTCTTTGCCTTGTTTCAGTTTTTTCCTACCTACGCTTCACAGAAGGAGACTTGCTTACTGCTGATAACCCAGCTTGCTTGGCTAAGCCTCCTGAGGGAGAGTGCATCTTCCTGTGCTGTGTGCCACCTGCACAACGAGAGGCACATGATAATTACCTCCTAGGAAGGCAACAGCTCATCTGTGTCAATGTCACATCTGCCTGTGGCTAATAGGTGCGCCAGCATTTGCTGTGAATTTAAAATCTGCCCCCTTTCAAAGGTCAGAAGATCAAAAGTTCAGCTCTCGTTGGGAGTTGCCAAGAGAGCCCACGCTGCTGCTCCCTGCCACAGCAGGCTCCTCCTGTGCAGCAGCGAGGGATCGGCAGCAGCTCGCTGCTGCTTTCAACAGACATTTAAAACTGGAGACCCAGCCAGCTGTAGCAAGAAATAATAAAGATATTAAGTTTACATACAGTCTTCAAAAATTTCCTCGAAGAGTCTTCAGTTTATTTTCTCACCTCAGTGTGAGGCTCAGTTTTAAGAACATGGCTGCCAAAAGGGCGATTTACCCCACGGCTTAGATGGGCTGTTGCGATGGATAGCGGATACTATTTCAACAAAGACACACTGCCTCGAGTTTTAATCTGCTATGTAAACTAATAGAACCTTGATCAACATATTTTTGGCCCCTCTTTTACAAGTAAATTCTCAATACCCACTAGAAAAGCACATTGTATTGATGGCTTACAATGCTACTCTTCATATAAGAGGAGAGTCATGCAGAGTCCAAGCACAGCAGCATCTTCAGAGGTTCAAAAGTCAGCAGTGAGATTGAGTTTGTGCTGAAACATGACCCACATGGTCTGAGACAAAGAGCAGTTTTAGTTTCCAGGTATGTCAGTAAAGGCGTTAAACTCAGTTTAAATTTCAAAATGCAAATAAAAAGAATGTTCAGCATTTTGAGATAGGTAGTTTTTCTTCTTGCAGCAGTAACCTTACATTTCATTCTTCCAACTGAAGATCCATGATTTGATACCCAACCATATAAGTGTTTTGTTCTGTTTTCTTTTTTTTTTTTTTAATACTCAAAAGAAACCACACTGGTTTATTTAAGCATATTTTTCTGTTTTATTTAAGAAAAAAGGGGAAAAAAAGGTGCTCTTGGACCCCAAGAGGAAGTCTGTTTCTTGAAAGTACCAAAGAGAAATTAACGAATGGAAACAATGCCGTAGCTGCTACTCAGCCATATTAGTTTGCTTTTCTCCTCCAGGGAAGTGCAGCATCCCGGGAAATGGGAACACTGCAGCTGCAGTTCAGAAGAACATTAGTCAGCAAAATGCTCAAGTAGGTACTTGAGAGCTATTAGCATAATTGAGACACAAGTGTATGATTGAAGTTAACTATCATTAAAGTTGTTTCTTGAGGAGAAACGGATTGATGCAGCTGTTTAGGTAATTTTGAGCATCAAGGACAGAGTATTTGAGTAATTTGTATAAATTTACCCACTAGTTTTATAGGAAACCACCATTTCTGATTTCACAAGTCCCAGTCTGATCGTCTCAAGTGCCATAAAGCTTGTCATTCTTCTTGCTCCACTACTGACACTTCCTATTTTCTGTACATTCTCCTTTGGAAATCTAAACAAGGGAACCACGGGCCCTTGCACTCTGGGCCCTGGTGTAACCTCATCCTAGACTTCACCTGGATATCCGCATTGGTGATGTGAAGCTCCTGAATAGCTTCAAATTTTCCTTCAGAATGTGCCCACCTGGAAGAAGCAAAGGACTGTTTTTCTTTCTTCTTTGTGCAGTGTTAGCAGAGGCACACTGGCAGTGGCAACTGCCACTTTGGAAGAGTTAAGTTTAAAATATGCATTGCTTTGATCATTGCTTTCCCTGCAGTGTGAGATAAACATGATCAGCAGTTTGGGTTGCTGTTCAGTCCTAAGGCACATGCTGTGAAGTTACTGCAATACATTAAGCAAAAGCTTAAAAGGAAATTTATGTAGTCAGCTGGGACTTGAAATTATCATAGAATCACAGAATCATTTGAGTAGAAAGGGAAACCTTAAAGGTCATCTAGTCCAACTCCTCTGCAACGAACAGTGATACCTACAGCGTGATCAGGTTTCTCAGAGCCCCATCCAGCCTGACCTTGAATGTCTCCAGGGACAGTGCATACACCACACCACATCTTTGGGCAACTTGTTCCAGTGCCTCACCACCCTTACTTTAAAAAACTTCCTCTTTATATCCAGTTTAAATCTCCCCTTTTAGTTTGAAACCATTTCCCCTTGTCCTATCACAACAGACCCTGCTAAAGAGCCTTGTTATCCTGAGACTAGAAGTCTTAAAATCTTTTACAGCCACAAGAAATGAGCACGGCCTTTTCCCTCCATCAGCATGGTCCTCCACTGCCGCAAGTACAAGAGGTGAAGGTTAAGACCTTTTGCCACGAGACATGTATGTTGGAGGAGGAGAGGCAGGACAGCATCCCCCAACCTATTGCTTAGTGTGTTTTCATTCAACATAGAAATATCAAAGAAATACATTTCCTTTCACTTGGTGAAGCTTGTTTGACTCTCACAGCTGGGGCCAGGAAGAGTTTTCTGAAGTGCAGCCACGGTCTTTATGTCAAGACATTTTAATGACACTTTCTTCTCTTTTATTTTCTTGTGAAGCCAAAATGGTGTCTGTTACAGGAAGCTCATGTAGCCTTTAGTACAAATAGCATTCATGGAAATTGTTTGTTTTCTGTACTACAGCTTTATATTCAAAATTAAACTTTAGGAATTTGTTTTCAAGTTTCTAACACTTAAGGGTTACATATCTAGAAAAGACAATGCAAAAAAAAAAAAAGAAAATAATGATTTTCTCAGAGAATGGGATATAGTTTAATGATGTTACTTACAAGCTCATAAAAGAAGCACTGCCATAAGAGTTTATGAGAGGAAAACCTACTGTTACACTTCGTTTTTAAAGCTGGGTTTTTAATAACATCTGATCACTCCCTGGAAAAGGAAAACTTCTTTGATTAGGGTAGGAACCAGCCTGACTTTCCTTTTGCTATCCTCAAGGCTGGGCCAGATCCTGGGTAAATACAAAAAGCCAGAGCACCACTAAAATGAGAAGAGCTGCCCCAAATGAGGTCTGCTCGCTCTTCCCCCACGTCCAAGGGCAGACGGTGGGTTCTTGCTGCTCCCAAAAACCCACTGGCCTCAACAGCTCCTGTGCTATGCTTTGCTCCGCTCTGTGCAGAGCCTTTTTTGATAAAGTAATAAACATATTGTAAAGCTCTTTTACAAGCCAGGTCTCACTCTCCTCTCCAGCTTTTTCTCATTAAGGGCATTGCTGCTTCAAGGAAGTTCAAGCTGCAGCGTATTTAAAATCTGCATTCCTTTGACATGTTTTGAAATTATTTTAAAACAATCGGGAGAGGAGGACCAGGTCTGGGGGGCTGAGCGCTTCAAAGGGAAAGCAGATCACTGTGTAAGCCCCGCATTACATAACATGCCCCACCAAGGAAATAAATTAATTTGTTTCCCAATGGCTCATTTATATAACCCTTTAATTATAGCTAACCATATCACCAGCATTATACCATGGGAAAATGTAATGTTGTTACTCAACCTACCTCTCCGCCCTCTCCAGACCGACAACACAATCATTAAGCAGCAAATGCATGTTAGGACATCACCTGCTCTTTTGTCTTTCAAAGGTATAGTTCAATACTGTGGGTATGAAAATGTGACCTCAACAATAACTCTTTTTCTAGCGCTTTTTTATGTTCCTAAATTCCATCTCCCAGTTAGATCATAAAAGCAGGACAGCATTTGACCTGCTTGCAACACTAGAAAGAGTATTGTTTTAAAATTCCCTATTTTCCTAGTCTGCACAGGTCAAAATCTGCAGTTGAGCCCTGATAACTGCAAGTGCAGCTCCGTCTATGCTGGGTTTTCAGATCTGGTGTGTTTAGGTAGCTCTGTTGACTTCAATTAAAGCATTTCTAATTGTTTCTAACTCAGTACACACCAGCTGAGACCAGCTGAGGCACAGTGTGATAAAGAAGCTTGCTGCAGCTCCTTCAAGTCTACTGAGAGGTACGTATTAGGAGTTATTAGGCCAACCGCTGTGATGAAAAGGATGGCAACAGTAACAGAAAGATTTTTCATACGACAATATCAGAACTTTTTAAAACTAAAATAATCAAAACAGCTGTTTCTATCCATCTTCTATCCACCTCAGAAGACAATATGTGAAGGTTAATACGAAAAATAATCTCCTGATGTTATGAGATAAAGATGACTGTGGCACGTGGAGAATCCTGTAACTTCAACAGTGGGGTTGCAAGAAGGGTTTCATTACAAATCACAGAAATTCTTCCTTATGTTATTATGTTTGGGTTGACTTTTAATACTGAGGTAGGTGGAATCTTTCTTCCCTGTTGAAGGATGTCTTGGTAGCTTAGCAGCACTGCGATGTCAACAACTTTGTTGAGGTACAAAGATAATGCACCCTAATGCTAGACTAGGCAGCCAGCTTAGTTGAATATTAACAATCTCATATGTGACAAAATTAGAACAGATTATCAGGGATGCTGTGGAATTTCCTTCAGTAGGACTTTCCTTCAGTAGGACTTCATCCATCAAGCTGGCTGTCTTCCTAACAGATAGGCATCATGCTCACCACGTGCTAGCGTGCTCAGCACAAAAGCTGTGTTAGGTGTTCTGCAGGGACCTTGAGACCAGCCCTGCGGGTTCCAGGCTCCCTGTTCAAGAATCTACGGTACTCTGTCTGAAGTTCAAAAAGACCTAAAGAGAAAATGCAGTATACACAGGAATGGCCTAAAAGAAAATTCCTCAATTAGCTTGCTAAATAATCCATCTCTGTACTTGTTTTTCATTTAAAGATGACATAAAATGAGTTTTAGCAAACTATTCCCACATAACTCAGTGCTGAGGGAGCTGAAGTAATGCTATAATTTTATCTTCTACGCCCTTTGAAGAAGTGTTTCGTCGGTCATGTCTGTGATGCCTGAGGATAGCCTTTAGACCATGTTATGTGCTCTTAAAAACAGATCAAAGGAAATTTGGTCATCTCCTTCAAAAGGCAGCTGTTCTCCCCATTTTCATAGGGCTGCAAAATGAACCAGGGCATAGCATTGAGGAACATCTCCTGTAGTTCTGTGTTAATGCTTTGGTTTGACGTCTCAGTTTTTTATATAGAAATAGTATATTTTGGTGTAGTGGTTGGTGACCCTGCACATAGCATGGGGGTTGAAACTAGATGATCATTGTGGTCCTTTTCAACCCAGGCCATTCTATGATTCTATGATTCTATGATTCTATGATTCTATAATAACTATCTTCAAGGGAGCTACAGTAATTTAATCTTAGTTCTGAACTAAGGGGGGAGATTGAATTTTTCTAGAAAAAGTGGTGTTTGTATCAAGCAAAAATTACAATTTTAAACCTCATGTTAGCTGCTAATATTTCCAGGGCATTATAACCCAGGGTTTTGTTATGATTGAAGAGACACATATAATTATGCAAGAATCTTAGCAATAAGTAAACACATTGTCAGCCCTCGGGATGGTAGAAAATTCTGTCAAATGTGACTAATGTCCACCTACTGAACAAGTTAAAAAACAAGAAACCTTAACTAGGAAACAGTATTTCTGAGCAGTGTATTATAATCTTATGATTTGGCATTGAGACCTGATTTTGAACAAAACAATTAAGGCTTGCTGTGGTGAGATCTACACAGACCAACACACCTCCTGCTCCCATTTGGCCAGCATTTCAGATGTCATTCTGATTTACACAAAATAGGGAATAATGGCAGTGAGATGCGGATGATAAGACTGGTCTAGAGAAAACAATAACTAGTCATAATCCAAAAGCCAAATTCCTCAATCTTTAGAAAGTTTATTTAATATGCTTTTCCTGGTTTTGGCTGGAAATAGTAAAGTACCTTGAAAAATACTTTTTCTATGCTGCATTTGATTCAGCTGAAGCCAAGACCTACAAGAAGAAATCTCTGGATTAAACAGAACTAAATCTACCAATCTCCTCCTTTTAATGGCTGTTTGTCTGTCATCTTCTCCAGGATCCTCTGATCAGAGGCAGCATAGAGTTAGGACACTGCATAAAATGATTCAATATCATTCAAAGCCTTTTTAAAGCAATGTTTCTCATTCAGAGAGGCAAGAACTGCAAAGCTGATCCTCTGTGAAGCCTGGGAAGCAACATATATAGCATTAAACAACCAAAATATTCTTCATAAAACAAGTTTCTGCTGTAGAGCCTCAGAGCACTCTAGGCTGTAGCAGATGACCTCCATCCTTTCCAGGTCAGCTCAGGATCATCCAGGCTCAGCCAGCAGAAGTTCTGCAGAAGTTCTGACTGGGCTGCTGTGGAGACAATCCACCACTGAGCTCTGGTCTGTATTAGCATTTATTGCTGCAGTGCAACTTGGTTGCTTCATCCCACTTCGCGGTGTCCTTGATTGCATTTGAGTGGGAGCTACGATCAGGTAATTGGCAGGCAGATGTTGCTTCTAATATCCTGCTCTTCCAAGAAAAGCAAAGAAAATATCAGCCCCCTAAACAGACTTTTAGCTACCCAGGGTCTATCAGAAAATCTGGAGGGACCCTATCACCTGAAAAACATGGATAAGATCAGGCATGTACACCTATTTTTCCTAATTTTTGTGGGTAGAACAAATCATTTGTGCTGGGTAGCCATACACAGCTGGTAGTCCAGAAGGGCTGGAGTTCACCTCACCAGGACGTAACATTCTCTAATGGGAGTAATACCACCACAAACCTTTCTGGCTGCCAGCGATGTGAAAGCATATCAGACCTGGATAGTTCTTTGCAGATCAGGAAATCAGTGTGCTGCACTGCCATTTGTAACTAATATAATTTTATCTCCACTCTCTCCCCACTTTCTGGTAATGCTGCCTAGTTATACAGCTGGCAAAATGCAGGGAAATGGGGATTTGCAGCCTACTATGCTGCAACTAATGAAGTTAGTAGGGAAAAACAAAAAACATATCCTGTATTAAAAACTGTTTGGCTACGCAGCTGCATAAACAATGCATTGAATGTTTTAACTTTCGTTAACAAGAAGAAAATGGAATCATGTTTTCACTGACTGAAAATAATTAGTTAAATTTTCCAGAAGGAGAATCTTTTCAGTGCAGAAATGCCAAAATCAGATCCTCATGGACAGAATTTACCAATTAATTGATTCTTTTCCTGCTTTTCAGAGAAAACTTTCTGACATTTTCAACTATCTCATGAAAAGTTCAAAAACAAAAGGAATTGAGGAGTGCAGACTTTCCTGTGAACATCCTTGTTCAGTTGAAAACTCAGTTTTCTGACAATAGGAGTTTTTATCAGCCCGGGAAATGCTGGTACTCTGTATCTGCACCACTGATGGGTCCCATCCTATGTGCAGCCCCTTCAAGGTGGCCAGGAACCAATGGCAAAGACACCGGCAGCTACCAGGAGGCCATGAGACACGTACGTACCTCTGCCAAGGTGGAACACTCGCTAAAATGCTGAAGCTTGCATTTTCCCCTGATTTTTCTTAGTAGAAAACTCCCTTCCTATAGTAGAAGTGGTTACATCGACAGCAAATTTCTACCAGCTGAGGATCTGGCCCTGTTTTAGCCTTCTTGGCTTATTTTCTAGCGTGTTGCTGCAAGAGGGCTGGGATCCTGCCAGCTCAGGGGTGAACAGAATAGCATTCCTGGACTCTTAGCAGTGTTGACCATTGTATTGATGTGAATACATAAAAACCTTCAAAGGCAGAAAGGTGACTCCCTGTCATGTGCAATGCTCCTTCTAGTCCTTTCAAGCCACGGATCATCAGCATAGTCTGTACTTGAACCCAGGCCATGCCACTTTCTCCAGTGAACGAGTGATGGAGATTATTGTAGTGAATAGTAACAGTAGATGAGGTGCTATCTTCCCCTTAAATTGGGCCATTCAATTTGTCATGAATAGCTGAGTATTTTTTGCTTGCATTTGGGACTTAGATTTCAGTGGTGGGAACAGAGTGAATAGGATCAATGATGAAGCTGAAGTACAAAAAGAAGGAGAAAAAAGAGCAAAGGACTAAAGCCAGTAGAGACAAGCAATTACAAGGTGTATTAATGTACACTGGTCTCGGCTGGAAAGAGGGAATAACTTATTGTTATTCTGGGGGATTTTTTTTCTGTGAAGGCTAAAGGGGAGGGAAGTGAATATTTGGTATTTGGACAATTGCAAAGCTCTGCCGGCAAAGAATAAAGAAACCTTTTAGGACAGGGCAGCTGCCTCTGAGCTTTGAGCTTGGTACTTGATACCACAATCTACCCTCCTCACGCTTTTTGGCCAGCTTTAGAGAATAGCAAGGCAGCTTTCAGAAGGAAGACAATGACAAATGTCAAGAAATGGAGAGGAAATGTGAAGTTTAAAAGACTACTGAGTGACAGGCAGGTTAGATCAAAGGGAAACATTGACCAGGTATTTGTAATCGTAATGTTAATTGAGGTTAATCATAGAAAGCAGAGCTGAAGAGTGAATGTCTATTCAATCTCGAAGTATACGCACACATATATATTAAAATACGTATGCATAAACACATGCAGATATACTTACTCATATTGTGCTTCAATAGCCAGCTGGTCACTCAGCCAGTCACCTTCACCCATTCTGTTTTTCTCTGAGCTGTTAATGGAAATTGTGTAGGCAGAGCATTTGAGCCCCTTTGCTGTCTGAGGCAGTATGGTATCTTGGAAAGAATGCACAAGATGGTGCTTGTATATAAATCACTGGAAACGAAAAGTCAGTGCAAACCTCTTGCCCTGCAAGAATGCATTTGTTTTCTTAGATTTAATGTAGAGAATGGAGAATATTTATTATAGGATTTTAAAAACTGAATTTATATTTCCATTTTACTGATTTTGAGAGCTGTATTTCTCAGGAAATCAGTATCCAATTACATGACTAATAGAGCACTGGCTTTTCTAAAGGTTGTACAGTTTTGTGAACATCAACTCAACTTCGAGCACTTTTGTTTACCAGCCCTTTTCAATCTTATCTCTCTCACAGACGTGCTCTCTCTTGTTATCATCCTTCCACCCATTCCCTTCCTATGCCACACACAGATTTCAAAAAACAAAACAAAAACATTTCCTTTGAGAGTCTTTCCATACTCATTTTAAGAAAAAGCCATTCTTGTTTGCCCTTCGTGGCATGTAGCAGTTCCAGCTGTGTGCTGCATCAAGTACAACTACTACAAGACTGAACTATGTCTAGAATAATTCCTAATACCACAGCTATGTCTGATTTTACCAGCAAAACCATTCTGATGTCATGTACTCCCAAATCTTGAAAAAGAAATGTTAATATAACAAAATACCACACACAGACTATTAATGAAAGACGAGGTGAATAACTTTGTGTACACATCCAAAACTCTTCACCTAAAGACTGCCAATGATGATTTTGCTTTTTTCTTTCTTTCTTTCTTTTCTTTTCTTTCTTTTTTTTTTTTTTTTTTTTTTTTTTTTTTTTTTTTTTTTTTTTTTTTTTTTTTTTTTTTTTTGCCAAGAAATCAGCCACAGAAAGGCAAGCTCTAGTGATATGTCTGGACTAATTCATGAAATTATAGGATCTCTGTCAGGAGTTTCGGGAACATGTAATATAAATAATAGCAACTTTAAAAAATGCAGGATTTATCCAGTATCCAGAAAGGTTTCTCTGCTTATGGGCAACTACTCAGTTTATCATCTTCAGAAAGCAGTTTTGTCCATGCATTACAATTATATTTTTTCTTTAACTATATGAAAGACAGACAATATGTATGCAAGAAAGGAAAAAGATGGTAGGCAACAGAAAGGGGCATTGGCATGCAGCTACAGTAGAGAGGTATACATTCTCCCCATGGGCAAAGCATGCTTATGTTGAGAGCTATCAGTTATGTCTATGCCAATGCCATGGTGGGCAGCCTTGTCCCCCACATCTGGGAGTACTCTGGGTTGGTTGGGCAGGCTGCCAAAACTCTCCCCCAGACAGCAGGACAGGAACCTGGAAAAGAGCAGAAGGATGAGGTAAGGCACAGCCCTTAGCCAGAGGCTGGAGGGGGCCTGGTGCCCCAGTGGCTGTGTGGGGAGCAGTGTGCATTTTGGACAAGTCTGAACAGCCGCTGCAGGAATGCTCACCTCGATGCTTCCTTCTGCAGTACTGGAAGGAAGAGGAATAATGGGGGAAAGGGCGGAGGGCAAAGAAAGAAGCACACCCACACACACACCAAAATTAATTTTGGGTGTTCACTATGAAAACACAGCAAAGATCCTGTGGACTGCTTTATTACATCTAGCTGAGGAGAAATACAAGGTATCATTTTTTACCTCACTGTCATCCTCCTACATTATTCTTTTTCATAGATATCTCAGCATGCATACAGATCAGCAAGTATAAATGTCAAAACATGGAGGTAAGGGTTACGCTTGAAAGTCTTTGCTGAATTAATGCAGCTAAGGCAAGCTTCTGAATGTCTCTGCTAGATGAAGGCCTGTGGTATCATTATGTTGAAGATGAAGCTGGATTGTAAAAGAGTAAAAGTGGCTCAAGGTCATAATATTTGAGTTTCTGTCTGGAATAGGAGTAGGTTAATACACAGAGGTGTAGGTCCTAGGCTGGAGCCAGACTCGCATTTGGGTCTGTCAGCACAAGCATCCCATGAACAACTGAGCCAACATTCAGCCCCAGCAGTGGAAATCTTGTAAGTTCATTTGGAGGCAGTCTGGTCTTGCAAAAGCTCTGCCATTTTGGACTGCATCCAAAAAGCAAGCAAAAAGAGGCCCCTGGATGTTTTTTATTATTATTATTATTATGATTTGAATAAGCACATTGTGGGTTCTAAACAAGCTCAAATCTGGGCAAACGTGCCAAAACAAATCCACCCTTCATTCTGTGAGCCAGGAAGATAAGAAACTCCAGTTTGGTCCCATCTCTACTTCAGAGATACCTATCTGAAAGCATGCTCCTTCTGAAAACAAATTAAGAATTACAACAGCACCTTACCAGGTCTCCTCCCACCAATAAACAAAATTATTACTTGAATTATTTTTCAATAGCTGAAAAGTTAGCCCATGCTAACAGCAGTTTCCATGACAATATTCATCACTATTTTGCCATCCTGCTCAAGGCTGGCAGTAGACTGGAGTACAGATTCTTGTATACACAGCCTTATTGCTGGCCGGAAAACCTTCTTCCCTTCACAGAGAAGTTGTTCCTGAGCTGAGGTTTCTGTTGGGTGACATCAGAATCTCCTTGGAACAGCAGTGTTCTCTGGGAGTTTGAATCTCAGTACACGTGCTTAGCTAACCCTTTTTCCTTTGAACTAAATAGACTTGTAGATGCTCTTTGGTCATTTTCAAGCATTTGTATTAACAAAAGAGTGAGAATGTGGTTTATCGACTCCCCCTTTTTATCTTATATCACTTTTGGAAGGAAAAAGGACTGCAGAGTAGAGGGAAAACTGTGGAATAAAGTAGATGCTGCAACTTTATTTCCCATCTCAACCACAAGGTAATATATTGATATATACACCCACCTCTCTGCACACTTGCAGATTGAAAAAGGCTAATGTCTTATTCCGGTAGAAGGTTGCCTAGCTTCCAAACAACATTTATATATCAGGCACTGCTCATAAGCAGGGAGGTGAAGTGCCACTGAAACCTCAAGCAGTTGATATTAGCTCCCTTTTGTTTCTTTAATAGGTTTTATATGGAGCAGTTATATCCACTGGGCAGAGATCCAAAGCTTCTTAATAAAGAGCAGGGCAATGAAAGCCTATAGCATTGCTTCCCCACAGTCCCTCTATCCTCCTCCAGGCAAAACAGCCTGTAAAGACTAGCAGGAATATTTTCTCTGTGCTTGAATGCACTCTCACAGGTCAGTCCTCCAGAGAAGTGGCACTCTGCAAGGCTGGTGTAATAGGAACCTGGAGAAGGAAGGCAAGTCTGGGTGCTGCACCCTGGTTTCTTCTGCTGTGCGGATTAACACTATCACTGCCCTTGCAGCATCTCCTGATATCACTGCAAAGCCATTCATGATTATCTCCATCCCCTGTCCATGACCTCTCGCTGCTGGCTATCCAGACAAGCAAACCTGTGTGACTTCAAGAACTTCAAATAAGAGAACTGAGTTCCTAATTTCTGCGCTTTCAGTATATTGACTGTATCCTCCTGATTGAAAATCTTGCCTCTGAAGAAACACAGAACTTTTATTTCCTCCCACTGCTGTTATTCCCATAACAATGTATTTATCACCTCCTCAGTAGCTCATTCTGTAATGCAAAAACTGAAATGAGGTGGCCCAGCAGGCTGGGTGCTCATCAGCCTTTCTATTCAGACATTAACTCTGTGAACTCTGCAGATCACTGCAACTCAAAAGCGTGACTGCAGATCAGACAGACATCCCTGATTCAGCTTGTTCAGAGGTGACTGTGTCAGTGTGGATCTCCACGCATGGGTGAATGGTAATTAGCCCAAAAGCTTTGCCACTCCTGGAGAACACCACCCTGAATCTCAATTTCTCTGCCACCACACCAAAGCAATTTGAAGCCAGAGCAGGTATGCCAATGCCTGCCAATCTCCTGACTGCAGTGCAGGCTTTACCATGTCCCTCTGCTCTGACATAAACAGAACTTGAATGTGAGATCTGAACACGACTGAATAGTCTCTTAAATGTTTTTGAAAAATCAGAGAACCCAGATAGTGAGGAAGGAGGAAATTCCATGTATCTGAAGAATTTCAAATACATAAGAAATATCTACTTTGTTCTGGGGTCAAGATCAACCGCATTTAAAATCCAAGCAAATTCTCCATCCCTATATGTTACAAAGGGGAAGGATATTTCATCAGCTATGGCTTATCTTGCTCTGCTTTCCTCATCCCCATAACTGCCATCACTATGGCAACAACTGCCACTATGGCAGTTCAACAGGAACTATGAGAGATGAGGGTAGGAACCTGAGGAACGAGAGATGGATGAAGGGGGAAGTGGACAAGGAAGGAAAAGGGGAGGAGTATGAACACACAGGAAATGGGAATCTAGAGAGCAAGAGTTGGAAGTGGAGGTGTGGGTTGTAACTGTGAGCCTAGAAACTTGCTGCCATGTCACCAAGCACCACCAAACCTCAGAAATTTCCATTCTCTGAACCAGTGGTAAACACTGACTGACTTAATTAACTTTTCTATCATTAGTACGCAGCAGCCAGTGAGGAGGGGGAATGCACACTTCGCTGTATAGTAGACGCCTGTTAGGCCCTTTACTACATGGTATGCACAAACATAAAACTTGGCTCCCTAAGAGGTAGGGCAGAAAAGTCCCATCGTACTCACATAATTTTGAAAAGTAGGAAAGGCAAATCCTACTTTTTACTTGCTTTTTACTTTTTATTTATTTGCTTTTGCTTCTTTCCCAGGCACTTTCCTCCTTCTGGGTCAGCCAGTTTAAATTGGAGTCTGTAGTAAGAGATCCATTTCTCACCAAACAAACTCCTCTACAGGAAAGCTTGTGCCTTTAAATACATTTTTGAGCAATTTCTTCCCTCTTCCCCCTTTGGACTTTGGTTGTTTTATTTGTCAGCTGATAATATGGACAAAATATTGCTTCTCCCCTACAAGGGAAAGTCAGTAAAAGAGCTTCTCAGGAGTGGTTAGAGAAGCTTGGGAATTCGTCTACCTTGGCAGGAAAGTTCCAATTCCTCCACTTTTCTAGACTTTAATAAATTCCTGCTCTCCTCAGCAATAAAAATAAAAGAAAGTCAGTCTCCTGAGGAAAATTTCACTCGAACATGTTGTGCTATTTCAGTCATCCTGAGCTCTCATTGGAGGGAGATATAAAAAAAAAAGATTAACTCTTCCAAAAAATAAGATAAAAATAAACCTATCCTAAAAATGAACTTCCATCGTTCTCCCCAATCCTTGTATGGAGTTTCTTTAATGGATGCTCAGTGTGTGGATGGAAAGCACTGCCCAGTTAAGAGCATAGCCTCCTCTGTCTTCAGGGCACTCCAAGGCCTTCCAAATACAGAAGGTGGATTGTATCAGAGAACTGTATATCCACTTTATAGAACATATACATCTGAAATATACCTCCCATGCAACATTCAGATTACTTTTTAAACAGTCTGTAGTTCTAATGTCCTATTTGTTTTGAACATTTTCCTCAGGGAAGACCAAGTTGAGGTCTCTGCTCTTCTCACATTCCCCAGGTGAGCTCAGGTGAGTTGTGCAGGAAGGGCAGAAGGGTGCCCATGTTTTTCTCATCTGCACTAGTGACAAATCTCCACAAGCTGGAACAATTCAGCCGTTCTTTCATCATATAACTGCTGGCACTTCGTAAAGGCCTCCACACTCTTAATGTCTCTGAAGCATTTTGCAGAACAGGCAATTATCATTGATGGGCAAGCAACCAATTCTTTTCTTTCACTGAAAAATTACAGACTGTTTTGAGTTAACCTGACATAAAAATACATACTTGTTTTTCTGAATTTGAGGCAAAGAAAGAAAAAGGAAGGACAAAATTTAATTTCAGAGCAAATTAGATTTTGTAGTTAATCCAAAAGCAAATACTACATTCAAGATATGGGCATTTTTACAAATAGACTTTAAAATGGCATTGAAAGAAGTGTGATGCAATGTTTCTGGAAAATGCATTTTTGTTATATTAGCCAGGTTTACTCACTCTTTCTCTTCTTCTGTTTAAACGAGGAGAACACGGGAAGCTTCTTTTTCAAGCAGGGAAATACCCAACACTGGAAAGAGCCAGTGTAGCAGTGCAGGATCAGCTGCAGGATCTTGCATATTCAGAGCATGGAGGAGCTGAGCCACAGGCTGTGTATTACAATTCTACCTTTGGAGCTACACTAAACTTGAACCTACATCTCAAAACTGGAAGTACAGTTTCAGAAACTGTCGTCTACCTTTATGAGTAAAAAGTTCACAAGCCAGACAACTTCTCCACCCAAACTCTAGTAGATGAATTTATTTGAATCAAAATTTCAATACAGCAGTCAAAGTTTAAAAGAACCAAATGAACTTCAAGATCTCAATTGTCTGTTTAGCTCTCTAAATCTTGCAGATCGGTGTGTGAGCAGCTGGTACACTTAAAAATAATTGGTGCACCTTAAGAAGAAGGAATACAGCCTCTTTACTAGGAGAGGTAAGGATTATGAGTGTGTTAGTAATGAAAGACTGAAGCTAGTGCTTGTAACAATTGTTTCAAATCTAGACAAAATCCTAAAATAATAAAAGAAGCAAAGATCTCCATCATAAACATGTTCATTATTTCCACATGTTGTTTTTGTGTGTGTTTGTACAGTATATGCCGTTGAGCTTCCTTGTACAAATTAGAAATGTTTCACATTCCATACACACAATGATTGCTCTCACAAGAGGCCTTAAGGTTTGTTTTCTGACACAATGGAGAAACCAGGAGCCTTGAGAAAATCGGAATAATCTGTTTAACATTCTCTCCTTGGAGCTGGGTGGTGACTAGGGCTGTATGTTTTCTAGAAATGTTCACAAGCCAGAGCCACAGACCACTGAAGGCAGCAAGATCCAAGCCCTGCAAAAGTATATGCATGCCACAGTTCTTGTCCACTGTTCTCAGCATTTCCAGAATGGATCTTATGAACATTCATGACACTGAGAGTTTAAGTTTAACAGAAAACAGAGAAATCAAAGTCTAAGTGTTAAAACTACTGGTCCATGTGAGCCAAGAGGTATACTCATGCTCAGACTTCTAGTGCCACGAAAGTACCCAAGCCTAAATTTTATCTTCTTTTAGGCACTAATTTCTCATTAGTTTTAATTCAACTTTAGCTGCCACCTAAATCTCTTTAATAATCTAGACTCACTACATGGAAAAAGCATGGATTACCATTTTCCACTTATAAGGAATAATCATTAGTGAGCAATGCTGCTTTGGTGATGAAGAACTTAGCTTTTACTTATATCAAGCCATCCTAATGGTAGTTTAGTGATGTAAAGTATAACTTGCTTTACTATTATACCAATGTGGATTGTAGCCCCTTGTGTTCTTGGACATGCCTTAGTTGCATGGTATATATGTACTGCTCCTCAGTTTTCTCAGTAGAATCGTAAAATCACTGAGGTCGGAAAAGACCTCTAAGATCATCTAGTCCAACTGCCCACCTACCACCACTATTGTCCACTAAACCATGTCCCTAAGTACTACATCTATCCTTTCCTGAAACACTTCCAGTAGACACAAGTGAAACAGTAGTGCTAATTTAGCCAGTCGGGGTTAAATGGTCTGAGATGAACACTAAAAGGGCTGTGTAAGAGCCCTTAAATGCCTTAAAAGTAGATATTTCACCTCAGTCATACAAAACCAGAGAAAAGCAGTGTGATGCCATTCCTTTCTGACACTTGTGAGAGTGCACACCATTATGATGCTCTTCTTTATGTCTGTTCTGGGGCCCAATCAAAAAAATCTGTGGATATTAAAATTTATTCTGATTACTTTATGCACTCTACACAGTCCTTGGTATTGTCTGATACAACATCTTGCATGCTTGTGTGCAGAGACCTGAATGCTAAGCAGTCAGCTTCCCCTTTGAATGTGTAAACAAGCAAAGTATCTTTGGAGGACTTTCTTGTAACTCTTTTATTCACTTGCCTCTGGATCCTTTCTCCTTTATTACCTGAACATCCCTCTAGGGCAGAACTTTTGCAATTGCCAGTTATTCTGGAGGAAGGAAGGTTTTAATGAATCAGGAAATGAACAATTTGACTCCAAGGCTTAACCCGTCAATTATTTTATAAATTAAGCCTTGTATTTTAATGATTTGGGTTTTTTTTGTTTTTTTTTGTTTTTTTTTCTCCTAGTAACTAATTTTACTGTTTCTTTTCCTTTCTGTTACTTTCTTTTACCGGTCACAGTGATCACTTTTAAACACTTCTAAGGTCTTTCAGAATCTATCAGGCTTTAAAAGATTGTTTTAACCATTTCATCACTGCATTTGCTCTACACCTGCTACTCTACCCCATATTTTACTGTACTGAAACCAATACAAACCTGGAAGGTATCTGCCATGTTTAATAGCACGCAATGGTACCTTTTGAATCCATGCATTAACCTACACACTGTGTTCTGGCCAGTAAATCCAAATTTTTCAGTAATGTAGCCATAAGATACACACTTTGAAACGAAAAGCTAAGGTACCACTCAAGGGCTAGTGACCATATTCACAGTCAGGAGTAAAGATACACAACTTCAATTAAAGCCTCCATCACCACTTTCCTGAGTGACCCTGGAAAATTCTGTAAAGACTTTTCTAAAAGGATTCAGGTAGAAAATTCATAGCAAATGACACTTTTATTGACTACTGAGATGCAACCTCTGTCTCAGCAATCCTCAAAGCTGCTGCAGACTGAAAAATCCAAGTATCTACCACAAAAGGTTCACTCTGTATTTGTTGGATATCACTGAAGAAAAGACTTCAGGTAAAACTGACCCACTAGGGCAGCTCTTCCAAGCCTTCTAAGAGAGTAACCAAATACATTACTGTTTTTGAGGTTCCTCCAGTTTAAGGTAATGGAGATCATGAACATCTAGAAAAACTCTTCCGAAGTCAGTGATGAGAAACCAGATAAATTTTTTTTTTTTTTTGTAAGACTTGCTAGAGAAGGATGAGCTTCAAAAGAATATACAGAGTATGCAGGTCCACTTTGAGTTAAGCTGCCAATGTTTTCTGAAAAGCATCAGAATTTCCCAACTCCTAAGCTTTGGGCTAGATTCATGAGGCACCTTTCTGTGCTCATGTGTACATACAGCCTTCTGTTGGCACAAGTATGTCTAAGCTAAGGTGGAGACAGAAGTCAAGAGAGATGTCTGTGCAAAAGTAGAGTCACAGTTTTCCTGACAAAACCATATCCCACCCATATAGCTTGCTCCATTTTGGGGCTAGAGAGTGAGGCTGCAAGAACAGCCTATACTGCATGGTGTTGCAAACAAGCTTTAGAGCGAAGGAACACATACAAAAAACTCAGACCTCTAAACATTGTTTCAGTGTGCGTAGTTCTTCATAGAGGTGAAACTAATACTGGTAAAACAGTTTCTTCGCCAAAACAACTTCTGCTCTTCAGGGCCATGGTCTGAATTCTGCCACCCACAGAGCTCCTTTTGTCCATATAAGCTCAGTCTTCATTAGCCTTGCTTGTAAGAGTAACCAACAGGATCATAAAAAAATGTGCTCTTTGATGCCTCCAAATTTTATAAGGGGAGGAGTAAATACTGTACGTTTTTTACTTTTCTACAGTCAGGGCCTTCTACTAGTACTGAACTAATTCTATCAGTTATTGAACTTTTTTTTTTTTTTTTCAATTTAAATTATATTTACATAGGCCAGGCTCATATAATAACATGGCTGCAAGCCAATTTCATACTCCTTATTTCCAAGTTAGAGGATACCTATACCTTTTTCCTGCCCTGGGCTTTGATACAAGAGGCTGGGATTCATTTTCAAAAGAGCCTATGAAGTAAGGCACTCAATTTGCACCAAGTTGGAAACAATGGTGTAAATCCCACAGTTCCCCTGAACACTTCAGCCAAAATATTTACCTGTGCATCACCTCAAGGATGAGGTTTATGAAAATCAGAGTTTTCATTCCAAATGTCTTTACATTACAGAACTGTAAATCAATGCTGCCCAGAGGCATACTCGCAAGAAAGTTTGCTGGATACTAACCCTGTACTGCAAGCATAGTGCCAGCTTGTGAAGAAATAAAAGTACACTGAGCCCTGGAATAAAGTCCTCTTGTTACATTGGTAACCTGTGGTCAAGTACATTGTAAGCAGAGAGGGAATTTTAATTTCTCATTGGCCATGCTTTTCAGGAAAAAATAAACACAGATACTGGAGGAAGAGCGTCCGATTGCATTTAGAAGAGTTGTCCTCGGAAGAAAAGAATTACGTAATTATCTTCTATCTTTGTTGAACCACTAAAGTGGATTACTGCTCCAAGATGCATTTAACAGAAATTGCTTCTTAAGATAATTTGTGCACCATGTGGGTGGATAACCACTCAGCAAATGGGTTATGAAGAGGCACAAGGGTGGTCCTGGCTGGTTTGGCAAGTAAGTACAAGGGAATAAATGCATGCATTGCTGGATAAAGAAAGAGGCTGGGAGAATTGCTACAATATGTTATAAGATGCAAATATGTGTGAGGTTATACAAGACTGACCTGAATAACTTGAGTGATAGGCGTGGTGCACACATGCGTATGGACTGTGGGAGTAGGTGCTATTGGAGGGACAAGGACTAGTGAGGCTGTAATGTATACGTAGCGAAGCAACGAGGTTACTGTTGGGTGATCAGATTTCATTATCAACAGCTGTAGTGCTTGGAAATGGCTGTTTGTAAAGGAGTGATTGTATACAGCAGCCAGCCATGTTTCTCATTTGATGCAGTTTCAGCACATAGGTGCACATCATCTCTTGTGCCAATGGTGTGTAGTTCAGAACAAAGATGCATGCCCATCCCAGTTGCCTTTTTTGCCTTTATTCTTTGCTTCTTGTGATTTGATTTCTTTATCATGAGATATATAGTGATATAGCAATATGTTATAGTTTTGTCTTTTGATTGAGGGCGGTCAAAAAACAAAGCAGAGACTGCATTTCAAAAGGAGAGTGATGTTTTGGCTAACATCTGACACAAGTACTTGCAACTAATACCAGCTGGCTGCTCAGACGTGTATCAGCATTGTAGCAGGGTTGGTTCATCAACTTTGCATCACTTGGTAAGATTGCATTTGCCCCAGTGATGACTGAATTAGAGCCTGTGACACTGTGCCATCAGTTGCAAATCCCATGGTCTGTGGCCGGAAGCATCAGACGCAGGAGAATGAATGTGCCTGCTTAGTTTCAGGACAAAAGTAATATGAACTAATGCTGACCTTTTCTTTCCTGTACTTCTGACCTAAGAACAGCTAACCAATGTCTGCTGACAACTGCCTGTTTCTCACTAACCAGAGACTGCCTTTTGGGCAGCTCTGTTCTACACAGTGCTAAGTAATAGTTAAAAATATAAAACTGAGCCCCTGCCCTGGGATGCTCCTTCTGTGTCAATTTGGAAATGATCACTTGACACTTTAGAACTCATCACCATCTTGTGGGACATTTCTTGCTCTGAAAGTTGACTCCCTGTAGATAACACACACAGCACTGGAGAGTTGCAGCACCAGGCTGAGATTTAAGACTCCCTGTGTGTTTGTTATCAGAGTGAGTAAACAGCTGTATCATGTGTTTAAAGATGAGTAAATCTAACACAAAGACAGGGCTGACACATGCCACTCGCGACTTGCAGAGCTCCCAAGGAACCTGATTCTAGTGGGACTGACATAGAACAGAGAAGATGCTCCTTTCTCTTTTTCCTTACTTATATTTCAATGTTTGATGGAAAAAAAAATACCCCACACCATTATCAAAACAAGAAATAGCTATAGCAGTGATGTAATTGTCTGGATTGGAATTCAGATACTCAGACCTACAGAAACTTTTTGCCATCATTACTGCACCCAGGAAACATAACTCCAGCTCTGGCCAAAACCCCTATTAAAATTCCTATCTCTGCAATATTCCCAGAACATCAGCAAATTCATTCTCCTTTTGAGCAAACACAGAGGCCAGATTCCAGCAGTAAAACTGCAGAATTTGTGAGCATGGGTCAGCATGAAGTTTGTTCTCATACAAAAGCAGGTTCTCACAGGAGATTATGGAGCACAAACTGCTGAGAAAGAAGGCGTGAAGACAAAACAACTGAAATAATAAATTACGTTTTTGTGAGTAGTCGGGACTTCAGGGCCTGTCCTCAGCAGTGGGGACTGATCTAAGCCATGAATACTTTTAGTCTTATAATAGTAACATAGTTGAGATTTCAGTCAGCTTAAAACTTCCATCCTTTGGGCTTTATGTTCATAAAATTCTAAGGACTTCAATACTAAACTGGAATTCATGATGGCTGCTTTACTAGCGTAATACCTCATGGGCTTGGTGGAGTCAGGGTCCACCAGTGTCCTCCGTCTTGCAGAGCTGCTCAGCCCCAGAAGGGTTGGGGGTTGCTTGGCTGCTCCCCCTGATGCCAAGGGGCTCCCGATCTCACTGTCATCCCCAAAGGAGTGGTACCTCTGAAAACTGAGAACATTGACTTCCAACAAGGAAATTTGCACCTGGATAGTTATACTGATGTAGCAAAGAAGGAAAGAAGGAATAACCGTTCCCAGGTTATTACTTTGATAAAAGTAATAGCAGTGTCCACTGCCGTCATGTAAACAGGGTCTCAGTCTTTCCGCAGCAGCTCCAGCACTTGAAATTTGGTCTGAAGTGGTGAAGAGTGCAAATATCTTTGTGGTTTAGGGTGGAAAAAAAAGTCAGAGTTACTGTATGGTTACACACATCTGTTTGTATGTGAATGCTGAAGTTCCCACTGAATTTCCTTTCTGAACAGAAAAAGTGCCAAAGAATCACAAGAAGCCACTTTTTTCATGTAAAAAACTGTAGTTTGAAAAGTTCAGATGAGATTAGTTCAGAGAAAAACTCCAGGTTTTTATTTTTTTTCCCACAGTGCAATTAGGTCCAGAGGAAAATCTTACTGCTTTGAATAATACTGGAAGTTTGAAAGCTGAGTTTGGACTGAAGGGCTTGTGGACTTAACTTTGGACATATTATGGACGCTTCCATCCCAGATTTTCTGAGCCAGCTGTGCTAGATGGATGCATGATGCTGATTGCCATCCTCCTGTCTTAACTTTATTAAGTGTAGTGCTCAGAGAGCTAACCAGGATCTATTATTCAGTTCATTCAGCCCACACCTGGTTCTTCAGTGAGATGCTGCACTGTTTAACACCATGAACTATGGCTTTATTGCTCTCTGCTATTTCCTCCTCCCTCCAGCTTGAAAAACCACACTTCAATCAATGGCTAATGTCAGTGTGGGAGTAATAACTTTCCTTTATAGCAGCAAGTAGGGACATCTGGACAGGCCAAGGAAAAAGGCAGGGAGTAAAACCATCAGGATGTGCAGATTATAGTGTTATCATAAGAGCTCTTGATTTCAGGAAAGCTTCTTAGTGTGGAAACATCCACAAGTTTCGTTCCTTCATCTGCGGGTTTTTCCTTTGAAGGTCACAGAAAAGGTCGAGAAACTTGGGGCTGACAACGTAGCAGGGGTAGTCATTGTCTCACCAAGTTTCAGAAAAAAAAAAAAAGAAAAAAAGAAAAAAAAAAAAAAGCACGTTTTATCTGTTCAGGCCAGTTCTTGAGGAAGATGAATGGATAGTACTACAAAATCCAGATTCAAGCACAAGGAATCCAACCTCAGAGCTCTGTGCCACCTCGGTGCTCCAGGTCTTGCACCCAGCACTGCCATCAGGACAAATCCATGAAGCTTTTGGTGCTCCCCTTCCACCTATACAATGATAACAGTAATGCCTTCTTTCTTCTGTCATTTGTCTGCCTTGTTAGTCTGCTGAGTTTTTAGAGGACAAGGACCATTAGTACACCAGCTCTTACTAGGGTACCACTTTTATCTCTTGCAGCTTTAATGGTGTTAATAATTGGTATATGAAGGGTACTGCAGGGCACATCCTCCCTGTCCTGTAGCCCCATGACGGATTCCAGCACATCCCCATTGATACATTGTTTGTTAGCCTACGGGATGAGGACAGCAAATGTACCTGTTCAACGTTTGCCTTTCTTTTACGCTTTCAATAAAAATTAAACCCCTGAAGACTTCCTGACATAGATTGATGTGAACAGGCACTCAAACCCTCCTTGAACCGGGAAGTTATTTTCATGTCAGGAACAACTGTCAGGTTTCCTGTTCAGTTTTCTGTGGTGAAGGCTTAATGCCAAAAAGCTTTTTGTATGGAAGGGGGTATAATTCCAGCCACTGGACAAAACTGTCATTTTTCTTTGCTAAATTACTTCTGAAGGGAAATTCCATTTTCATGGAGAAACTTAAGCATTTCCACAGCAAAGATGACATTTCCTGGCAAAAATAGTATTTTTTTTTTCCCTTACTATGCCTGCTGTTCATTTAGAGGCAGAAAAATAGTATGATTCTTCTACTAGAATTAAGAAAAGAAGACAGCAAATTTATTTTGTGTTTAGTTAACTAAAATGAAAATGAAAATCATTTTTCAGAATTCTAGATTACTACTCAGTTTCTCATGACCCAGGGGTACTCAGACTTCGGCTGTTATGAACCAGGTTTTTCATCCATGAAAAAATGAGCATTCCCTTGGTTAAATTCCTACTCCTTTAGGCACTTGGATCCCTTCTCTAATATGTCAGAAATCAATTATCTGGTTATCCTCTAATTTATTAAATCTCATGTCCTGGATTCTGAAAATATTTGGATGCTGCTGTAATGTATTTGGTACTGGCAGAGCAATTTGAGCTAATACATTTTGCACAACTCAGCCGAGGCATCTTGGCATCCTGAATCATTCTGAACCGCACTGAATACAGTTTAATTAGTGTCCAATGTACCGTGCCTTGGTGGAGTGGACAGCTGGCGGCTTATCTTGTGTGACCTTGGGTGACAGACACAATCTGGGATAATGCTAACGTGTGTCTTTTGTCAGTTGATACTGGGGGAGCCAAAAAGTCAGGGCTTCAACAACTAAATGATTAGCACATATCCATGGGGATAAAGATGGGAGGGAAGATATGTCTACCATGGACATGTCTCAGTACCTTGTGATTCACAGACAGGCTAATGCCAGATGCAGACAAAAACTTTTCATTTTTCAAAGTATCTTGCATTGCTTTCAGCAAAGCAACAAATACAGAGAAGGAATGTAGGGTGGGTGAAAGACTAGAATTAGAGATGCATTTTGAGGGAGCAAGCACACTGCTCACTAGTTTCAGGTGCCATTATAGCTGGGTTACCTAGGCAGACATTTTCTTAAAGAGAAGTAAGGCAGTTGTGCACCTGGAATGAGTTAAGGCATAGAGGTTGCACTCGATGAGCTTTACAGGTCCCTTTCAACTTGAAATATTCCACAATTCTATGACTGCACAGATCTGGTGTGTCTTTGTCTCTTTCTTTGAAGAGGAGGAGGGAAAGCCTGGTACTTCTGGTCAAATTCACTGAGACATGGAGTCAGACGCATGGAGAGGAAGATAGGAAGGCAGGGAAGACCCATAAAGTCAGGAAGTAACAAGAGAGCAACAGAGGACCTTTGAGAACAGCTTCTGATTGCTCACATTTGTTTGTAGGGAATTGTGAACTGTTCATAAAAGCAGATCAACTTGCTCAGAAATTCTAATAATCAAGAGAGGTTAAAAAATCATTTCAGTTGGACATTGAGGAGTTATATAAATTTATCCAGAGAATAGAGAGAATTTGCCAAAAATCATTTTTTCTTGTTCAAATACAGAACCCAAATTGGAAGCAAATGCTAAGTGACCAGAAATGGAAGACTGAGATCAATGGATCACCACTCACTCTTATTTACACTGATGAAGACATAAAGTTTCAGTATACTTTTCCCATGCATGTGTAACATACCAAACATGCTGGAGCCTCTCTGCCACTTAAGAAATCCTAATAATAATTTCTATTAAAAAATGGAGGAGGAATAGTAAAAAAAAAAAAAAAAGTGTCTTAAATATGTCCACAGATTATTATTCTCACTTCTAAACATCTTGTAAAGCCATTTATGATGTCCCTCCGGACACAGGAAGAGAGGCAGTTGCCAGCAATTTCTGTTTGCCTAATTTCTCTGAATCAGAGAATACTTCTTCCCCATCTTTGTAACTGGACTTACACTGGAAACGCATCATGGCTTGTGCAGAGCAGCATCCACAAGAGGGCTCTGATGGTGCCCCTGCTCCAACTTTCTCAGTATACAAACAAATAATAATAAAGTAACCAACCTTTATTCAATAAACATATCAATATTACATTTGCTAAATATTTTCCCTCTGTAAATTATTTTCAACTTTCTATTTTCCTTCTGCACCCTTCATACAGTAGTATTCTGGAATAACAGGGCATTCCTGCCAGTTGTTGCGAGCTTTATAAAATAGAAAAGTGTAGCTTGATCATTTTTTAATGGGTGTAAGTTAATAAAAGCTGGTCCAAAAAGCTTAGAAGCATTTCCAGTAGGAGATGAAATTCAGTCTATTCTGAAATATTTCATGTTAATGAAATTTTGTGCCACAGTGAGAATCGCAGGGGATTCCACTAGTGTCCAGATGTTTCATTTTTCATGCTGTGGTATGGAATATCTTAGGTTAATTTTCAAACAAGAAGCAGTAAGCCTTATTTTATGTACATGGGAGTACATATTTATACATGAAAAGAAATACAACCTCAAAGAACATGTTATATATAGCTGTTTGGGTTCCCTAAAAGTCCCTCTTTGATTTCCAAAACCAGGAAGAAAAACATCATTTTCTTCATTTCTTTTTATTATCAGGTTGTGCCATTAAGATACTGTACCTTCATCACAAAAGAAACCTGCAACCAAAGCAAGACCTGAATCACTGCATACACTCAAAATAACTAGATAAACCTTCCCAAAATGTCCTAAAAAAAATCCTGTCCAGAAACTGTCAAGCCTGCAAATGTTGAGCACAGTATTTTGAAAACAACAAACCTCACTCAGATAAAGCAGTAATCTTCTCATGCTCCTGACTGACCATGTAAAATGGAAACTTGCCTGAAAGTAACCTTCATCACCTTCTCACCTCTCCATTTCAGATGGGAGTAAAAAGAAGTCTTGAAAAGTTACTCAGTTTTTCATTTTTTCCTTGAATCAGACGCAATTCACAAACTTGCTGCTCATTTTCCACCTCCTCAGTAAATCTTCCCTGTCTGACCTAACTCTGTAGTCTGAAATCCCACTCTGGAAAAGACTGACCAAAACTCCTTAATATTACAGCTCTATTGTGCCTGAAAATCAGTGCGTACAGTTATTTTCAATTTTTCCTATTTATCAGATGAGTAACAAACCCTTGCATCAACTGGGACATTTAGCTCTGTTTCCATCTTAATACAGGTGTCTGTATACCATCTCTCCAGACTTCAGTGGCTCCTATCTTATCACTGCATCCTTTTGATCAAGGAGCATCTTTGCACAGGTCTGTTCTGCACTTCAAAGTGACCGTAACCTGACTAATCTCTTCCCTCCTGCTCCCATAACAGAGCTGGGAGATGCATTCAGGCAGGCAACTGGGGAATCTGGATGACAGGCTCCGAAATCCTTTGTGCTGAGCTTCATTTTTTTCCCTGTTTCTCCCATACTATTGGCGTAACGTAGCTGGGAAGGCAGATATTGGCACCTTCTGATTCCTTCCTGCAAGGATATTAGGAAAAATGTGATTTCACATCCAGCCACAGCTGTAGCATAGGAAAGCCTTGTGTTTCAGGAAGAAAATCTGTCACCTCCCTTAGGTGCCACCATTCACTAAGGTACTTAACTCACTGCTGATCTTTAATAACAGAAATAGTTCCATTGAGTCCAGTGGGACAACTCAAGTGCCCTGAGCAAGGCACACATATCTCTCTGAACGGGGCCACATTCGTCACTCTTATCTGCATGCTGGTGTGAAGCTGCTCTGCAGGACAGCTGTGACAACTGTTGGTAGCCTGAATTGTAACCTCAGCAAAAATGTTCCGGTTTTGGTGCTGAAAAGAACTGCCTTGTCTTCCTTTTTAAGCTACTTATACCATAATGATAAATAAGCAAAGATCAGACTGCAGCCTGAAAAACTATTATCAGGCCACCATCCACTGTAACTCTTCAGGAAAAATGCATAATTGCAGAACTAATAAGTCATCTGTACATGGCACAATTACTGCAACTGCCCATGTAGTCATGATAATGGCATACAACAGAGCACAGCCGGGAGCACCCACAGCACTGCGAGCCCAGGGAAGGCCAATCAGTTACAGCTCAATACACATACACAGGGGTTTTCCATAGCTGGCTTGAAGATACGAGTGTGTACAAGTATTAGCCATACTCTTACTTACCTATATGCAGCCAACAACAGCTTTAGCAGCTCTAAACTGAGAAAAACGTCTGCAGGACTAAGCTTGGAGGGCAATATAAAATATATGCAGCAATTAAGCACGGAAAATAGAGATGTGAGAGAAGAAAGGGATAGGAATGAAACAGGGAATGAGGGAAAGCAAAGGGGCATACATGTATGCATGACAAAACATAACAACATCAATGGACTCCATGCAAGTATCTGTTTGGGCTCCCGTGGTTTGCCTGTTAGGAGAGTGCCTTAAGAAGGGCAACAAAGCTGTGAAGGGTCTGGAGCACAAGCCTTATGGGGAGCAGCTGAGGGGACTGGGATTGTTCAGTCTGGAGAAGAGGAGGGTCAGGGAAGACCTTATCACTCTCTAAAGCTGCCTGAAAGGAGGTTGTAGTGAGGTGGGGGTCAGCCTCTTCTCCCAGGTAACAGTGATAGGATGAGAGGGAATGGCCTTAAGTTGCACCAGGGGAGGTTCAGGTATATTAGGAGAAGTTTCTTCTCAGAAAGAGTGGTGAGGTATTGGCACAGGCTGCGCAGGGAGGTGGTGGAGTCACTGTCCCTGGAGGTGTTCAAGAACCGTGGAGATGTGGCACTGAGGGACATGGGTTAGTGCGCATGGTGGGGATGAGTCAACAATTGGACATAATGATGTTAGTGGTCTTATCCAACTTTATTGATTCCATGATTCTATGATTCAGTGATTCTATTTCTCCTCTCAAAAGGAGAATCATAGAATCATAGAATCACTAAGGTTGGAAAAGACCCACAGGATCATCCAGTCCAAGAAAAGATAGAAGAGAGAAAAAATGAAGAACCAATGATTATAAGCAAAAGAAAAGAGCATGAAATGAAAGTGAGCTAGGAGATGCTGAAAAACACTGAAAAGCAAATAGACTAGAGGAGAGGTCACTGCAAGCTTCAACGGCACTTCAATTCATTTAATACATTTAAGCTTCTTTTTGCTTCTTACTGTTGGCAGATGTCCTAAATCCCTGCAAGTACGAGAGAAAGATGTGTGGCAGCTATTTGGAACTCTTGGAGATTTCACTGTTGCAGGCTACTTAGTAACTTTTATAATTAAAGGCAATTTAAAAAAGGTAGGAGAACCTGCTGTTCACTGAAAGCCACAGCCCTTCCCAGAGTAAACCACCAATGCCACTGGAAAATGGATCTGAAATCATTGCTGAAGTCAGAGGCTCAAAACCAGGATGGTTACCACAAGATTTTTAAGTACATCTTCATAGAAAAAGACAAGGGTTCGACATGGTCATCTCTACACTGACCTGACCACACTGTGGTCGAGGCACAGCAGGTGCCTGAGAAAGATGTTGAAACACTCTTTTGGAAAATTCACCTGCTGGCTATCTCATGTGGGACACACACAAATGCTTTGGCCCCTTTGCTCAGCCACAGAACATGATGAGCTCAGGCCAGCAGGGGAACCTCCCCAGCCCCACAGCAAGAAAGGCATTCACACACCAAAGTTGCACTTTTGGAGTCAGGGAGACGTTAGCAGGCAGAGCTGAAAATCCTTCTCCAGCTGTCATCCCACACATTAAAGTTCACCTTCCTTCAACCTCATCCACAATGTCTCTTCTGTTTTCAGCATGATAGGAGATCAACCTAAGCTGCCTGGATACATAGATTCAAATTTAAGCCCAATCATTGTTTAAAACTTCTTATGCCCTTTTACAGAATATGCTGTTCAACTTCTAATATGGTGCACACTGGGAGAAAAACGAATAAAAAGCTTAATTACAATTGAGATGTCCCTGGTACAGCTTACTGCTGTTCTGGAAATCCTCCCTCTAAACTCCCATGCAGCACAAAAGGCATCATTTCCCTGGAGCACTGAGGGATGCAGTGTGGGGCGGTGTGCGGCTGCACCCTGCGAGGCCGCTTTGTTGGATGGGCTTTGTGTGGGAGCACGGCCCTGCTGAGTGACAGCCCGGCCTGGGCATCAGCTTTTGTGAGCTCAGTTTCCCTTCTGAGTTACCACGTTTCTGTAACTTCAGAAGGCAAGTATTTCCCTTGGTAGTGAGCATTGCAGTCTTTGGGGCCAGAAGGCACAGATCTGAATGCCAGGCATGATTACAGGCAACTCGCTGTTATTTCAGAGTCACCACTAGCATCAGGCAATTTTAACTTTGTTCTGAGCCACAAACAGCACAACTATCTGCATCCATTAACACCATCCGCAGCTTTGCCACTATTAGTACTGCAGTGTTAGGATTGTTTTTTATTTTTGACTTTTATTTCCCCTCTAGCCGTAGCTACTGTACAGCTCCAGAGGTCTGTGCAACACAGATGATACTGCTTTCATCAAATCCGGGCCAAAGAGAAAGCCTCTATGGCAGACTCATGAATGCAATAAAGACCTTTTCCTGACTCCATTATTTACATAACATTTCTCTCACTGTTATGCCCCAAGTTCCCAGCCAGGAGTGATGCACCAGGGCGTCCCTAGCCTCATGCATTACCCTAAACACATCACAGGCTGAAACAACAAGACAAGGAACTGTAGAAAGGCATCTGTCACACTGCTATAGATGGGAAACAGAGGCACACAGGTCCTGCAAGGGAGCTGTGGTGCAGGTGGTAGACAGACCAGACATCCCAATTCCTTCTTTTCGCTCTTATATTCAGGCTGTGGGGACCCCAAAACTCTAAATTATGCATTGATCCAGTTATTCACACATGTATTCCTGGGACTGTCCCTCTTAGTCACAGTAAGAAAACTCCACCATCTTGTGGTTCTGCAAACCTGCTGGTGAGATAAAGCACAGGGTGTTGCTAGCAGCAGCAGCAGCAGCACAAGTCTAGCACAGTGACTTGAACAGCCCCTGCCAGGGGAGAGTGTGCAGTGTCCATACATGAGATCCCACCTGTTGGAGGGACAAAATCCCAACGTCCCATAATAATGTCATGGCCAGACATGTCTCCTTGAGACAGAATGAGATGGACTGAGAACATATTCCCAGTTCAAGTAGGTCCTGGACCAGCAGGTGATGGACAGCTTGGGGAGCTCCTAGCATCCTTTTCTATCGGTCAAACACAAAGATATCCAGCTATTAAACTTCACTTTCAGAAAGCCCTGCAGGGTTACAAGGCTATTTTCCTTGTTTTTAATCATTTCCTCATGCCTTTCCACTCCTGGGCATTGTCCAGCTTTTGACAGAGAAAAATCAGCGCTGCCTATTTTCAAAATGAAAAGTGTATCTCAAAACAAAGTCAATTCTATTTATCTATAAATTTTAAAATACTGTAAGCAAGACTAAAAGAAAAGCAAACACTTCAGGTAGGAGAAATTATTGTGCTTGCCTTACAGCAATTTTTCCCAGTCTTATTGTAACAAGAAAACATTCTTGTGTTGTACAAAAACATGAAGATGTATTTCTATTTTCCTCTATTCCCAGCCCAGGTGATTTTGTGAGCCTGCTGTGATTTTTCAGTGTGAGAATCCCCAAATGATCTGTCTTACAAATACTTGTTCAATCTGCTCTTGAATTCACATAAAGTTTTTGCATTTACAATATACTTTGGCAAGGAGTTCCCCAGACTGCTACCTCCTCCAAAAAATCTGATTTCCAAGCTGAAGAGCCCAGGCTTATTCAGTCCTTCCTTAGACAAAAACTGCTCCAAAACTTTCATCATACATGCTGTCTTTCTCTAGTCTTGTTTGTTCTGCTATATTCTTGTCCCAGACATGCAGGCTGTATTTCAGATGTAGCTAAACTAATGGCAAACTAATGTTCTTGGTTTTGTACTGAATTCCTTTCCTTTTCTGAAGGCAGCCAAGTGCTGAGCTGATCTGTTCACGGAACTAGCTATCTCTGCCCCAAGGACTTGCTTCAGAGCGATAATGGCCAGCTCAGAGTCCACCATTTCATGTACAAAATGAGAACAGCATCTCCCTGTGCACGCAGTTTTACATTTATCTGCACTGAATTTCATCTGCCAGTTTGCTGCCCACCCACCCACCTGCTGCCACAAGAGCCCTTCCAACTCTACACAGTACTTCCTCTTCCTTATCAACTCCAGTAACTATATAATCACAAAACTTCTAATCTCACTGCTTCAATGTGGACCCACTAGCAACACCACTACAGACCTTCTTTGTTAAAACATCCATTTGCAGCCATTTACTGCTTCTCTTTCAGCCAATTATATGTTCATTCCAGCAGCATCCCTTTCATGTTTTGTTTCTCTTAAGAACTTTTTGTGAAGAACCTTATCAAATGCAACCCAGGAATCCACGCAGTGTATATTATTTGGATCCCTTATACCCATGAGGTTTTAGCCTCTTCAAAAAATACCAAGAGCTCTAATTTCAAAGGGAATCCTTTTGTCAAATTAAAATAAATTCAGCTGGCTTTGAAAAGCCAGAGGTGTTCGTCTGAAAAATTTAGCCAAAAATAAATTACTATTACCTGCTATCAGACATTCATTAGTTGCTTTCTTTGAACAGGTGCATTACCCAACACTCTTAGCTGCACATTTTATGAGGACACTCTTGGCTATACTGCCTTTTGTTAAGAAACAGAGCTCTGCCTGCACAGCACTAAGAACCAGCTAAGTGTCTTCGTGCATTGCATTCATAGTAGTGTTCCTTCTCATGTTATCTGGTAATCTGGCTTAGATAAGTGACAAAAGGTTTATGAGTTCTGCCTATTCCTTTTCCTCTTACAGAGTATGGTTGATATACGTACGGGTTTGGGGTGTATCTAGTAAGGAGTCTGAACTGCCAGACTTCTACTGCAAATAAGACACCTTCATGTCCTCAAGAGTCACTGGAAGCTCTGGCAAGAGCACAGAAATTTTACTGTCTTTTTCCTATTCTTGTGAAACACAATTTATGAAATTTTCAACTAACTGTTGCTGTTTCTTCGACCACGTTAATAAGCAGATACTTATAATTTAATGGCACACATTATGACTACATGGCCAAGCTGCAAATAACTTGAATGAGACACAGTGTTGGGGTTTGCTATTTGCCTACGAGGTGCAGTCACTCCACAGAGAGGGCAGCCACTGCTGGTTTCACCTTCCACTTCTCTTTGCGGACAATTCCCAGTTTGTTAAAGCTCTTCAGGTAACATGGTTAACCAGCACCATTACTGGGTGTCCTGGCCATGACCCTGCCTCTGATGTTACCAGTCTGAGAAGTGATACCCACTTTCTCTTGCAGCAGTTATTTCTGCCAGGCAGCCCAATATGCTGGCACAAACCATTGCAGAACTGGCCAGAATGTGACGCTCCAGGCATGTGTGTGTGTGTGTTTCAGTAAATATAAAGTTTGCTCCCGTTTCACATGCTCTTTACTGTGGTCTGGAGGATAACTGCATGCCAAGGAAGATAGGAAAATTTGGTCCATTAGACAATGACAGACAGGGAAATGTCAATGCCTCTTGCAAGCCCTAAGGACAGTTAGAGAGACAGCACTAAAGACCTAATAATTAAAATATGAAACAATCTTAAAGAAATACTAATAATGGATTTATATACTTCAATTTATGAGCCGCCATCTGCACTTGATCTGACATTTGCCATATGGCAAATCAAATGTGTAGAGAAAAGGAAAAACTTAGTATCTTTCTGCCACGTGAGCTGAAGTTCAGCCAGATGAGTGGAAAAGCATCACCATAGCTGCTGACAGCCGTTAGAGCATACCACTAAAGACAGGTATATTATTTGTTAAAGTCAGAACCAATTCAAGAATATAAATTTGTCACAGTGGAATTTGGCTTACAAAAAACATCCAAGTCTACCAATGAAAATACAGTGGTAGGAAGGCATCAGAAATTATTAGCTGAACTCCTCATCCTCTGGGTCCTGTTGGTTACTTGTGCACAGCCAATACCTTCTTTTTCATCGAAAATCTTTTCTCTCTTCTCTCTCCTATACTTCACCTTTGTCACACTGCTCTATATTATCATTCAAGTGATTTTTCTTCCTGCCTCCAGTCTTCTGTAAAAGTCCTAAAAGCTTCATTTTCTTGCACTACTGCTGTCACAACATCATCAGCAAACTCAAACTCAGTTGCCACACCCGTGCAGTCCCTGCTCTAGTCTGATTCTACAGCCATCTCCTTTTCTCAGTTGACAACTTCCCAGGGGAGATGAGTTGTAATGTCAAGGTCTACACAAGTTATAAGAAAGCTTTCACACCTTTTCTCCCAGCCAATACTTCTACACAGTCTAGGGAGTAGATCGGAAGGAAACTGCTCTTACTTTATAAGTAAAGCTTCACCTGTGCCATCCTTTGCAACCATCTTTTCAAAGAACTGACCAGATGAAACATCAGTCATCTCATCACAAGCCTGATGCATCTTCTATGGTAATAATTTGTTGTGAATTGTTCTGGATGGCTCTGAGGCTGTGTTGGCTTACAATGCATTTCAGTAATGAGGTGCAACATCATCCCAAATCCCAGAACACTGTGCTGCGCAATTTCATTTCCTAGTATAAAACATTTCAAATTATTATGCTTTACTATAAAAATGTGGGGGAGCTTATGTACAATTTTAAAATGTAATTAAGAGGTTGTTAGGGATACTTTAGATATTTGTGTTATTGTGGGGACTGCAAAGAGTCATTCATAAAGCATGATTTCTTAAGCTAGTTTTACTTTAGAAGGTCAGTAGCAGCTACATGTCATGTTTATAGATCCTAATCAGATGACAATATTACAGGTTCCAGCAAGCAAGGCAACAAATACAGCAGATGTTTTTCACAGAAATTTTAAAAATTTAAGACTGACTTTGAGTGTTACTACAGTTATGTACATAAACTAATGACCTACACCAGGGAGTCCGAATCCCCACAGTGCTGTTGACCACTGTTACAGGTTACATTTAGCAGATAAGAACGCTTAACATCTGTTTCAGAGGGCAACCTTAGTAACAATTCTTTGTGTAATCATGCCTATATTGCCTACATTATTAAACTACATTACTCACCTAAGGTGTGTATAAATTACTTTTAAATGAATTGCCCAAAGCTACACAGCACTTAATGCTAGAATCAGAATTCAGGAACTGCTGAACAACACAACACTACCCAAACACAGAGCCATCTATTTCCATATCTGCACTAGGACTAGTCCAAATCCTTTCATCTAAGGAAATAAAATGTAACACAAACAACACATGACATCTGCCAGCAAAGCCTTTCTCAGGAAGAAATTCAAGCTCGGGCACTTATATATTCACATTAGCTGCAATCGGTATATATATTACAGTGAAAAGCTTTAGAAGATTTTAGTCAAAGCAGTAAGTCTAAAGATTAAAGTACTGGCTGTTAAAGCTTGAAATATGATGCTTATCAAACTTATTGGCATGTAGAGGTTGAGAAAGGGTGACATTTTGTAACATCAAATACGTGTTGCTCTCTATCACCAAAATTATGTAAAGCGCAAAGGTTTATCACATAGAATTCAGACCACAAAGAATCCTCAGCTTTAAATCAGCCATGTTGGGGATTGCCTTTTTTTTAATTAACAAAGCCTTTTATTTTATGGTTTGGCATCTGTGCAAATCTGGTGATAACATGGTGAAAGGCATGAAGATTTCAGGGAAGCCAGAGAGCAGTTTTTACAAGATCATCATATATAGTTTGTAATACAATTTTTCCAGTTCAGAAAGAGTCAAATTTTGAATTACACTGTCAGAATATTTGAAAGCAGAAATAAAGTAAAAAAATATATACCTATCTTTGCATAGTTGTGCAAGTTTTGTCAGTTTTAAAGGAAAGAAAGCAAAACCAAAGTCAGCTAAGTCCTCTTCATCTTAGCCACACTTCACTTGCATCAGTGTAAGATCTTTTCCTCATTTATTACCCCCTTTATGCTCTTCAGTGTCCTCATCAGCTTCTGGAAGAAGCTGGACAGCATGGATCTCAGAAGTGCAGCCCTACAGACATGATAGCAAAGCGAATCTGAAAAATTTTCTCCTACGTACTTCCTCACTAACTTTTTCCTCAGGCTGCTTCATATCTTTTCTCACATATAGTAAGTATAGGAATACAGAAATTGAGCCATTGAAAAAAAAAAAAAAAAAGAGAGAGAATAATAATAATGAAATAATATCTTAAGTGGAACGATGTAAACTGGTCTTTCAAGTAAGTTATTCTTTCTAAAACTGAACCAAAATTCTACTTCATTGAGCCAGATCTATCACTGACTTACTTAAAATGGGCCTAACCTGTCCCATAGCGAATCACTACAGACATGGGCACAGATGCACAGCAAATAAAGCTGAAACACCGCAAGAAATGTGAAAAACAGAAAAATCACTGGCATCACAGAGCAATTTTTAAGGGAAGGACACTGTAAAGTTAATTCCCAAGTCTAAGGCAAAATGAAGACCTAATTAGAATGTTTGGCCAAGGCTTAGTAGCTCTTATAAAAAGAAGGCACATATCCATTCTCCTCCCTGAAGATAAATCAGCACATAATTACAACGAGCCCGTCAGACTAGGAAATTAAGAGGAAAAATCCCCCTGTGTTACAGGCCCCAATTTGCCTTGTACTTCTATCCCTGCTGATTATCTGCAGTGTCGGTCTCTGCCAAAAATCAAGATGAAATTTTAATGTAGTACAATTTCCTCATTTTCAAGAATGAACTTGTGAGAGCAGGATGCTAATCCAGCCCCACTGCACCTCTCATTTGTCCAGCCTCTGATTGCTAATCTATATGAGCAGCCCCACAGTAAAGGAAATGCCAGCCACCGCTCCTATAGATGAAGTAATGAACTGGTGGAAGCTCACCATTTAACAGGAATACCATAAATGTAGTATATGTATATTTGAAAAAGGTGAAATATAAAACACTTAAGTAGATTTTAGATTTTATAGTAGTACTATGAAATCAAGTACCAAACACTATAAAACATCTTACCTGTTCCTCAGCCTTTGTCTCCTAACCAGCTTAACGAGTTCCTAAATTGAATTGTTACATGCTTTCCTGGGAAATGCCTTTTAAGGCAGGGAATAAAAATTAACTAAAATTAATTTTACATAACCCTGTTTTAAATATCTTTATATCTGTGGGATTTGAATTATGGCACTCTACTCGTGCATAAGCTCTAACAGGCAATCAGCAAGCACAAGCTGAAAACCACTGATGTTTTATTTTCCAAGATGCACAATGTGAAGGGTGTTTTTCCTAGGAAACACGTTCAGGCTTCTCAGAATTACTAGCTTACTAAAGCCTAGGTAGGGAAAGAGAATGAAGGATGGAATGCCATACCCATACTATACCCAGTATATTTCATATACTCCGGCAAGGATCTTGAAAGCTATTCCTTTTGAGGAGCCCAATTTCTGAGTCAAATCATTTAGCGAAACCTCATCTGAGAATGTAAACCTGGCTATGTGGATTTTAATTCCTGGCTTGGGACGTATCCATAATTAATATTGTTGTTGTTGTTTCTCATCAGCATGAGTCACCATCTGGCTACAAACTGCAGTCCAGGAAACTTCTATAACTTCCCCTTAATTTAATTCCTCAGGATTCTCACCCTCGTTTAGCATGTTACCAGAAAATGATCCAGATGTTACAGGGAAAGGAGGGAGATAAGTAGCTACTAACTGGTTTAGACAATTCTCTGTAAGGGTTGGATTCACAACAGTTACTTTCCAACACAACTGCAAGTAATCATGGAAAACTTGGAGTTCTTCTAACTAGAGAATAATTAAATGAATAAATTATACAGGTCACAATTCAGCCAAGCATTTAACTACACAGTTAACTTACAGCATATACTGAAATCTACTGCTACTGGATTTTAGTGTATATGTTAAATTGAGCCATAGGACTGAACTCTGCTGAGCTGGTAGCTCAGGAGAGAACACATACATGATGTGTAGAAAGCTGCTGACTGAAAATCTGAGTCCAGTTTGAGATGGGTCTCAAGTTCAAATGAATGACATCAATACCAATCTGAAGTGTCTTAGATCCCACTTAGGGATTTATATCAAATGTGGTGAAAGGATGTCATTTTTTTTTCACATAGGAAAATAGAAAATAAAGGGAAAAAAAAGAAAAAAAAAACATAAGAAAAAGTCAAGACATTTAAAATCAGACATCAACCTCAGTATTTTTCTAAGTACCTCCACTCTCCAGTTTGAGAAGTAAATTTTTTTTCAAAGGTCTCAAATTCTTTGAATTCTGGCAACTGGGGTTCAGAGGTGATCATGTCAGTCAAACTGAAGACTCTTTTGTACCCTTCCATCTTGGAAGACGTTTTGTACTTCTGTAGGTTATTAAAAATTTCTGTGACTGATTCTGGCTTTATGTAGTGTCTAAAATCAGCTTCTTGCTTTTCTCAATGCATCCTTCTAGGGTCATGTTGGAAGAAGAAAATTATGGCAGCATTTACAAACTACTTAAGGTTCCCTGTGTTTAAGGCATTTCTTCTATAAGCCAATGGGCTTTTCAGATGAATCCCAGATATCTCAAATCTTCTCTCTGTATGTAAGTGATCCTTACAAACAAACTCCTAAACTGCCCAGTGCAGCTCAGTGAGGTGTATGTAACACAGCTTTGAGAAATGCATGAAGGTGCTGGGCCTTACACATACCACATAGTCACCCAGGGCTCAAAGACACACAGTTCCTTGTTTTTGTCAGATTTTCAATCAGTAGAAAAGCTTTAGGCAAACAAACAAGCAAACAAACAAACAAACACCTTAACATCTTTTGAAATTACATAGTTGCAATGGCTTGGACACATCAGAGAAGAACCCAACGCGTTATCTAGATTTTTAACAATGAAGTTCCTTTTCTGCTCTTACTCCTTCTCATCTTGTGAGACTGCCTAATTGCCCCTTCAAAGTCCCCTTGGGGCTGCCTTTCTCTGGAGCATCTGTAGTGTGATGTGTTTCACAGACCTATGTGCAGTGACACACCTAGAGCTCACCTTGCTGCAAAGAGATGGCTTTAAACCCTCTTAGAGTTGCTGGTTTCACCCTAAGCAGAAGAGTCTTTTTTTTCCTACTTCCCGGGCTCTCTTATTCTGCAAATGGGCACTGGGATATCACATGATAACATGGGACACACAGCTTTCCCCTCCTCTCTCTCTCCTTAGAGTGTTTTAATTAACATTTCTATTATATACACTCATTACCACATTCCTGGCTTCAGCTTTAAACTGGTCATTCTTGTTACAAGCCCTCTAGGACATAGTGGTAAAACTTTACACATCTTATATTATAGCAATTATTAATCACAGGTACATTTTAGTGATTGAACTACAGCAATTGCTACCAGTCTAAACATAACACTTAAACAGAAACAAATGACAACACTGGGAACGGGGGTACCTGCATACGGTGACACTCTCTTGACCCCATTAGTTTTATAGGACCCTTTGGGGGCTTTACCACAACTGCAACGACTCCACAGCCCCACCGTGTCTAGGCAAGTAAAGTGCTTCTGCAGCAGAGCAGGTGTGTAGGATGGACTTATTAAGGAGAGCTACTAAATCAACCGATGGTCAAAGTCTACAGTGTGGACGGCAGTTAGGAAATGCTCCCCTAAAGAGCAGGAAGCCAATTGGAAAATATTTATTGGCGGAGGTGGAGATGGCCAACACTATTTCTCTTAAGTCTGCAAGGCAAACAGCTACTATAAATTCTGGGTATAGGAAAAAAGGGCTGAACTTGGGCAAATCCTTGTGGTGGGGCTCCATTAATGCTTTTAGCCTAAAGAAGAACAAGCAGCCACTAAAAGGTGGCTGGACTCCATCTCTCCTGCCAATGTTCTGTGCCAAACTTGTACAACAGAAACAGCTATCTGGCTGAAAGTATTTTTGTTGGTATTACTGGTTTACCTTTCGTCTGGATCTGTTTCCAGGTTTCTTATGTGGGAAGGTTTCTTATGTGGGAAGAAAAGGCTTTTGCTGTACTTGTACCAGCTTAAAGTGAGTGTAGGAACATATCGTTGCTGGCCTATGTGCAACTATATGCTGGTGTTGGCTTTTTATACTTTTTTTTCCCGATAGCACTTCACCCCTTTGTATTTGCCTGAGCTTAGAGGGTGATTAGTAGACATTTTATAAGAACGTGGAACAACTGAAAAAGGAAGCTGAAAGGGAGGCTTTATATGCAGGCTTAGCCTGGTGGGAATAAGTTCTTTCTTAGGTCTCTCTAATTGCTTTGATAATTAAGAAACAATTTTGTTAAGCTACATTATACTTGATTTTAACAAAATCACTTACGTAGAGACAAGAGTTTAAGCAGCAATTCATGTATATACAAAGAAAAATGCACCCATCTTCACTTATGCCTTCAGGAGAAATTAATAAATTGTGTGTGAATATCTAAACTGAATATTAAAAGTCTCCTCCTTCCATGCTGACAAAATGAATGACATTGGTCAATAAATGCCCTAACCACACTGTTTTAGGATCTTATGGCTCTGATGCAGAAAAACACTCAAACACATACTTCACTTTAAACAGTTATGTGATCACAGTAAACTCAGTGGAGCTACATTCAGATTTAAAATAAAGCATGCTCTCAAGCAATTTTCTTCTGGGAGCCTCTACTTTCCATTGTTTATGTAAGTCAATAAATTTTCACTCTAAGTTAAAATTAGCCAGGATTTCCAAATTGAAGACAATAGAAGATCTCTGATCTGCAACGGGTGGAGGTTTGGCAGCTCTGTATCTCAGACTTGACATTCTAGAAATAATGCTTGCAAACCACCCATATATATCTTGAATTGAAAGGGAAAAACTCTAATCTCAGTCTGGCTGCCATGAAAACACAGAGTGGCTCCACTTAAAAAAATCAACATGACTCCTGACTGATCCCGTGACTGAATTTTCTGTGCTTTGAGCCATTTCTTTATATTTCCCTTGCTCCACACATTCCCATGTTCTATCACATTCACCACTGACCTGATTCAGTCAGTGAAGCCTATGAAACGTTTGTGTGGTATAAGTAACCCCAGAAAAAGCATCTACTAAAACCAAATGAAGTGTCATTTATCTAAACAGATAAGTTGCAGAGGTATCCATGCCAAAGTACTTGGGTATCCCAACCACAACTATACATAAATATATATTAAAAGCATGACTCTTAAAAGGCATGGAAGGTTTTTTAAAGAGCGATTAAAAGACAGCTTCCTTATCAATCTTGGTTTAAGAAAGTCTTCCTTTTAGCTGCATGGTAGATCAAGCAATAAACTCATTCTCTGTCTCTAATTGTCCAGATGACAAAGGTAAAGTATCATTAGAAAAAAATTGGGGAAAAAAAGAAATTCTGAAAAATGTTGCCACAAATGTTACTGGGAATAAAACACACCTTTCGTACCAACCATGTTAAAATAGAGAAGTTAGTCCCCATACTTGCAGCCAGCTGCTGGAGATTAAATATTAATATGACAAGGTGGCAATGTCTGTGCCTTTGAACAAAAGTACATTGGTCTCAGGGAACTGCCAAAGTTGAGCGCTTTTGTCCTGGAGCTGTACCTAGAGCTGGTTAGAGGACCACCCTGCTCAAAACGTCCTAAGCTTTTCCCTTTCATTTTCTTTGTCACTAGATGTCACTGTACACACAAGTGTGTGCCTGAGACTCCAGGCGATCTGGGCACTGATGGCCTGAGGGCACGACAAGAGGTGACATCGGTTTTGAGCACTGCCTTTGGCTTTCACTCTCATCTTCTGGAACTTGTATCCATTTCAGTTTTCATTTCATTTTGGAGCAGAAGCGCGGTGATCCATTTCCACAGCAAACCTTTCACCATTGATGTTATTTGAAGAATCCTTCCATTTTTTCCTCCATCAACACTGGAAGTTCCCTTAATCAAGCACTTCAGAATATTCCAGCTCCAGTGAGAGAGACAGAGGACGTGGTGCTTGAGCTGCTGCAGAAGCAGAGGTCCTGCTTATGCCCCAGTTGAGCCAGCTAGGCTGGGTGTAAATGGCTGCCTTCCAGTGTGCAGACGAGGCAAACTGAAGTAACAGCCTGAGTGAGCAACAACCCTAACCAAGCACAGCAGTGCATATACCCTCAGTGGGCCTCTGGACTCGAGTGCTCACACAGGTGAGCCCAGTTCTTCCCTGTGCTGGTAGCCAACAACTGTCAGTCACCCTGCTGAAAGACGTGGAAGTCCTATTCACTGCCCTTAGTCCTCTTTGTACAAGATTGAAAGCCACCCTATACAGAAAACCAGATGAAGGCCCATCTTTAGTAGTCTGTCATCAAAGCCATTTATCCTAAATGTTCTATCCAGCACTAGACAGGTTCTGTTGTCCATATATTGCATATTAGAAAGCAGTCGTCAAAGTTTTGGCCATAGATGTATCTTGTGAGATTTTTGACCGGTCCCATGGTCCGTACGCTCTCAGACCAGACATTGAAGCAATATGGACAAGAAAGTGAAAATCAAAGAGATTTCAAGACAGCTGCTCCAATTTCCCATTAAAAGATACTTGAAAATAGCGGTGTGATTTTCACGTTTTGGCAAACTTCCTTTTGGACAAAAATCTTTTACTTAGACATTCACAGATATTAAATTACACAAGTCACACAAGGAATTAAAGTGAATGCACAGAGATAGATATTAGCTGTTGTAAAACAGCACTACTCCAGAGACTGCTGATCTGCATCAGCTAGGAATTTGGCAGGCAGGTTTTGGTTCTGTGTTCATAGATAATTTCCCATTCATCCAGATTTACTAGAGCTTGTTAAAATTCTCCTAGCAATATTAGTTAGGAAGCCCTGTAAACCACAGATCTTTTTTCTATTTATTTATTTATTTATTTATTTATTTTGTATAAGAGATGATACCTTTGCAAAGAGCTTTCTGTGACTTATAGGTAGGGAGAAATACACTGAACAGCAGAAGTAGACTGAAGTATCCTGGCCCTCAGCATACAATGAATGTAAGGGGTATTAGGGAGATAAAAGGTGGTTACTATTTTAAAGGTCCACATCGTTTATTCTAAGAGATACTTACGATATCATATTGGATCTGGTGAATAATTAGAATCAAGTAGCAAAAGGGGTAGAAGGACCGCAGAAAAAGTAGTGTTTTCTACTCAAATGGAATTTTTTTAAAGACAAAATTTGAATGTGTAGTTTGTAGACCACTAAGCAAAAAATTGGCAATACTTCTGACCTGTGACTGAAGGAGTGCTTGATCATTTTCAGCTTCAGAAAACACATGCAAATTTACAACGTGGTCTACAAAAATATTTCTGCATATGATTTTGACATTTGCTCTCAAGAAATATTTATATACAGTTAACCTGAAATATTGAGTCCTCAAAGACAACACAGAAGAGAAGCAGCTGTGGCAAAACGCATTCCTGTAGAAATTCCAACATAATATCAATATCAATACCTGAATATAGAGTACTGGATTTCAGTAGAGGATGAACTAATATCATCCTATTTGTTGTGTGAGAAGGCAGGTGATACTGCCTCCTCTTCTCATATATCCATCTTTACACACTCCGTATTTTTTAGTTTGAAATTAACAGACCTCTACAAATTTTTGCTTGAGAGGGAGAAGTACACAATGCCTATCAAGGCTTACCCAGACCTAGAGCCCATAGACAAAATATCTCATTCTCTTTGCACATTATTTTTTCAGTGTAATTCACTAATAGCTTTTTGAAATGCTCAACCTGTTTTACACCTGAAACTCAATGACCTCTATTCTTCCTATAGGTAATTTTTAATAATCCATTTTATTCAATGGTAGACCAAATCAGACTCTGACATATTCCACTCTCTTCCTTACCAACTTCACTCTGCCCTCACTTGGTTCAAAAAGCAATTAAGTTTCCAGTGGCAGAAGATCAGCTCGATTCAGCAATAAAATCAGTTCAATTTCAGCAGGGATTGTTCAGTCTGGAGAAGAGGAAGGTCAGGGGAGACCTTATCACTCTCTACAACTGCCTGAAAGGAGGTTGTGGTGAGGTGGGGGTTGGCCTCTTCTCCCAGGTAACAGTGATAGGATGAGTGGGAACAGCCTCAAGTTGTATAAAGGATGATCAGGTTGGATGCATTGGCACAGGCTGCCCAGGGAGGTGGTGGAGTCACTGTCCCTGGTGGTGGTCAAGAACTGTACAGATGTAGCACTGAGGGACAAGGTTAGTGGGCATGGTGGAGGTGGTTTGGTAGTTGGACATGATGACCTTAGTAGTCTTTTCCAACCTTAATGATTCTATGGTTCTTACAAGCCACTTAAAATATTAGAGTTCTCCTAGAAATATAAAAATTCTTTAAAATTTCTCTCATATGAAAATATCATTGTATCATTACATATTTGGCTATTTATTAAAAAGGTTTTGAACATATTTGTTAAGGAGCCAAAAAACATTTGCTATTTACTGCTAGTGTTTGATAGCATGAGTTGTTTGTGCTTAGGCCTGGGGAAGAGAAAAGGCTCAGGATCCAGAGTGAGAAGAGAGAAGTAAGTCTTCTGATGTAGCTCTGAGTAGCAGCAGTCTCAGTGAAGTCAAAACGTAGTACTTCAACTTTGTCTTTGCAAGAAAATATCATGACACAGGGATCCTAAGCATTTTGCATTGCATTTGAATGCATATAAAGAGGTAGGAAGCATTCAGTTCAGTAAATCAATGGAAAGATTTCTCAGCTGGTTTGGATAAGCATTTGTCAGGCCAGATGCCAACTTTGTAAGACCCAATTTGGTTCTTTTGGACACTTGGATTTTGTCATTGGCATTACTGCTGAAGCTCTTTGCCATGACTAATATTCTTACAAGTGGTTTTCTGGGAAAGGAAAAAAGCTAGCACTATCTTTAAAACAGGTGCCAGTAAAGCCTGTTTTTGATGACTGTTTTTCCCATCTAGGCATACCGTAGGCTAGGTGACGGTCCACCTGCCATCAGCACATCAGGAATTCATTCGGCTTTTCCACTGCTTTCTTTTATTGTGCCATTACTGCACATATAACCATACCCGAGCAGTTGGCCTGAGGCAATTAGTGGAATCCCTGTCCCTCAGGTGGGGAATAAGTAAGGGATCTGTCACCACCAAATAAGCTGTGAAACAAAGCTCCAAGGACGTTCGCTGAAGCAGGTGACCAAGAAACCAAAGTTGCTGAGCCACTAATGTGCTGTGATGGAAATAAGTGTATGATACAACTTGGCTGCCAGCATCCTTAATTACAGGACATGGCATCATTTGATTCACAATGGAATAAATGGATATATTTATATATCTGGAGGTTTGAATGAGGATTTCCTGATTTCCTGATGAAGTCATTCCTTTATTACAGCAGCACCTTTCGTGGTACTATACAGCTAAGGTCAATTCAGCATTTCCATTAAAAATATCAAACCTATTTTCAGGGCTTTATTATTACTCATTTATAGAAAATCTCCGTACCGGATAAGACTTGGCACACGGGGCCACAGCCTAGGACAGAGAAAGGCAGAGGTCGAGATTTTTCTCCCTTCTTCTCTTTAAGTACACAAATAAACACATAAATGGTAAGTAGTAGCAAATGATATCTTTTAAAGACTAATAAATCCTACATAAGCTTTTGCCTATAAATCCTAAACACAGACTTCTGCTCTGGAGTATAAGGAGGGAGAATATTAAAACTATTAAGTGTTTTTGTCTGGGAAAGTAGCTGCTTCCCATGTGCAGTGACTTCTTTTCCAAGAGTAATTTTACAATGCATTTTATTAACTGAAGACTTTGCACAATTAATGCAACAGACTGCAGACAAGAGCTCCGCATAGTAAACAAACTGTGAGTTTTGTTCCAGCCTTGCTCCTGTATTGATGCACATGTGGATAGTTCTCCCAGGAGCAGCAGACCTGCATGGGTGTAAAATCTCTGCCAGGGTGAGGAGGAGTTGGGCCCTGGGTGCTCTCTGGCCTAGTAGCCCTTGACAGGCAGCTGTAATGTCTTCAAAGGAGTTGTTGTGCTCTTTCATGGGAATAATCAACATACAATGAAAACTTGTTTATCCAAGGGGCTCAAGTGACACTTGGGATCTCCTGATAAAAGGCAGTGGGGACGAAGGAGGGAAAGAAACGTCCTGGTGGGCATGACAAGATGGTGCTCAAGGGATCCAGAGCCACCTCTGGCAGCTGAAAATCAGGACATGTCCCAGAGCCTTCTGGCCAGCCCTTTCACTGAAGCAGACAATTTTCTGGTAAGCAACTTCATTCTTGAAAGCTCCCATCACAGCTTACAGCAGCCACTTGGAGACAACATTACACCAGACACAGCGACCATGCAGAGACAGAGCTTGTCCAGGGCTTCTGTGATACGGCACCAATCCTGCCATGCTGCAGTGTGTCCAGCAGCACTGATTCACACATTTGGTTTCCTCAATTATGTGGCAGGAGGCTGCACAAGGAGCCTCTCTGTGCTCTGCCACACCCTCAGCCTTGCTCGAAATGCTATGCTTTGAGAGTCAGAGTCCTGCGCTTCCCGTAGCCAGGAAGGGTGGAGGAACTTGAGCTGTCAGGAGGTTAACTGCTTGATTATTTAGTTTCTTTCTGCTTTGCGGTTTCTTTTGTCTGCCACACTTGGGACCAGAGCCTTGGGTCAGAGTCAAGATTGTTTATGATAGTGCTCTGCAGACACCTCCTAAGATCTTCACCCCCAAAAGCAGACCAGCTGAAAAGAGACCTGCATGGCTAAAACTGCATGCCCATACTGGAATTTTAGTTTTCCTAATGACTTGTTCATTGCCTAATCATACTTCACAATCTGCTGTTAAAGCTCAAGCCCTGTATTTGGCTATACTGCATCCCTTCTGGCTCCTCCATGTGGCTCTTCCTATGTCTTCATCAATTCAGATTTGTAGATGGGGTGGAGTTTGGATTGAAGAGAATCATACAAATAGGGAATGAAGAGCAAGGATTACAAAGTATGGATTTATGGATAGGATAGGTGTAGTTTTGTCACTTTATATTTTGACAGTTTGGTTTTGATATTTTGTGAAACCATAAAAAAGGAAGATGCTGCAGCAGCAACAGAGTCTTCAGTCTTATGGTGGTACATACGTCACTGTAATGTGAGAGTATGTACTTGGGTATTTTTCTTTGTAGAGAGATGCCCCTGAGCTAAAAGGAAAAAAATAAAATAACACCACCACAAACAGACACCAGAATATATCTTGTTTTTCTCTTCTTGTTTTGGGACATGAAGGTGGAAGGGTGTTGGGCAATAAGGAGCCACTGGCATCTTCACCATCTCTGACAAAGATGAGCTCACAGGCATTTCACACACAGAAGGAGGAGCTTTCCCAGATGACTCTGCTCTTGGCATTAAGGCTGCATTCACTAGATCTAACATACTCCTGGGGCGTGATGAGCTCAGACTTACTGAAAACTGGTCTAATGGAAATGGTGGCTTCAACTCCTGCACATCAATGGGGAACGTTTCAAAATGTCTCCAGTACATTCAGTACAGATGTGCCAGAAGAAACTACATGATGATTAAACTCCAAAACATTTACAGTGCAGGCAGAATCTGGGGTAATTCATTTCCTTGTAGCATATTCAGTACTGCCTGGCTTGGGATACCGTCTTTTCATCCAGAATAGCCCCATATGGCAGAGAAAAACATGAGAAACAAGAATGGGTAAAACAACTGTTACATCCCCTAAATTCTACAGAAGTCTCAAATATCATATCTGCTGTTTATTCAGCATCCCCTGCTAGCAAAAGAAACCTAAACCAACTACCTTAGAGCCTGAGTTGTTACAGAACAGGTTTGCATTAGGCTCATAGTGAAGTGGGAACACATCCCTGAACTGCTCAGGTAGGAAACAATGTTCTGTGCTGTTGGATATTCATATCCACAGCCAACATCAGAAGATGCTGATGATCATCCCTCCATGTGTCATTGCCTAAGACTGGCACATTTTTTGCTTGGCCTCTAATGCACTGAAATCCTCGATGCTCTTTGCTCAAATCTGCTTGTCTATGAGGAATGGAAGACTGTAAAACATTGTGTGTCTGTAACAAATCTTCCATGCTCACTAACATGGACCAGAAGCCAACAATTCATGCATTCAGTAATATCTTTACATAGCACTAATTAGTTATGAGTGCAAACCAATTAATACAGCCCATTCTACCTTAAACGCACACATTGCTAAGCACATGACTTGTCCAAAAAAGTATTTTAAGAACAGGGGGACAGCAATATTGGGGCAGGATTCTCCAGTATTCCCTGGTGGCCAGTAGCAGAGAGCTAGAGACGGAGTATAAAAAAGTAAGGCAATAACCAGAGTATGCTCCAGTAATAAGAACCTAGGCTTGACACGTGCAGACTTTAGGTAGACAGAGAAGCCTGAAGACACTGTTTGCCATTCGCACTTTGGAAACTTTATGCGTTCTTGGTGCGGTGACCTACAGAGTAAAGAATCCCTAAGAACTCATTAAAAGGTGGTGTCTCGGATAGCTCCACTGAGTCTGAAAATGAGAAATAAAACACAGACTATCTGGGAGAGTTGCCTGTATATTTCACTGAAACATTTTAGATTTCCAAATGTTTCCTATTATTTATCATTTTATATATTTGCTCTTTTGAATTCCAAAGTAATGGGCCAAGTCTAGGAAGACTAGAACAGGATCCAACCAAACCAAAAAAGAAAATTAAATCGTCACTTTGCTAAACACAGCTCAAGCCCACAAAAGCAAGACAAATCAGCTCTGAGGCTCAAATGCCATCCTTGTCTGTCTGCTGCCTTTCAGGCAGCCTCCAGAACAGGGGGATTTCACAGGTCACACGCAATGCCCAAGCACCACAAATAGGTTAAGGAGGGAGTCCCAGCCTTAACTCTGCATGTCGCTCCTTCTGTGGTTTCAAGACAGACTCTCAGTGTTAGTACAACCTATTTTTTGTGGTTTAATAAATCACATACTTTAGCTTATGTAATGACTCAGAATGAGTGATTGTATTCTCTTCTGGCCCAGAGGTGGTGTGATCATGTCCCAGCTCTGTAAAGCAATGGAAATCAATGGTTGCTGCTGGACTCGGTTCAGGCAGGCTGGGGTGTGTGGAGGTGGCGAGGGGCTGGCTCAAACTTTGAAAGTTTACTAGTTCCAGATGGAGTTGTTTACAAAAAATAAAATATTTTTGAATCAGCTTGTGGTTCAAATCTCCTTCCTGACCTTCCCTTACCAAAACAGACAAAAAAAGATATGACTGAGTCCTTCTGCTGACGGACAGCCTGTTCTACGTGACCCAGATGTTTCCTTGTTTTAAAGCATTTTCTGAGTCCAGCGACCTGCTGAAGTTTAAACATCCTTCAGAGCTGCACAGGGATGTGAAGTCACAGGCTGCTCCAAGCCAAGGTTTGTCCTACTGCACATCTAGCAGTGAAACCTGAAGCTGCTCTCTGCGGCACACATCCTCCTCATTAAAAGGCTTTCCCATTACGCATAACTCTATTGCATGAAGTCCTTTGGCAGCCCGATAGATTAAATCCCTTTGAAATCATCTCTGTTACAACATATCTATGCTGCTGAGAGCAAGGAGGAGGAATGGAAGACTTGCCTATATTATAAACTTAGAGGCTGCCTTGCAAAGCAGCAGAAGGAGCAGAGAATAAGTAAAGCACAAGCATGGATGGGGTCTGAATGCTGGTACCATTCAAGGGCAGAGTCAGGTTCAGACTAAAGATGAGCCAAACTGATGATGATCTCCTCAACTTTGCCCACCCAAAGGGTGATGCTGGCTGGAGCACACACCAAAAAGGGCATGAGAAGAGCCAATGCCTGCTGGCAGAGCCAGCCTGTCCTCAGGAAGAGAGCCCCACAAGAGGGGTGGCACCCTGTATTTTTGTTTTTCTAGCCACCCTGTCCAATCAGACATTCTGTCTTCAAGTGCTGAGGGTAAGGACTGAGAAAGAAACCTGCTCTGACAGATGTTTGGCAGATTTTCTTCATGATTAATTGGTATAAGGGACAACCCATTGCCACAGCAACTTTGTTGAAAGCTCTTTCTCCCAGCAAACCTCGAGGACTTGGGACTCAGCCATGCACATTTACAGAAGCCACTGATTTCTCATAAATAAGACTGAAGAGAATTTGTTGCAGGAACTGTCTCTGAAAAATGTAACCAAGTTTACAATTTGAAGAGCTTTTATGATTTTTTTTAAATTATTTTTTTAATGAATCCATACATCATGTGTCTGACATTGTTTGTACTCTGTGGGCAGCTTGTAAGAAGCCAGCAAGAATTGGCTGGTTTTCCACACACAGTTGCCCTGCTGTGCTCCACCGCACCCTTGCAATCTTCAGAAAGCACCTCCCCTTTGAAAATGTGTTTTCTCTCATGTAACACAACCAAAAAGACCCTCATTGCATCTATTTTCATGAATTAACATTCAGAGCGCATGCAAATATGCTGGAGAGAAAACAAGATTTTAGGGGGCAAAGCAAAAGAAGTGGATACTTTCCTAAAAACTTTCTGAGGACTGAGGCCTGTATGGCAAACGTAATGAGCCATGTGGTGTATGACAACACTTTCTGAGAAGGAAAAAACACCAACAAAATGTTTGGAAGAGTCTTCTGAAGAGATGAGGGAATTCATGTATTTGCCCTGTGTAGTTTGTGTCAATTTTCCCACTTGTAAACAAGTGATTTTGTGCCTGAAGACAGAAGGAAATACAGGGAGAAACCCACTTCCTTAACCAAATCCCACATCTCACGAGTCCAACAAATAAAGACTCCAAGAAATAAAGTTTTGAAGTGAAAATGGTTCTCTTCAACTTCACAGAACCCAAAAATGTGCCTCTGAGTGTTCAGAGACTCTGCATGAAACAAAAAGGAGAGTTCATCCTTCGGGAGAATAATGGAAAGAGAAAAATAGAAAACTTCTAAGCTGCCTTTGCTCCATCATCCTCTAACCAGTGCTTCACATATATCTTTCAGCTATAGCATTTCACATCTAATTTTAAAGAGCATTTTCACATTTCCCTTTGAATTATTATGTTTTTCTTGGTTCTCATTACAGCAGCGAGGGGATCCAACACCCCTCATAATGAAAGGCAGAGCGAGGATGAACAATAAGAATTGGAACTTCCCACAAAGTCTGTGAAAAAAACAATTATCCTTCTATCTGGGAAACGCCATGTGCCCACCCCACGAGTTGTTCCCAGCACCAAGCACAACCCACAGCCTCCTGGAGGGACAGACCCCGCTGGAGGGGCTGCGTTGGAAAGCACGGCACTGAGCAGATCCAGGTTTGGGAAGAAACCTGGGAAATGATAAACCCAGAGCAATTCACTAGTCTGGTTTTCACAGATCTGATTTAAATTAGGCCATGTGAATGGTTGTCAGCACAACACTGCAGGGCTCAGCAGTGTGTGAGTAATACCTGGAAGGAAAGCTCCTGAACTCCACTGCTGCCACAGTCACTTCATACCTGAAGCTCAAGCCTGGTGGGCTGGGCTTCATGGTGACATTTCAGGGTAAGGAGGAAATAAACTGCAGTGCAAAACGTGTAAAATTCTTCCAGAGAAACCAGAAAGAGAAATGGCCATACTTTACCCAGCTCCAACAATTATTTTGCCCTTTCAGACAGGGTAGTTTGAAGCTCTCTGCACACAACATGGCCCTCTGCTACTCCTTCTGCCCTGGGTTCCACTTCTCTACTTGCATCAATTATTTTCCAGTTCCCTCCCTACCCCCCTGGACTCCTCTGTATTTCAACATTCCCTGTCTTAATTTTCTTTTGGATTTAAAATAAACCTTTTGAAGAGATATTTCCTTTCCAGTGTCACACTACAATGTAGACCAGGTCTGCATTTGATTAGTAAATTCGTCCCATGCTGATGTTTTTGTATCCTCAGTGTCATGTACATTTAATGAGACGCTATTCCCTTCTCTGTCTCCACTTTTTTTTTTTTTTTAAGAGAGGATGTGTGTTAAAGGGATAGGAATATCTTTGACTAAGAAATGAAAAGGAGTCAAGAAACAGTTAAAGTCAACAACTAGCAGTTTCCAAAACAGCCAGCAGGAAGCACATGGGTCACCGAGCACTCCAACTTCTCCCAGCCACGGCCAAAGGCAGCGAGCACCTTTGCAAACAGTCTGGATGCTCCCTGCTGCCTCTGAAAGCTTGGAGGAGGAGTCAGAGCTGGGGCCTCCAGTTCTGGAACAGCGGGTAGGGAAGTGGCACATCCAGAGATGTAAGAAGCAGGAAGGACTGCACACCTGGACATGACAGGCAGACAACAAAAAGAAGGAAGACAGGCCCAGAAAAGTGCCCAAGAGTAATACTAGGTGCTAGGGAAAGGTAGGGGTGTGAAAGATAGCGAGGAAAGGCCTGGGTGAGGCAAGGGAAGGGGCTGCCAAAGAGACAGGGAAGAGGGCAGTGATGGCAGGCTTTGGTTCAGTGAGCCTGCCTGAAGGATGAGAAGGGATGGAGTAGACGCCCTTCTGGCTGCTGTTGGAATACATTCAGAATAAAGGTGGCTCCTACAAAAAAAAATTAAAAAGGAGAAGGTGCTTTGGCCTTCTGCTGCTACCTTTTGCTCTTTGAAAACAGGTGAAAAGCCCAGTATAGCACTGAGCCATTTCACACCTCATGTGAAGTGCAGCTCAATAGTCTCTCCATTTATATCAGCCCTCCATGCAAATCAGCCCGCATTCATCCTTCTGCAGTTGTGCTCTTCTAACGGAGACCAAGCTCAGTACAAACTCAGAGGCAAAATGTTTCATGGGCGTGTTTGTGGAGGGGGGTACACTGAGGCAGATGGGATCAGGAGCTGACCTCATGACTACAATGTGGTCCAAAGGATAAAAACACAATTGGGTTCTTTGGTTCTGTCAAATTAGATATTCTATCAGAATCTGTCAGCATCCTTTCCCCACATTTCCCTTAGCTCCCAGAATCAGCCCAGAGCTCAGATGTGAACAATGAAATGTTAATCTGATCCACTGCAGCCAGCACTTTAAAAAAAACATCCCAGAGGTCACCTCTTCTACAAACATACCCATCTAAAAGGGATATTAGTTGATGCTTTTGAAAAGAAATGCAAAGACAAGGCTGCTTTTGTTATAAGAAAGATCTCCCAGTGACAGACAGCTGCTGTGCCATGCCACGCACAAGACTGCAGCTATGAATTACTTTGCAGCGAAACATCCCAGGCACCAGTATTTTGAATGTTTATCATCAGCTGGTGAAATGAAAGGGGTCTCGGGCATTCTAGGGAGGACAGGCGGATAATCTCTGATACCACATCTTAGCTGTGCTTTCTGGAAGATAGCCTCATTAAAAGTAGAAGAAAGGAGAGGAAAGCTTGCTAGAACGCTTGCAGAGTTGGCTTACGTGAAGAAACTGAAAATGAGCAGAAGGGCTGATAAAAGGCATAGAGGTTTTACACAATAGCATATTCTCCTGTAAACCACCTAATTCTTCTACTTGGTATTCATCACTGTCAGAAGCCTTCATAGCAATGAATGAAGGCTTTATGCTTAGCCTCATTATCAGCTCAATGATAGAGGGCAAGGCGTGCACATGAAGTTCAGTACCAGAGATATGTTGTTAAAATGCTGCAATTTGTCAGCATTTAGATAAACAAATGAGGGGCAGACCTAGTGTGTGAAGTGACCTCTGCAACATTCACGGGATATTTTGCCACTTGTTCTGAAAAACGTATTCAGGTTGCTGTAGCTTTGCTTGGGTGGAATGAGAAAACATTTATTTAAAAACTCTTCCTTTGAGCAAGAAAGAGGTTTGCTCTCATTTTCTTTTAAGTTGTTTCTTTCTCCGTAACCCCGTTCTTTGTTTCCTATTGTGCTTTCCAGGGACCCCAACATTCCAGAAAAGCTTCCTGGGCTTGATCCTGAGCAACTGGACTCAACAGCACATTCCTGTTGCTTGATCCCCAGCCAGCTCAGCAGCTCGTCACAACAGTGTGAAGAGTTCAGAAACAGCCAATAAACCACATGAAGTGATAACATATCATAGTGATGTAGCTGAAGGCATGTGTTTTTCCCCACTTAAGCTAATAATTAGAAAACCAAAGTATTAAAGGAAATAGGGGGAAAAAATCTTTTTTTCAGGATTTGACGCCCTCACTCTTTCCCATTGGGAAAGCGATCTTCGGGGTTTTATTTTCAGTAATACTTACCCCAATGCTTACGTTTGCCTGCTTCCTGCCAATTCTCTCTTCTAGCACTCAAGTGACACATAATTGAAGAATGGACAATGCTTCTTTGCAGAGGACTCCATTTTTCAGCTTCTTACAGAGTTTTTAATGATGCCACGAAAGCCAGGCACCCGAGAAATCAAATCAAATGAATTGTAACACTTTCTGAAAAGCGAGATTATGCTACAATGGGGTTTCAATCACCTCCGGCAGAATGTTTGTCTGAAATCAGGCCTTCCTCAGATTATACACAGCTGTTGAGCTGCCTAATGCTTTCACAGTTTTCCTATGTTGAAGGAAAACCTTGGTGGCATGGGATCACCATCAATCTCAATACCTCATACAAAGTGGAGTCACTAAAGTCTCATTTGCAGCCCTCTTTCTTTTGGGCCTATACACAAACTTTTCTGCTCATTTGAAGAGAATTATGTGGGCTTAATTAAGTGTAGTAACTTATTGCTAGCACAGTGCCCAATCTATGAAATGTGCAGATGTGATGTGAAATGATGGAGCAATGCTGTTGTGAAGAATACAAATCAGGGTGATGGCTATTATTTGTACCCAAAAGAAGTTATTTGGGACTCAATTATCCCATTCATACTAATTGTGGTGCACCAGATGGTTACAATGCCTAAGAGACTTCCATGACCATAACATTTCTTCTGAGCACCTTTTCTTCTTTAATTCACCATACGACGATTAGTTTCTTATTGGGTGTTTATTGAAATGAGGGGAGCTAAGGAACAGATTTAGTGCATCAACGAACAAAAGAGAGGGGGGACCCATGAATCAAAATAAGAGACTGCAGCTTGCCTCTGTTGTTTTTCAAAGGCCTTGAAAATAGTCGCCTGGAAGCTTATCTGCAATGACCTTCCCTCCCCTTCTTTCTCTTCTCCCTTCTCTCCCCAAGCCCAAGAGATGTAAAGTTTTTCAAATCTGACCGGCTGCTGTGCCGTCTGTCAAAGCCTTTCCAGCCAAGTGAGCAGTTTTTCATTTAATTCATTGAGTTGTCCTCAATAAAATTAATTCCTTCTCGTTGGCACCATTGAAGCAACGAATAGGAACAAAACCAGACGAGCTTGTGAATATAGTGCTGGTCATTAACTTGGGGGGCACTGACTCTATCATCTGTTCATCCCTTCATTTCATTGAGGTGCTTGCAACATGAAAGGAAAAGCAAAGGGGGTAGAGAGAAAGTGAGAACCTAAAAGCCTAAGGAGACAGGTTCTCAGTCAGACCAAATCAACTTATTTACACCCACTGCAACCAAACAACCAATGAGCCAACAATTTATACCAGGAAAACCTGGCACGTACATCAGCACAATCCTAAAGCTCTAGCCCATCGTTCATGTGACTCTCTGAGTTCAGATGAAGGATCTCATGTGCATCCTTTGCATGTGCAGAAAAAGGAGAACAACCAGGCACATTGTGTCCATATACCACTCAGTTTTATGTTTGTCATCCTCCTGGAGGAAGGAAACTTTCTGCCTGAGCTCAAGGTAAATGTCCTCTAGACAGCAGTAGTCTTGGGTTAGAATTCAGTGTCTGGCAGCACTGTGAAGAGCTCCGTGCTTATAGCAGAATAGGAAGAACACTGAACAGGAGTTAGCCTTTTCCCTTGACAATCACCACTTCCCAATGTCTTTTATCATCTGAGCCCAGCAGCATCGTGGCACTCCCACCCTGTCCTGGTGCAGAAGGAGTATGCAAACTTCAGTTTTAGCATACCTGTTGTTATAGTTACATTTGCTTGTTAAACATAATGATGGCACTGGGAGGAGTGCATTCATGACTTTCCCAATTAAGAAAAGGGCATAGCTCTGGTGGCGTCTGCTTGAAATCTGATTGTGTGGCTTCAGAGGCTGGCAACCACATCCTACTTTGGGGTAAGCCAAATAAAACTGCATTTTGGTTTAGCGTTGCTAGCTTTGAGGAAATGATGGTTATGATATTTGGGCCAGAGTTTATGTTTACTTAAACTACAGATGCCACAAGACAGAGTCCATATTTCCTATTTTAACAAAGGAAAAGAGCATATGACATATGCCTTTTTCAATAACATTTTTCAAAGTTGCCTTCTGATTTATAGACAGATACTACAGCACTACTTGTGTTCTGAAGCCCATGTTAAAATGGCATTAAGCTGCAACACATGAGCCCAAGTCACGCACTGCAAACTGTTTATTATTTGCAAATACATGAAGCTTGATGACATGTATCACATAGATCTAATTTCAACCATGTCTTTTCTTCGATAAACAAAACATGTTGTACCAGCAGAGCTATAACCAAGTGATGATAACATCTGGTTTTCAGATCTTGTACAGATCAGAAAGATAACTTCTTCTCCCAAAATAATGAGAAAGTAAGGGAAAAAATGGCTTTTTTGTCCACTACAGAATAAATAGGGGCAGATTTTCAAAGGCAAGTAAGAATTTAACTATTCCTATGTATTGTTTGAAGCAATATTAATAATACTCATCTAGTGTTCTAGAGTGTTCTAGAGTGTTCCTCTAAAATCTCTAGGTGCAGATGTACCATCCGTGCACTGTTTTCCTTGAAGGACGGGGAAACAGAAGGCTGAGATATATGATTTTAAACTCCACAGTTTCCTTTTCTTGGTACAGGCCAGCAGTGGTGATTGTGAGTCCCTGTAATCCTGTTTTCTGTCTCAGTTACATTCTTTACCAAACAAGATAGACTTCTGCTCTGCACTAAACTGAATACTGTAATGTTGTGCTTTCTGCTTTTTTTCTAGCTCAAGAACAATGCTTTGTACTGCCACGCCACATCTCAGAAGTCTGTTGAGGAAAGATCAGAGTCAGAGATCTCCTCCAGTCAGTCCTGGTCTGTCCTCGGACAGACAGAGGAGCTGGATTATTGGAAATACATTGCACAATGTAAATGCAGGTCTGCCTTTGCCACCAGCAGAAGTAAGAATTAAAATAGAAGCCTTGATTCCAATCATCTTCTCTGCATTATCATCCTTCCACTACTGGATCAAACAGCTGTGTGGTCTCTAATGTGCATTTTGAGCACAGCCCTTCAAGGTGAGCAGAAACACGGTATTAGTGACCCCAAGAAACTGAACCAAAATTTTCTCTGGGGGTGAATGGATTAGAAATGGTACATTCCATTCTGTTAGGTGGAGGATAAAACCCTGGACCCACTTCAGTTGACTGCAGATCTTCCATTGACCACAGCGTGGACAAGATTCACGTAGCACTCGTTATCTCATCTATCCCGTCATTGCAGTCTATGGGCAAAATACTGAGAGTTCAGGTTCTTCAAATGAGGCTGCAGCCATCTGAATTTTGGCACAGATTTCTAGATCAGTATGCAGTTTTAAAAATGGGAATCCTGTCAGTAAAAATGAAGCATAATGTGTAACCTCCTTGCTAAATACTGGGATGATTCCACACTCTTTGGCTCAGATTTGCAAAACCTCAACCACAGTTCATCTCACTGCAACGGGGAGACAAAATACTTATCTAATATGGATAAAATGGTAAAATCTTGTTCCCACAGTGTTTTTAGATTAGGCTCAAAGTACGATCCAGATGCCATTTTGCAGAACTGAGGAACCGTGCTAAGGTCTATTCCAATTTCCTGAATAATTGTGCCCACTAATTCTGTGCTGATTTTTCTAAGCAAATTGAGACCCAGCTGTCTACGGGTGTGTTGGGTGCTTCAAGGCTATAGCGGAATCATATGGAGAAAGATGGCTTCTACTCAGGCATTACACATGTCAAATCCTCAAAGATTTGTCTTTTCCTATAGTTTTTTAATTGTCTCTCATTTTCCTGTACCAGAGGTCTCAGCTGAGCTACGGTACTACTGGGTTATGACTTTTCCAACATATTATAACAATAATTCTCTGTCATCAGAGACATGAAGATTCGAAGACTGTTTTCTCAGAAAGATGCCTAAGTATCTGTGAAGAGTTCGGTCTGCCAGACTAAGAGGTAAGATAAAGCTGATAGAGGACAGCAGGAGAACCAAAGGCCAGGAGGACAGAGTCACAGAAATTTTTGGATCCCTCTGCAGGACTCTCAGCTTTAGCTTTCCCAGTGACATCATTGAGGCAGCTGGACTTACTTAGGTGTGCACAACAGTAGCACCATATATCGTCACAGATTCATTACTGCTCATCTTATGCTTCATTTCATTGATCATATTTTTTTTTCAGAAACTGATCTCTGACATTCTTGTTTCAGATTTCAGACTGCCCTTACTTTGTACACAGAAAAATGCTAGGAAACAATATTTATGATTTGATTTGTCTTATGATGTTGATTTGTCTTCCAAGTAAGCAGAGAAGTTTTTCCCACACATTTTGTTTTGATCAAATCTATTAAGGTCTATAGCCCCTTTGTTTAATTCAGGTCTCTTATTTTTGATCTTTAATACGAGCACAAGCATGCAAAAATATCTGTGATGAAGCTCGAATCCCCTGGGACCTACTCATTGTGGAACTTTGCTACAAGCTTGAATGTACAAGGGAATGTGTCTCATCAATTGATACTTACATATATCATCTGCAGAATGACTTTTTTTTCTATTCCATCCCCCATTTTTATGCCTTTTATCATTTGATTTGGCCATACATTTGTTGTCAGAGGTCAATTACAAGACCGAGATGTGGATGAGAACATTATAGATCACTCTATGGAGAATCTAAAATATATAGTTGCCATTGACTCTGGCAAAAGCCTTTTTCCATATTTAAGGAAATAGTTGAAAAGAGGATTAGATTTATGTTCATCGGGGTTAAGGTCAAAACCAGCCATATCTTTTTATATCTATTGAGCTAATTATATTTACTATTTAGTTAGCTGAATTATTTCTGTTACAGTGGGCCTCATAAACTTAAAAATACATGAGATTGTGCACATCTATGTTTTCCTCTGCCCACAAAAAAAAAAAAAAAAAGAAAAAAGAACATAGCTACTCTGAAAGTTAACTTTGATAAAAGGCAAATATATTTTGTTGCATGTCACAGTATCTTCAATCTAACAAATAAGCAACTATTACTTTTATAGTACCCCTTTTCTGAATCAAATGGTGTCTCTCCAAAATCCCAGACCTCAATTTTTCTTTAGCTTATCCTCTATTAAGAATAGAGTTTGCAATCAATACACAGACCTCTGTTCTTCCAGAAAAACATAGATTCAAATGAAATATGTCATTCATTCAGAACTAGAGTGCCTTTACAAAGTTAAAAAACTAAATGTGATGTCTAGGTAGGGAATTAAGAAACTGAAAAGTAATAAGCACTTTGTGGGCAAAGCGAACATACTGCATGTTTGTGTGCTTTCACTACAGTCACATAACTATTTGTGAGGCTAGATATTTTTCTAAGACAGGGTTCATGACTCCAAGGTATAACACTAGTTCACACCTACTGGTCCTAAGTAAAATGTCTGGATTGCTGCAAATTTCACTTAACCACATAGGAACAAAAAAAGACTTCCAAGGAGACTCGGAGAGAAGTTCCCACAACAGAAAGAGTAAAGAGAACTGTCCAGAAAACATCACCAAATCAGCTCTTATTGCCTCTCCTAATGGAGTTTCTACAAAAACGTCCCAAAACAGAAGTCTTGATAATGTTGAAACATCATATTATGATTTTTCTGAGCAGAAAGTTTGATATTTTCAAAATACATTGAATTTTACATCCATAACAAACAGATCAACAGATGTAGTGTGCCTGAAGATTTCCAGACTTGCAGTGCTCTCAAGTCCAGAGTGAAAGAGAGGGTCAAGTTCCATCACTGTGTCATCAGGAGTCACAGTTTGGCAACATAGGAGATATCCATAAGCAACCTTAACAAAGTTCTCAGTGTGCATCTCACAGTATAGTCATTAGTTTATACAGGGAATAGCTAAGCAGGTATGGGATGGAGCCAGCCTTCCTGATCTCAGTGCCATTGCACAACTTTTGAAGAGGGACTCTGTATGACTTCCTCCTCTCCTCCAGGGTGGGAAATGCAGGCTACAGTCAGAACTGGTATTCTCCCTCTTTTAATCAAATGCATTTAGTTGGCTGCGGTTGAGGATCTTTGAACAAGGCAGATTTTCTCTGCTTGGAGCCCACAAATTTTCCAAAGTTACAAACTTTCATATGACAGAAGAATTTCCTCAGTGGCTGATAAAGCCTTGTTGAGATTGAAAGCGCCTCGCATCTCCACTCCTCTGAGCTTCCCTTTCTTCCCTCTCCCCCCACCTCCAACTCTCCCTGCCCTTTTTCAGCATCCTCTGCTCCCAGACTCCTTCTACTGCCCGTGTCACCCAGTGTTTCCCAGCAGGGCTAGGGGCACTTCTTGATGCACTGCAGATGTGGGCTGTTAGTGGTGCTTTCACATGGAACTCAAATTGCTTGAAAAGGTTTAACCCTGTGACTAAATTCTCAAACCTGCAAACAGCAAGCAAAGCTCGTGCTCCCATCTAGACCGAAAAGGGCAAGTTAATGAAAGAAACCTCCACCCTAGCAATTCACAGGATGCATGAAAAGAAACCTAAACCCCCCACATTCTCAATGCTAATTAAGCAATAATGATCAAGGCACAGAGTATTTCCTGGGGATTAATAACTAACTGGGAGGAGATGATGACCCCAGACAGTCATTAATCCTCAGGAAATGCCCTGCATCGATGTTGTTATTGCTAGTTCAGATTAAATATGTGAGAAAAGAGATTTTTAAAAGTCTATCTTGCTGGAGCCTTTTCAGTATGCTTTCTCTTTGATTGTGATTATGAGCCCCCTGGAGTAGGACCTCTCTGGTCCATCAGCCAGCCACATTGCACAAAACATTCCTCCGGACCCCACTATGCTCAGAAATTAAAATCAAATAAGAGATCCTTAAACAGACTCTTCTGCAGACATCTCTTACTGTTCTATAGATATTCAAAGCCTGATTCCAATCAGTGCTTTGTCAGTTCCCACTGAACTCAGAGAGGGTCATTTGGGAGCTGAGCCTCTGCACCTCAATTTTGTTGTAAACTTTTCTGCTCTCCCCATCTGACCAGCACCCAGCCCCAAGAGCATGTATTAAGCACATGCTTAGCATCAGGCAGACATGCATGCCCGACTGCCTTGAATAATTTAATAGGTAATGATGTGTAGTGGTCAGGATTCCTTTGCACCTGAGTTCTCATCCTTTGGTTTTTGACTCTCAACAATTTATAGCCAATAACAGGAAACAAAGTGCCAAAATTCATGCATAAGTAACAGTATTTTCAGGAACTGAATCTGGATTTAATGGCAACAGTCTCAACCAGACAGGCATTGCTGCACTGAGCAGATGTAGAGGTGCATTGTAGGACCCCGGCTTTGCCATCACGTCACTTTAAAATCTCCCTTATCTTGTGCATGCGTGTCTGGTCTGAGGTCTTCCAAATAATAATTCCTATTACAGTTTTATAAAAGAGAAATGACCAAATCATCTAAGCAGTACAACTGTTTTTGCAAGCTGTTGCTTGTAATGAAGACCTGAAGACACATACACATATGCACAAATACGTATGGAAAGAAAAGGAAAGTTTCTGCTATCACATCACAAGTCTCCTACTGCTTAAAGAACTTAGCTTCTGCAAACCAAAAAATGGAATTCAAACACAAACTTCCTCATTATTATTGGTATTCATTAATTTCAAGTGAAAACAGAGCTCTGTATGCTATTAAATATGTCTTCTGGCTTAGAAAGAGAAAGGGGAAACAAAAAAAAAAAAAAAGAAAGGATGTCATTTATGTTAATCTTTCCAGCTTGGTTTAAAATAAAAGTAAAGGTGATCTATCTTTTCTAAAATCTTTACTGTTTTAATATTAAAATGGAATAAGGACACACAGATACACGGCATTAAGAACTGTTTCAGTTCTAAGCATTATTCTTTCAGGCCTTCTTTGCCACTTCTTATTTAAAAAAGGAAAAATATAAAAGGATGGAAGAGAAACAATAAGCCCTGCCTGAGTCCAGCTCCTACATTGTTTTGAGACTGAGGAAAGCATTCAGCATCTAACTGGATTAAGCTAAAGGGAAATACTTAAGACAGTTAAAATTCAGATCTGGAAAAAATGGAAAGTGATTTTTTTCCTCACTTTCAGTCATCCCTCACTATTGCATCTCTGATCAAAAGAAGAAAAAACAGTCCATAAATCAATGCAACATTCGTACAACAGAAAGCTTATAACCTAACACACAGCTACATGAATTAGCAAGCTCCACTTTGTATGGAGTTCTCCCTAGATGCTTTCACAGGATGCCAGCTTTATTCTCCACATAAATCTCTTCACTTTGTAGCAATACCAGCCCTGAGTGTTAATAACACTGTGTCAGCTTTTTGGTGAGATTTATATTGGAAAATTACATTGAAAATTGCCTGGTCATTATACATTCCTTTGGAATCGATGACAGACTATAAATCTTTTTGAAATACATTTGTACTCATATGGCTCAAACATACACCCTAAACATACCCTCATCAGAGGACATTTAAGCATGGTGTTGTGGAGAAAAAAAATATAATAATGTCAGTGTGTTAAAGTTATTGGGTATTTTTGTTTGTTTTTAAATGAGTTCATACAGAGAATATCCCAAGACCAGGGTTGAGAGATCTATTTATTTGTCAGATGAAAATTAATAGCTATTCCAAAACAGAACCAACCCTACCTCTCCTCCACACCACGAGAGCAGTCACTTGGTCTAAAGTTTCATGTTGGCCTATTTCTTACTAGCTGGAGTAAACTGGCATCAAGGGGCTATCATCTGTCAAAATATCTGCAGGAGAAACAATTGACAAAGCCACCACTTGAGAATGTTGAGTAAACTGGGTAAAAAGCAGTGAAAGAAGTTAATGTGCAACCTGGCACACTGTACCAGCCCAAGCCGTGAGAACCACTTACGTGATAATTGGTCCCTCACAATATCTTCTGCTCAGTAAAACATTGTCTTGGGCTTGTCTTTCAGCACAGGAACTGATCTCTTTGAGACGCAATGAAACAAACACCCACCTGAAAGCCCTCTCCAGCTGACAGGGGAGGAATCCAGGTGGGAAAGCTTGCAGTTTCTGAACGGGTACAAACAGTTTCAGGTAACTCCAGACTCACCCAGGGTCAGTAGAAAAAAGCCAACCATTTTTTTTGAAAGAAGAAGAAACACATTTATATGCAGCCATTTATTCAGTTCAGAAATGAGTAGCCTCTGGGATTCAAAGAATCTCCCTCTCCATTTTTATCCTCCTTTTTGTCCATCCTTAAAAAAATCCCTATTGTAGTGACTATTACAAGGGGAAGAAATGTAAAACCAACAATCAGAACAGAAACAAAAAGTTAACAAAGCTGCTCTATCCACAACGTAAGAACCCGACAACAGAAGAACTGGAATATAAGATGATGAAATATCTTGTAATACAGGTGTTTCATAGTGCCTATGTTCGTTCACAAATACATACATATGCACCAGGGAGGGCAGCATTTTGAAACAGAGCACCGCTGTGTAGAAGTGAGAGCACAAGTCTTCATCAGAAATCACTCCTTAAAGGACAGATGATTCAAAGGCTACAAATGGAGGGGTGATTTTCACCCTATAAGGCAAATTATTTTACTTTCTAAAGTTGGTTCACTTTGCACTTATAAAGTGACCTAAGAGACTATTCTAAAATAGGATTTTCTTGAGAGAAATGGTCTGATTTGTAGCTACTGGAAAATATGAAATCTGTGTATATTTTGGCACATCTTTAGATTCTCAAGAGTCAAGAGAAAGGTCTTTTTTTTTTTTTTAAATGATTCAGAGAGTGGCATCCAGTCCCTAAAAAGTGGAAGAACTCAATGTTTGTAGAACAAATATAATTTTCTTTGTGACAGAAGAGTTCCCATAGCAGATTCTGTCATTTCTTGTGTTGCTTTAAAAAAGTGATCCATGTTCAAACTTGTTCCTAGAGCAACAAACATAGGCAAATACTGTTCTCAAGAGAGATGCTCAATAGCAGGACAGGTGCTCCTTTGCATGAATCTGATTGAGTCTTGTCTTTTCAAAAATTGTGGATGAATCATGACAAATTTCCTTCAGATTTCATCAAAGCTTGCGACAGTTTCCTACTCAGTGTGTACTAAACCAATTCCTCTTCTATCAAAGGCACCATCCTTTAAGTAGTCATATATACTGACAGAACCGTCAACGGAAAAACAGAAGCACAGTGTTGAATGTCTGATATCCAAGATTAATAATAACCATTATGAGACTTCCTTTGATGAGATCACCCAGTGTCTCACAAAACAAAACAAAACAAAACCTGCAACAACGGCCAGAAAAACTACATGGAAATATAAGAGAGAAAAAGGAAAGCACAGCGATGAGACTAAAACTAGCTCCCTTGTGAATAAGGGTGGTATATCCTGTCTGATCTTGTTAAGCAAGTGAGAATCTGCACAAACATCATAGTTGGTTATAGCTAGACTCGGCTCATCACTGGAGGTGTGAGAAGGCTCTTGTTTGAGGATCTGTGTCCATGTGCAAATGGAAAGGTCTTCCTGCAGCATTGCACAGAATCCAGGTCAAGGAAGCTGCAGTAGAGTGGAAACTTCATTCTACACAGTATTTAGGCATACATTTACTTAGATTAATAAAAGATTCCCTAGAAATGAGCATAAAATAACAACACCAACAAACCACCCCAAGAATACATAATAAATAACTGTCAGTTCACTCTCTGATTGTTTCTGGACCCTCCAATACCACACCCAGGCACACACTAGCAAAATACCTTTTGGGGACTGCTCCCAAAAGCAGCAGATACCAGTCTTGGTTTGGTCACTTCAAATGTTCTGCAATGTTATCTTAACAGACTTGGAAAAAAACTCACTCAAAATGCTAATTCTGTTGCAGGACCCCCGAACACCCCACAGTGCTCAGGTGAGTTCCACTTCAAATGTTCTAAGGTACAAACACAACCAGTCTGCTCTGACATAGGTGTAGTGTGAACTGTTTGGCCTTGGGCTCACAGTCTGGTCCCTACATCCATTATTTAGAGGTGTGGACACAGTCAAGGAGACCTGATCCTCTATAGTGAGAAGACTGATGTTAGTCTCCATTGTTTTGCTGTTTGTCCTCAGCTGCTACACTGGCGATTTCCCTTGTTCTCCCTTTCATCCACTCTCCCTCTTTAACTGAACCAAGAAAGGCTCAGATGAAAAACAGGCAGCTTGCAGTGTAAAGGACCTCAGCTTTGCAGAGCAGAACATTGCTACAGCAGAATCATGCAAGCCCTTGATGCCTGACTGATCCCACCCTTCTGCTTCCTGGACAGTGTAACTCTACTGACTTATTCCTGATTTACTGTGGTCTGGGAAAAAAAACTGATTCCATCCTTTCCCTAGCAGAGGAATGCTGTTACTAAACCGAACTCAGAGGAATTCAGGAATAAGTTAGGCTTTGCCTGCAGGTCAAAGAAGGCCAAGGTGGTCTACAAGGTGCAAAACTGTAATAATCAGTAAGTAAACCACAACTTTCTGTACCCTTTCCAAAGCCACTATGAGCACATGGTGTGCTCGGCAGATGGAGTGGTGCAGATGCACACATCTGGAATGCAGGTACTCCATCAGATACTTTGTGGCATTCTAACAGCTGGATTTCTCTGGAGATGTTTATTGCCAAGAAAGAGGTTTGTCCCTAAGTGGCACTAACAATAAGACTATCTCCTCCTCTCTACCAGTCTAAAGGCTGGAGTCAGTCACATATTACTTGGGGTTTTTTTTTGTTTGTTTTCTTTTTTTTTTTAATTAGACCACTATTCTCCTCATCTGTCCGGCAGACTGCTACACTGGGGCAAGTATCAGGGCAATCACTGGCTGAAAGCCCTTTATTGCTTGTCAGTTCTTCAGCAAAGTTGGTTGTTTTTTTCAAATTACTATTATATCCCAGAAGCTAGTGAAAAAATAGAGCAGTGACAGCTCCTTGAACCTTCCATTTACTCAGTTTTATTGCAGCTTTCAGGGACCAGCCATCACCTGTGCTAATAAAGGGTCATGTTTTTGCCATGGAGGAGTGGATTTATGAGTAGACTCTTCAGACAGGATAACTAAATACAGCCACAGTAAATGAATGCATCTCTTCAGAGATAAGTCCCATTCGTTCTTCTGTCTGTACACTTAGCTTGTCTGAGCTGTGCTATACTCTTTTTAAAGCACAAAACTTAAATTTCATTTTCTAAGTCAACATTTAGCTTCCCAAATACCCAAACAATCTCACTTTTGAGAACACTGCTAATCTAGCAGTGCATACTGCAGGCATCAGTGAGAAGTTTGGAACTCCTTGATTCTCTTACCAGGATGGAGGTTGTAGTGAGGTGGCAGAGGGAAGGAAGGAAGCTACTTTATCTTTTGTCTGTTCAAAATGATCCCTCGGGGAAAATACAGTCAAATCTGCATTGGTAGATCATAGCTGATTAAGGTGAACTTGGTAACTACATTGCCATTGTAGCTAATGGAAAATAAAAAATATAAAGGAGAGACAGAATCAAGCAGTTTGCTCAGGATATGAACAAAAGGAACATTTGCCTCCTGTGACTAATAGATACTGAGGGTCAAAAGCAGTTGATTTCACCACATAGCATTAACGACGGGATGCTTCAACTATACTATCCCTTGACCCACTCTATTAGTGGAAATAGAGAGAAGACTTCCGTATTCTCTAAGGCCTCTCTTTTCCTTGACCTGGACTGAAACCACATACCATACCATGAACGTAAGCTATTTCAGACATTTAGATGGAGTTTTACAGTTCCAGACTGTGATCAATTACTGACTATTTGAGATTTACAACAAGTGCTTTTTCCACAGAACTGAAATCTGGTGGTGACTTCAACTAGGAACTCAACAAAAGCTGAAGATCTAATGTTTAGAGAAGAGGCCCAGGTGGATTCATATTTCCAGATGTGGTGAACTCAGAATTGACAACTTTTGTGCCAGATTTAACCAAATAAACACTCTAAAAGACCAAAGCAATTACAATGGGACTTCTGTATGTGAAAATCCTAGACAAACAGAAAGGTAGGATGCAAATCTACAGTTATACCACAAATACACTGCTGTATGCACATACGTAAACATGTATTTTTGCCTCTTCTTCAGATTATTTTTGCCACTGTAGAAATACTTTAAACTAATCTGATAATACTCTGGAAGAGGAGGCCTGGGTCAATGACCACTGTATTTAAGTTATAAAAATGGATGTCTATACAGTTGAGAACACAATAGTGAATTCCTTAGGACACATCTACTCACAGAAGGCTACCTATGTAATTAGGTTCCTAACTTCATCACAACAGCTAGGTGCGTAGGATGAACACAGACCAAGAATATCCAGAGGAGACACTACATAAATGTATGACTACAGTCATCCAATTTCTTTACACACAGCTAAAAGGAATTCAATATAAAGGTAACACCTAAATTACTTCAGGTCCATGTAGAGGATCATATTTCTAATCCTGAAATGTGCAACACCACATCACACGGAAATTTTTGAGCTAGCCTGAAATATCTATGAAGCCAGAAGTGGTATATCTATACTTATTTATATCACTGTGATATTTCTAACACAGTAAATAGTGATGAAGAGACACAGATCCAAAGCATCATGTTAATGTGAATTTTCCAAAAGACACATGCATGGTGTTTTTTACTGAAGTGTGAACCAGCTCACTGAGAGCTTCCTGCTTTAACACCACGAGGGTGTAGCCATGCCCTCAGTGAGAATCACAACGTTTTCACTACTCAGCCAAGTCATATTTAAATATTGCTCCCAATGAGAGCTGCATTAAGAAAATATATATGTCAGACTAAAAAGTTAGGCCTGCAATCCACTGAGCAAAACTGCAGGAAGATGAAGAAGGAATTATTTCTCTTTTAGAACAAGAATGTCCTAATCCTTCTCTAGAACTGAGCAAGAATGGCCATAGCTTTCCCAGTGAGAAGAGAGAGCCTACATTCAGGGATAGTTCGCCACCATCTTTCAGAGTTACTAAGTTCAGAAATACAGGATTCCAAAGATTCTTGTAATCAATAAGCATTGTTAATAATTTTTAGAACTTCAAGATCTCTCCCCTTGCATATTTCAGTAACACCGTAAAATTTAATATTGAGTTAAATCTCATATGACCACAATGAAATTAAGTATTCTTTTCCTCAGTTGAGAAATATAAAGACACAGAAAGAACATCTGCGATTGAGATGCAGCCCACAGTTTGAGTAAAGAACACTGTTCCCATTGCGTAGGTAAGCACAGGTCTAAACAGAGGCTCACAGTCACACTGAATTTAAATCTTTCAACTTCCTGCCTGTATTCTCCTTACCCAGACACACTGCTGATTAAATGTCCAAATCAAAAAGTTCCTCACATGTTCCTGAATATTACAGTGATTCTCAGGAATAATATATATTTTCTTCTCACCCTCCACCCCATCCTTTTAAAGCACCATAAAGAATTTTTGAGGGAACGTTCTGCAGAAGAGCAAGTGAACTGCCTTGTTTTTCTGAATGGCATCTGTAACTCATCTTGCTAACTCTGAACACAAATAATTCTCTTCACAAATCACATATACCAAAGTGTCTCTTTGCTGTGATTGCAATGGCTTCAAATGCCTCCATTTCAGCAGTTCTAGGAGCAAACCCGTCACACCACAAACAGGGCACAACTTGACAGGCAATGCAGATGTGTTCCAAGTGTTTGGGGTATGACTCTGAAGGTCATACGCAGCTGAATTTCTTGGCTAACTCTCACTCTGTCAGAGTTTTAGTTTCTATATTGGCAATGCTTTTCAGCACATGTAGGCAACAAACCATGTAAATATCAAGCATTTTTGTAAGAACAGATCTGGATGTCCTCAATTACAATGCTTTCATCTATGCATTCCTGCTCATTTCCTTGAAACCAAATATATTGTTTTTCACAGGTATTTCCAAACGTGATCCATAATGGGGAATGGAGAGCAGAGCCAGTAAAATTTTTCAGCTGGAAAAATTTCCCATAAAATATCAAGGCTTCCCTGAAAATGAAAATTTTCATAGTACTCAAGAGTTACATTTATCAGAGTTGAAGGTCCAGAATTTTCTATTAACTTCACAAACACCCACTTTAGAGTGACTCTATCCAGGCTTTTAAAAATGTCACAAACACAGTGTGGATATTCAGTGTAAGAATTAAATCTAATGGGAAAGGCTATACTTCGTCTCGCATTAATAATGTAAAAGTTTCCTTTATTTTTTCCTGCCATATTAGAGTCAAATTTTCTAACCCACTACGTATAAAGAAAGCATTCAAAATATTTAAAGGATATTAATTACTCCTTTTACTATAATTCATTAATGAGCATATATGGGTTCTGAATGAATCTAAGGTCTTTGTATGCAAAAGACTAACTTTCTAAACCCACAGTACTGTTGCAGAAAAGTCTGAGTTGCAGTAGGGGAGGGGGTGCAAAGTGCCTGTCTCACGTCTCTGACATACAGAGGCTTCCAGACAGCGTGGAGCACAAGCACTTGATGGGAACTCTGTTACTGAACTTTAAATTGGCTTTTTTTAAAATACATACATAATCAACAAAACTTGAGGCTCTGTTTTTTTCTTTCTGGAACTTCTTAGTATGATGTTACTCTGTAGTACACTGATTTCTCATTACCGCGAGATACTGGATTTTCAAATTTTTCTCCCATGCAGGTGGAGGTCAAAGATGCTTAAATATTTCAACACAGGCCTCGAACAAAGATTTCTTCATTGCTTCCTTTTCCACTTCCTGTTGTTCAGGTCTTGTCAGTTTGCAGGTGGGTGGGTTGCCCAATTGTCATTTCTGTAGATGGGTTTTGAACAACTGAAGTAGAACTTTTCTTGCCTTTGCTTCTCACTGAATTTTCATGGATGATATTTGCCAAGGCTTGAGAAACAGTAATTCAAATGAATAAAGTCTTAGTGTGTCCATCCATCAGCATCTGTGCGGAAGAAGCCAAGACTTCTCTGGGTGCATTCCCAAAACTTCATCAGGCATGATACAAATGTGCACCATTTTACTGCTTGGCTTATTAGTTCTAAAATATCCAGATTCTTTACCTCATTCTGGCAAAGAAAAGCTGGGAGGAGGGCTTTTAACTGAACATATATTACAAGAACACTACATTTAAGCCTCCTTTATATTGGAATGGGGAACTGATTTGAAATTCTTCAGTGCTATAATGAATAAAAGGTTCACTACAGGACCCACTGCACCACACTCTACATTCAGCTGGGAGCTTCAGCTTTATTACATGCTGTAATCTTTTTAAATAGAGAACTCACTCTCCATACTAGGATCTAATCTGTCTTGCTCTTTCTTTGCTTACCTTTTTAATACAGGAACAATGCTATGCACTTTTGTTGTAGTCGTTTTCATTTGTTTTTGTTTGAACAGCCTCCTCACTACTAGATTGGCTGGGAAAACTGATCTTCCTCATTTTTCTAAAAATTGTTCTTTTAGTAATATTTCTGTTTAACATTACGATCTCAGACAAGAGCTTCTTACTACTTTTTTCTTTTTTTACAAGACTTATTTTAAACATGTTATTTTAAGAAAATGTAAATCATTGTTCTTTATTTCAATCTGATATTTGCTAATCCTGACCAAGAAAAAAATGTATACTTCATTCATACTTGTCAAGACGCAGAAGTATTAATCAACATACCTTTTCACTTTCAGCATCATATGCTGTTTCTAAAATGTTTAGCACCAGATAATTCAAAGCTTCTAAGGCCAAAAGGTCAGCCATAATTATTAACAGGTACTCAGGAGTCTACTAGGAATTATAAGTTAATGCCTTTCATGTGTCTTGAATTCTGGAGAAGATCCTGCGCTTTAAGATGAAGTTGAGCTCTTCTTTAGTAAGTCTCACAAACTGATGAGTTGTCTTAGCTTTCACAGTTGTGTTCAAATCACGTGCTCCCTAAGCTTCACGCTATTGGCCTCCTGCCTCTTCCATCCAATTTGCAATCCTTCGCTTTGTAGGCAGATTCCCACACAGCATATATTATTCATTATCCTAGGCCCCTGGTCAGCTGGAATCCATATAGGCGCCTGGCTACAGTTCAATTTTAGATGCTAGAAATAAAATGAACAGAGCCAAAGGCTTGAAGCCGTACCCATTCTGAGTTTGCTACATCCTGCACAGACTCTGCAAATTTGTTTTTGTCACATCTCTGCGGATCTTGACTGAGCAGCTGCTGGATCACATCTATTTGCAGCCTCTCTAGATGGCTCCTTTCAGCAGTGACCATGCTACCTGCCTCACAGGAAGAATCTTGCAGCATGCAATTATAAGATACTCCATGGTTGATGCAAGTTTCTTCTCAAACCTACTTACTCTTTTAAGTTTCAAAATTGGGAAGTAGCTATTATTGGTGTGCCCTCATCATATTGAAGATTTCATTGTACAAGTTCCCAAATAGAGCCCTATAAAAATGTGATCACTGCTCAATCTAAGCTATTTTTGGGGTCCAGCATAACTTTAAGGGATATCAGTATGAAGCACAGTATCAGAAAGTATCTTTACGAATCTGGCATCATTTCCATGTATTTTTTTTGGCAAAGTAGAGTTTGGAAGTAGAATTCAGCTGATCATTGGATGTAGATTAAACTGCTTTCCTTCCTAGTCAGTAGGAAAAGTTATGCAGCTGTTTCGAGGGCAGCTGTATAAATTCAAGTAAATCACAGAAAAAGCTTTTTATTCATTATAATATGGCTTGGGGCAAAATGAGACTGAAGTTATTAAAATGTAACTAAAAGCTAGCCACAGTAAAACATATTGAAGTCAAGATTAAAAGCACATACACAGTATGAGCTCTTAGTGTGGATGATAGAACTTAGGAGAAAAAACTATTTCCTCAGTGAAAAACCAAAATTCCTGAAGTCTCTGTTCATGTCACCAAACTGGGTTCTGGAATTTGAAAACTGACATTGAATGTCTGCCAACATCATTTCAAAGGCAAGAGAATCAGCCCAGTAATTTGCACCTACAGAAACAATAATAATAGCATGTTTTTTCAACCATTACCTTGATAACTTTTTTAAAAGCTTCAGACAGCACCCCTTTTCACTCACAGGGGTTGAACAGTTTAGAAAATCCAACAGTTGGCCAGGATAAACCTTTATCTTCATTTAGCCATTGTTACTTGTATTTTTGTAGCCTTTTGGTAGCAGGAGGTCACATTTCCACGAAGATAAATTCCTTATTAGACCCAACCATGGTCTGAGGTCATTGCATATCTCTGCCAGGACAGACTTAGAAGTGACAGTGAATAGGAAGTTTTTGTGTTGTATTGTCCTGGTTTACAGCAGCTGGAGCCAGACAGCGTTAGGACCAATATCAGCATGGGCTAAAGCAGGCATATCTTTCTAGTTGCTCATCGCACAACAAAGAGTAAATAAACACTGTCCTCCATCTAGACTGACCTGTCAACCCAATTAGGCAGGAGAACGTCCTAATGCACCTTGTCTCCTATATCTTCACCTCGAGTTTCTGCTGCTCATATACTTGGGGTGATTTCAGACAGACGTGGCTGTATTTAAACACGGTTTCACAGCTGGTAGGGGTCAGGTCTGCTGTGTCAACACTAATCCTTCCTGTCTACTATCAGCTAGTTTGACATTTGATTTGTGTCAAGTTTCTGTGTCCACTGGAAGCCAAATATCACAGCTCTGAGATAACACTTTGCCCCACCTTCCTCCAGCCACTGAACAATTTTGAATTTTCACTACTCAAACTGTGAATCAAGGGGACTGGGAGTTAATGAAGCAAAGACGCATATGCCTGGGAAATTATGCTAGAACAGACATCATTTGCTTCATAAATCCAGTATTTTCAGCAGTAGCTATAAAAGAATTCAACAGAATGCTATTATGTTCAAAATCCAAACCCTAAGAATTAGAAGCCTGATATTTGAGCATCTCACTGAAATGCACTCTTTGCTCTTTCCAGTGCAATGGAGTAGATCTAGCATAACACTGAGGTGTTTACACATCCGAAAATCTGACATTAAAAAAAAGGCCAGCCGCTCAAAGTACAGAATATCTTAATGTTCATGTCAGACTTGTTCTAAATGAATCCAAAGTCTCCTCTCACCCCTTCCAGCTCTGCTGAATAGTTTGTTATGATTCTGCGATAAAGATCAGCATCTACTGAAAGATAAGCCAGGACCACCACTAATTTGGGCCTTCAAAGCATGCTGAACTGCATTATACCACAGTGTGAAAGGATTTGCCTGTCAGGAAGGTGCCAGCTCTTGTCACAAGGCTGTTCCTCGACAGTACTAGTCAAGGATTTTCCCAGGAGCCCTAATAGCTGTAGGATGAGTCTCTAATTGTACGCTGTACAATAAATGATGTATATGGTCCATAGTTCTGGCATGCACAGTGATGAGCTACGTCACATTACACCTAAGTAAGCTGCCCAAATCACTGGCATGTTTCCTGTACATGTATAATTTTAGGGAGAAAATGTAGTACAACATCTCTGACAATTAAGACAATTTGTACCTTAACAAAAAAGGAGAAAATAAGAAGAGAAAGTACATTTATGCCTAGATGCAAATTCATGCAGCCTAAGCCATCACCTAAGCTAAGAATATTGTTCACGGTACAACAGCCCCCTTCTGTTTTGGCATATACTATGTATGACACATACAAAATTAAAATCAAGACTTTTGCCTCAAGGAAAAGATTTTTAAAAATTCATATTTGTGATAAAAAAAATCAAAACCTTCTAATTTGTGTTATCACAACCATCAGTTTGAAAGTACTTTTGTCTTAGTTTTAAGCATATGAGCAAAAGTAACACTACAATATACATGTGCATGTGTATTTGACATAGTCCCTATGGATACAACTATATACTATATGCCATTCAAAGTTTAAATATATTAGCATTTCATGTTTTCTATTTCTTTTTTGTAAATAAGCACCTGGAATGGGAAGCTTTCCTTTGAATAATTAATAATATCAACCTGTATCTAAATTTTCTTTGTTATGTGCAGAACTATTACTTAGTCGTCATACCTGCTGGCAAATATGTGGATAAGGGTAATAAAAATGTCCACATCTCTCTTTAGGATACTGAATCAAAGGTCAACAGCTGAGGTCAAGCAAGACTCTTCCAGGAGTGGTTGGAAAACAGTGAGAACTAGAGGGAACTTCAAGTCTGTCTCACATTCTTTATTTGGAATAGGAAATCATCTCTGTCATGTAAGAAACAGAACATGATTTCCCCAGGGAGGTGGTTGAGTCACCATCCCTGGATGTGTTTGAAAACTGTTTGGATGTGGTGCTCAGGGACATGATTTAGTGAAGGGTTGTTAGGGTAGAATGGTTACGTCGTGGTTGGACTTGATGATCTTTAAGGTCTTTTCCAATCTGAGCAATTCTATGATTCTATGATTCTCTTCCCTCTCCTTGAAAGCAAGAAGAGAGAGTTCGAGCTGGAGCAGGAGTCTTCCTATTTGCAGGATTGCTCCTGGGGCAGGATGGCTGTACATTACCTATTGCTTCCAGCCTAGTCATGACCAACTTTGTTTTTTTTTTTTTTATTTTAATTTGCTCACTCAGATGGGCAACCCAAGAGCCAGCTCCAAAGAACTGTGCTATTTCAAGAAGAAATAAGACAGACGGAACTGAACTTGGCAAGGAATGTTAAAAACAACAAGAAGGGATTATATAGGTACATGGGCCAAAAGAGGCAGGCCAAAGAGAGCGAACCTCCTTTGGTAAATGAGAAAGGAGAACTGGCTACGACAGATATGGAGAAGGCTGAGGTGCTAAATGAGTTTTTTTTGCCTTGGTCTTCACTGGCAACCAGGATTCTCGTATTTCTCACATCCCTGAAGCTTGCATCCCTGAGTCTCTAGGTGAGAACTGGGGAGTAAACTCCCCTCTCCCCCACTGTAAGAGCAGAGCAAGTCCAAGACCACCTTATGAGACTGAATGTATACAAGTCTATGGGGCCAGATGACATGCATCCCAGGGTCCTAAAGGAGCTGGCTGATGTGGTTGTTGAGCCGCTCTCCATCATATTTGAAAAGTTGCAGTTGTCAGGCAAAGTCCACAGGGACTGGAAAAAAGGAAACGTCACTCCCATTTACAAGAAAGGTGTCCCGCAGGGGTCTGTCTTGGGACTGGTGCTCTTCAACAACTTCATCAGTGACAGGCTCAAGCGCATCCTCAGCAAGTTTGCTGATGACACCAAGCTGAGTGGTATGGTTGACACATTAGAAGGAAGGCACACCATCCAGAGGGACTTTGACAAACTCAGAAGGTGGGCCCATTGGAACCTAACGAGGTTCAACATAGCAAAGTGCAAGGTGTTGCTCTTGGGTTGGAGTAATCTCAGATATGTATACAGTCTGGGAGAAGAACTTCTTGAGAATAGTCACTGGGAGAAGGACCTGGGGGTCCTGGTGGATGAACAACTGAACATGAGCCAGTAGTGTGCTCTTCAGCTTGGAAAGCCAATAGTATCCTGGGCTCTATGAGAAGAGGGGTGGCCAGCAGGGACAGGGCGGTGATTGTCCCTCTCTACTGCCCTCATTAGGCCCCATCTGGAGTACTGCATCCAGGTCTGGGGCCCCCAACACAGGAAAGTTGTGGAGCTTTTGGAGAGGGTTCAGAGGAGGGCCATGAAGATGATCAGAGGGCTGGCGCACCTCCTCTGCAAGGATAGGTTGAGGGAGCTGGGCTTGTTCAGCCTGGAGAAGAGAAGGCTGTGAGGAGAACTTACTGCAGGCTTCCAGTATTTAAAAGAGGATTTTAAAAGGAGAGAAATCAACTTTTTACAAGGGTAGACAGTGATAGGACAAGGGAGAATGGTTTTAAGCCATTTTCAAGGATGGAATGTTTAGACTGGAAATCAGGGGGAAGTTCTTTACAGAGAGAATGGTGAGGTGCTGGAACAGGCTGCCTAGAGAGTCTGCGGATGTTTTGTCTCTGGAGGTGTTCAAGAAGGGGGTTGGAACTTGAAGATCCTTGGAATCCCTTCCAACCCAAGCCATTCTATAATTCTATGATTCTGAGACAACACACATAAGAAAACAATAAGCAAAGGCCACTGAACAATGCTATGGAACATGATTCAACTTGCATAACAGTGCCACATGGTGGAAAGTGCAAATTTCAACATTATCTCTGGGAAGCACATCTACTATGCACATAAACAAGAGTGTTATTTGGGATATTTCATACAATGTGCTAACACTGAACAGAGGCTTTCAGGTAGACTGTGACTCCAATCTGCTTAAGTCATAAGTTTTCACTGAAAATATTTTGTCCACTTGCTTGTCAATTGCTGGTGTTCTTCATTACAGCTGTTAACACACAACAGAGAACATAATTATTTGACCAGAATGGACTTGTCCCTATTCTAGAGTGGTTAACAAACAATGTTCCTTGACTCTTTTATGAGCAGTTCAGAATTTCTTGGGGTTTTCCAGCTGCTTTTAGATCACTCGTTAAACTAAGTCGCAATTCAGCCTACCCAGCCTCTTTTCTCAGTCAGGAACTGAAGCACATGGCTTGTGGTTGCAGTAAATTAATAAAGGGGTGAAAAAAGTAAACAGAAGGGACTTTTCACATGTGTTCTGGAACACTGCAAATCTGTCCACCATCTAGTTCATCTGTAGCACACCATTCTTTTGCCAGCCATTCTTGTGTTCACTTGCTATATAACACTATTCTTCCCAACACCACAACTTGTATTTTTAACGAGTTATCTGAATTTCAGGAGGCCAGATACTGATGATGTAAGCTGGTGTCACTCCACTTAATTATTAAATTATTAAATCAGCACCAGAGCTGCTTCTATAATACGCAGTTTGCTCCAAAAATAATGTCTCCTATTTATTTCCATGGAAACGACAACAGATACAAAGAGCTCAATAACACTACTTGATAGAGCAAACTCTTATCTACAAAACACTATTTTTCAGTGTAGTCACCACTATTAGCTGATTTGCACAGATGAGCTGATCAAGACACTCATCATTTCATGGTGTAACAGCTGTGCATGGCCATTCAGAATGTTGCTTGTCTTTCACCTCAGTGTCACCACTGCTGAAACACACCACTCACCATCTCACTGTACTCACATCCACTGTTTGGTCTCCATAAACATTCAGCAAATGCCAATGAATGTCAACGGGGGCCATTTTTTCTGCATGGAGTAATTCAGTACCACACTTCTGCTCCATGTGTACTTCCATGTCAGACACCACTGTGTAAGTCTTACACAGTTCCCCTCTGCTGTCATCTATCACATGGCAATAAAATGTAATGGAATACCGATGGGAAGGTTCAGTCTCTACTGCCATACTACTAACATCCATCTCTGATGTTGTCAGCCAACACATTAAAATAGGAGGCATTACTTTCAGAGCAGCCCTTTACATATTTAAATGCATGATGAATTCCTTACTTGTAATGTATATAGCCTTAAGCCATAATTATTACATCTATTTGTACGGAAGTATTTCTACATTTTTCCATTATCCACCTTTATGCAACTATGTAATAAAAAATGCTCAGGGAAGTATCTTTGCCATAGAAAAAATAACTGAATTTCATTACTTAATATACTTTAATTAAGTATATCACAAGCTAGTCACAAAATTCTTATCTTGTGAAAAGATAATACAGCATTATAAATTCTTAAAATGTATTATTTTTCGAAAGATTCCCACTAAGATCCAGGATTTCCTGAAACAAGCAAAAAAGCCAGTATTGTGTTTGTAAACTATATCCTCATCACTATCTTTTGTGAGCACAAAAGCCTTTCTTTTTCTTTTGTGGTGTGGCTGTGAGTTTCTTCATAATTATCTGTGGAATATCCCTAGAAACCACTTTTCATTCATTTCCTCAGGCTCGAGGAGTGTGAGCAGAACTGACAAATTTCAGAAACACCCTAAGAAGAAGCACAGCTCTTCTTCACTACTTGGCAAAGGTTGGGTCAGTTTGTGGTTCACATAGCCCGAGAAATCATTCAAAATTACAGTGCTTAAGAGTCACGTTTCAGCAGAGGATATCTACAAGGCTATAAAACTGGTTTTCCCACAGTCCATGAATCCAAAACTTAAAGCTTCGGGTACTCTCAACTTCAGCTTTTCTACAGCTGAGCAACGTTGCAACCAGCCACTGGGGTGTGTATGGAAGGACGTGACCCTACTTCTTCCTCACTGTGATTTTCAGTAAGGGAAACTAATCATCATCTGTCTGAAGTTACAAGAATACATTGGGGATGTCTTACAGCTTATAAATAAACGGCCTTGCTGCGGTTCTTTAAAATCTTTCCAGCTCTGCCAGCCTCTTGGATGCTCAGGTCTGCATGTTCTCAGATACCTTCTCTAAGCAAAGTATGAGATCAGGAACCAGGACTCAATCCAAAAGCCCACAGAAACCTATGGAAACTATACCACTCATACTTTGCAATTAGCATTGGAAACCAAATCTTCCTCCAAATGCACCTGAAGTATATCCACAGCCAAGTACTTAAGTAGCTTAAAACCATAGGTGTCCACTTATTCATATCCCACGCATTTAACATAACATCACAAGATCCTCTCGTCATCCAAGACATGACTTAAACAGATGATAATTGTTGGCAGCAAAAGCACGTATTATGGTCATGCCCAAAATTCATGTTTGTTGTGCCAAGGGCTACATATAATTAATTTGTGATGTGTAATTTGTCCCATAGACATTATTGTTCCTTTTCCTCAACTGTTCTTTAGGGTTAGCCACTATGCCATGCCTAAAAATAGTATTTGTTGACAGGTTTATAATGCACAAAGGCTGCTCCAAATCTATACCAATCATTTACTCTAGTAGAGAATGTACCCAAACTTCTCCAATTACTAGAAAATGATTGCTTCATAAACCACAAAAAATCATTTGAAGGAAAACAAATGAAAGAACTTGCTGTTGATAACTTTAAGTTAAGCAATCCCTGCATACCTTTAAATGTGCTTTTTAAGCTTTTCACATACATCCTCTTCTGCATGTTTTATCAGCAATTCACTCTATGCAGCCACACTGCAGAGTCATTTCTGAGACTAAGAGCTATCTGCGCATGCCAGTCCATAAACTTACTATGGTCACAAAAGGAAAAAGAAAACAAAGGCTATGACAGCTAAAAATAATGAAGGCAAAATTGTGATGATGAAAATACAAAGGCTTCTAGAAAATTAAGCCATCATGTTTAATTTATCCCTGGGAGCCAAGGGCTGAAAAGCTGCACAAGTACAACAAGCAGGCATCCATTTTAGTAAGGCTCCAAAAGGAGTCACAGATCTCTGCTGGTGTTAGGAACATCTGAGTTTGTCATAATCATGAATGCTAATGTGAGTTTTGTAGTGGTTATTAGGCCTTATGTTTTGAAACTCAAGCCAGACAGTAACTGCAGGGAATCTCTAAGATGATCTAATAGTGGGAAACAGGTCATCCCACATTTTGCAATTGGGAACCTCCAGACCTTTTGCTACAGTATTTGGTTATTAGTTAAGTATGACGTAGTTCTTCTATCCATAGCACTCAAGGGGGAAAAAATTGAAAGGGTTCTGGGCACATCTGATCTGAGCCAGGAATATGCATATGCAATCGCAGTGGTGAGGTGAATTGAATCTCCTTAGCCATAAATGTTTCTGTGAAGCACAATTGAATGCAAAGAGAGAGGCAAAATAAATAAATAAATAAATAAATAAATAAATAAATAATAAAAATGAAATGAAATGAAATGAAATAAAATAAAATAAAATGGGGAAGTCTCCTATAAGAAAAGAATGTTTCTTTTGTCTGTTTCAGCATTGATTTTATTCTGATTAGCACATGCACTTTTAATGTCCTCTTTTTAGCTCTATACTTTTCTCTGTAGAAGGGAGCAAAAAAATGAGCAGGAAGATATCCACATCTTGAGTTAAAAAAATGATGTGAGAGAGTTATGACCTTAAATTTCAAATTGAGACATTTTTTAAACCTTTCACAGAGAGGCTTTCCTGGCTTCCCTCTTTTGCTCTCTCAAACTTTAACTAAGGGCAGCAATAAAAAGGTGCTAAAGGATAATGAGACATGAATCTTTCACAGAGGCACAAAATAAGGTACTTACAGGTACATGCATACTTTCAGTTGTCCCATGAAGGGGGTTGTTAAATTGCTACAGGCTCCAAATTCACTAATTTATGGTAATGGAAAGCTATACAATTTGCTCCTGAAATGCTGTTTGAAGTGATTGATAAAGCTTTAGTCTGTCTGAACACATACAGTAGATAGATTTAGTGTCTGGCTTATCTGTCTGGTCCTGAGTGTTCATCAGTCAACCCAGCTAACAAGATAAAACTCAGGATTGTGGTCAGCAAGTTCATATTCATCTAAAAATATGGGGTCTGTAGCGAGCTCTTTCACACAAAGAAAGCACTCTGAGTTTGTTTAATGCTTGCTTACCCCTACTAATGCTCTCCAGCTAGGAAAGGAAAAAGCTGTGGACTTGAGAAGCAAAATGACCTTTTGCATTTACTTCCCCTTTCAATTACTTTTTAGCATTACCTGAAGTCACAACTGCTGAAACCCATTAACAAAATCATTTTACAGTGCCAGAAATCTCAATAGCTCATAAAATTGTATTTTGAACCACATTAAATTTTGCACAAATGTGATTTAATGACTTTTAATCAAAATACTGCTGTTTTCTATGTGGCTCTCTGCCTTCCATCTTGGTGCACAAAACAGCTTCAAAGTAAAGGCTCAGCTCATAAAGGTGAAGTGAGGAAGGAAGTGTGGGGTGCAGAAGATCTAGGCACCAGCCCTAGCTGGTGTAAAGCAGCACAATGCCACAGCTCTCATATGAAATGCCAGTTACCAGAGCTAAAGAATCTGAAGGAATGTATCTAGAATGGTGGCTTCACAAGTAATTACACAAACACAATCTCACCAATTTAAAGGAGGTGACTATCAATATTTTCGTAGGTTAAAAAAAAAAGTGATTAAAGTTGGATTCCAAGGTAAAGAAAATTTAGAGAATGTACTGTGGAACATATTGGGAGTTCAGCACAAGATGAGCCTATTCTGAAAGATCAGCTTCTGCCCTCCCTACTATTCACAGGGGAAAAAAAAGGGGGATCAATGAACTCCAAACCCTTTGCTGTTAATCCGTGCTGAGTTTCAGAAAAGCCTGTGGAAGGACAAGATCTGAAAAGGTATTCACAATAAAAGAGGCAATGGACACAAAAGTATATGCTGCTAATTAAAAACTTAAAATTATATCACAATGACTTTAAATGAGAATGATCTCAGTCTAATCACATAATGCTTTCTTTTGTGCTCTAGGTCACACCGTCACTCAGATGCAGCATTCAGGAAGCACATTTCATTAGACTAAATAAAGCTTCAATCATGTGTAAAATTTCCAACTTGAATAGGCAGCCACCATATCATTCATCAGTCTAGATGTATTTAATGGGTGTAATTTTTTCCTCATATTTCTGTGTGTTGATTGTTTCATTTCCATTACAGAAGTCTATCAAGATTTCTCCTTTTGCTGTTCTTTTGGTCAGGACAAACAACATATTCTAAGATGTACTCCAAATACAATCCTTTTTGCTTGTCAAAAATTGGGTGATTGAGATAAATTTAATCCAAGAGACAGAGGGAAATAACAACACAAAGAAAACACCCCCTTCCTCCCCACCAGGAATCAGATTATATTCCTCAAACTTGCATGTCTTGCAATAAATTAATTATGCTTAACCAAAAACAAATTGAGCAGCCTTGTTCAAACACAACAGCCCCCTGTGGGTTCTGCCAGTTTCTACAGTTGAATGCAAAAGGATTATTTTAAACATGAGAGTCTAAAGCCAAATATAAGCCCTTCACTGTCCCTTCCTCCCTCTCCCTTCTGCATTGATATCTGTGACTAAGGAGGTAAAATAACAAAACCTTCCAAACTTTTATTTTTCCAGGAATAGAATGAAATTATAACACAAGGAAGATTTGCAAAATCATCAGGAAGAAAATGTAGCACACTGAGTAGTCTTCCAACATTCAGTCTTAGCTTTCTAGCTCAGTTTAAAAAGACAAAATATATTCTTCTAAAATCTCAGTTTTATGATTTGGATGCATAGTTACCCTGCTTATCTGAGACAAAATTATCACCTTAAGCACAGTTCTAGGCTATGTACATGTTCAGAGTTTCAGCACCAATAATATAACTGAGTAGAGTTTTTTTTGCCCAGGATACTCTTCCCCCTGCCCCATTTATTCCTTTGTTTGCCTCCACGGAGGGTAGAAATGCAAAACATCACACTGGGACTGGACCAGATAGCCATACTAAGCCCCCATCCCTTTGACCAGCCTAAACCTTTCCTGGGTTTACTCCTTTTAACTTCCCTTCTCTTTATGTGCATTTCATCCATCTGTTGTTTTCTCTTGTGACCTGGGCCCCAAACCTGTAATGAGATCTGTTCTGGTGCACCAGGCTCAGCAGCATCAAACAACAACATCCATTTCAGAAAACCATGAGCCTGACTGGGCCCCAAAATGTTGTAGCCTCATTCTTATTGGCAGCACAGACAAGTTAAAAGCTGGATGAAACACAAAGAACCTTATACTTACCTTTTCTGTTCACTGAACATGTTTCAGAATCCTGGATTAAGCAAACAGATGGGACAAGGGATTTATCCACCAAATATTGCAGCTGAAATTGTGGCAGTCTCCCTGCTAGCGGTTTGAAGCCCATGGCATAGAGACCTGAAAAAACAAACATAAAAATAGTGATTGAACATTTCTTTTTTATAACAGTTTCCAGCAGAGACTAATTATTTTGGTTATCATGATTATTTTTGAGAGTTGGAATAGCATAGGAGGAGAATAGCTGTCAGAGCCAGTGAAGACAGCGTAAAGATTCTTTTCTTATGGGGAAGATTAAAAAATATACTGACACATTTATTAGGGGAAAAATGCATCACAGGAAGTTAATTTGGTTACATTAGAAATCGGAAGAAATTCTGGCAAGAATACTTATAACCTGAACTAGGATACAAACTCACTCACTCACTAAAACTTACTCTACAGGGCCACTGCTATTGCCAGGACAATTATCTATGGTTCAGATAGCTTTTGTGATAATAAAGCTACTCATCCTTTTGACACATAACCTAATTTTTGTTCAAGCCAATGGCAAGACTCTGGTGGCTTCAGCTGATGTTGAATTGGAGAACTTTGTTTAACACCCAGAAGAGAAAGTGAAGTAAGAAAAGTCAGAATCCTTCTCCAGGGAGCAAAGGGAGGCTGGAACTAATTTTCAGCTCTACCAAAAGGTTTCTGAGTAACCTCCTGCCAACTCTTAATTTTCTCTGGCCAAGAAGCTCAAATATATTTTAAACACCTAATGAACTTTATAGACCAGTGCCTTCGAGCCTTAATTCCCATAAATAAAACGCAATAGTACCTGGGAATCTTTTCAGCGCGAGAATTTTTAAACAGTCATAACAATCACTTTTTCTCTCTTGTGACAAAGTGGGAGTAGGTATGAAACTTTCTTCATCCATAGCATAAAGTATCACTGTGGACAAGAGTAAGAACTCCTATCAGAGAAATACTGCAGAAGGGATTCGATGAAAACCAATGTGAAAAAAATATCTCAAACTTTCATATTTCAGATTCTTTACATTGTATATAAAGAAAAACAGATAAGAACATGCTCTTTAAAGGGAAGTCTACATCTTTCTTTATAAGATGACTGTGCTACAGATTCATATGCATTTGATGGAGCACTGAAAATAGAAATAAGCTGTGGCCCCATAGGTACATAGGATTTGTACCAGGTATCTCAGCAGGAACCCTTCCTTATATTCCAAACCATCAAACACTTTGCTTGCCTATGTTCCCACATCTTTTGTATCTGTTAAGGCGCTAGGAATCTCTCACCCAAAGAGCTGTGTTCTGTAATGAAGACACAGTGGAGGATCTGGGGGTCAGGACCCAGGCACAGTCTTGGCATGATGTGGGCTGACCAGAAGAAGCACATGGGACCAGAGAATTTCCCTCTCAAGAGCTGCCCAAAAATAGCTGCTTTCCTCCTTAACTCAGTATATATTGATATTTTTTTCTACACTAATTTTTGTATGATAGCATCTACAAGCTGCAATCATATCTGAGGTTTTACAGCTTACTGCCTTTGGACAGAGAGATAAAGGAACTGAACACAGTGCTATAGATTTCCAGTTTGGATGTTTCAGATAGATACTAATGTCTTCTGGGGACAATCTTTGCTGAGTACAGCCATTTCCCAAAGGCTAACAAGAATGCTATCATTTACTTCGGCGGGTGCAAGATCAAATCCAGCATTATCATGGATGTATTTCCCAACATATTCTACCCGATAAAAATATTTCAGCTCTCAAAGGGGAGTCAGAAATGAGAAAGTCAGCGGAGTTTATAAACACAGTCCAAACGCAAGAGAGCTCAGCTTCAGACCCTGCCTCAAATTCTCTGCTCATCTGTTTCTCTCATTATGCCCAGCAGATACAAAACAGTTTTGCTCATCTTGAAGAGGGTTAATACAAGCTGGAAGTTATTTACAGTTAATAGCAGTGGAAAAATTGCAGAGCAGCTTGGTCTAGTATCTAATAATAAAAAATAGTTTCTTGTAAAGAGACTTAAGGGCAGAGACTCTCCAAGTTCTTCACGTTTTTTACATTTTTTTCTTCAAGAAATAGAACAAAATGCCAGTAATCCTAGCATTTGGGGATAAAGTTTTCCATAGCTTTCTGGTGACCTTGACAAAAAGGAAATCAATGACTGGTAATCACAAGCAAAAAAAAGCTGTCACCAGTTCATCAGTGCTGTGGTATTTCCAGGTTTTTGACTAGCATGTTTAGTGAGAAATAATGTTAGTCTATTTTAAGTGTGCAAAGACATTGCTGAGAGTAGTGGCGTACTGTTAGATCGATTTTATTTCTTTGAAATCCTGAAAGGCAACTCCCAAAATAAAATTCAGGAAATTATATAGAGGTGTCTATAAGGTAAGACTAATACAAAAAAAAATAAATCTGAATTCAAGCAAGTCAGTTATTGCAAGAAGTCTCAGCGTCATTGTGCCCACTAATGCTGTGCTTAAGTGTTTGAGATAATCTTGCATCATTAAAAAAAAACACCACCACCCACACAAAAAAACAGCCTTCAGTTCTCTTGAGTTCAAGAACGCTAAGACAACACTGAAAATCAGGTGATACTTCCTAGGAAGTCTGTTTTAGAAACACATTTCAGCTACCTTCAAGGTTTCAGCTGACAAATTCTTGTAAAAGAATCTGAGCCTATGCTCAACAGTCAATCCAGAGAGAAAGCTATTTACTCCGGTACAAGTTAGACATCATTTTAAATCAAATCTTTGCAAGTATTTATGTGTCTCTTTCCCACTGAAATCGAGAGTCTGCGCTTTTATCTTTTACATCATTGATTATTTAGGTCAAAGAAGTCATAAGGGTGGGAGAAAAAGAAGCCTATCTCAAAAGGTCTAGTTTCTAGAAGTACTGTTAACCTAACAGCCAACTGCGCTACTCTTTGAGATCACTGATCTTTATTTTTGTCAAATTAAAATATTTATGACTTGACCCAGAGGGCAGCAAACTAAGCTAAGGGCAGGCATCCCTTAGCTCTATTACTGTGGTGTTCCTGGCAGTAGGAGAAACAGAAAAAGTTATTTGATATGACAACAGCACTTAGAGCACTGCCACTGAGAACATTACGGGCAAGTGGTGACTGAAAGCATTTCTCCAGCTGAGATCCCAGTCTCTCAGTGCACATTTGCACAGCACCTTTGTTTCATCAAAGGCCTCAGAACACAACAGTCACGACAGAGAATGAGGCTGCAAGCCATGGACAAAACGCAGTTTAGGTCCAAATGACAGTGATGTTTTTGCATGCCTACAAACTTCATCCCGCTCTTAAAATTTCATCACAGAGACAACATGTCTGCAGTCAATTATACCCAAATGTTGATAACAATGGTATGGAGCTGCCGCATTTTGACATTTCCAAAACATCTGGCCATGTAATTAACAAATGGTAGGTTTGTCTTTTTTCCCTCTTGTTCTGATTGTTTTTATTTCTCGTTATCAAATAGTTTGGAGGAAGTTAGTTTATGAAAAACATGTAGGGTAGGCCCTTCTCTGAAAAATTCCCACTGCTCTGACTTCAAGACTAATAAAAATGCTTTATTGTTTCTTCTGTTGATTCTCCTAACTGGTCAGCAAACCCCCAGGGCACAGCTAGTGCAACAAGCAAGGGAGAGCTCACAGAGTAGTGAGTACAGAATAAAGGAAGGATTCTGTCTCTGGCTATGGACAGTATTTTACACCACAGGTGGACGTTGTATCTTCCTTCCAACTTCAAATGGGGAAGGGATCCCTCGTGTTTTTGATGCAAGTTCACCAAGTTCAGTGGGAATGTTCCCATTAGTTTCACACTCTGAGCACACTCAGCGTCAATAGAGGAGGGAGAAGGGCACAAAGCATGCAAAGGTACGCTTAAGGGTAAGAAAATACCCACTGTGCTTCACTCCGTCAAATCAAAATTAAAACCATCATTCTGAAAAAGGCTAAAAGAAATGTTGCTTTTACCTGTGTTCTTATCTGTTATCACATTTTTAAAACTTGCATAAAATGTGCTAAAATTCTCAAGATGTGGGAACACAGCAATAACAAACTTGCTTTTAGGACTCTGAATAAAATCCTGGCCTGTCTGAAGGTAACAGAAACTTTTTATTGATTTCTATGAAGTCAGAATTTCAGCTCCTGAGAAGAAACTGCAATTCCAATTTGAAAGCAAAATCTGTCAAGAAAACTGGCACAAAACCATAACTAAACAAAGTACACAAGGGATTTCAAATGAGATTAGAAGCATTGTTTTGACCCTGTGGCTTTCAGAGGGGTGTGAGAAAAACACAGCAACACAGCACAAGAAGCTTTTGCAAACCAGGCAACTGAAACAGACAGTTCAAAGAATTGGAAAAGAAAGTCTAAACGGAAACGGAGTGAAAGGAAAATACAGCTCCATCTAGGGTGAAAGGAATGAGGACCAATAATCATTGGGATTCAGCTTTGTTTCTGTGGTAGGTGCTCTGAAATCCACGTTGGAGGAGCAGACAGAAAGGTCATGGAAGTCAGAATTATTATATGAGAAAGGAAGTGAGAAACAATGGGCTTAGAGAAGTCATGACAACTGAAGGATTGGTGGTCTTCAGCTCAAAAGAATGGGTGGCCTTTATTGATGGGCTCTTTCTATGGAGATGAATTACTGTGTGCAATATCTGTACAGACCAGAAGTACTCTGGTGACAGACTTGCTGAGTTATTTGCTGTGGATGAACTATCTAAGGATTCTTTCCTGATTCTGATTTTGAACAAGTCTAATTACTGTTGTAACATGTATTACAAACCCCAGTCCAACAAAGCATATACATATGGTTCTTAACTACAGCCACATGAGGAGGCTCTCCAGCCTCAGTGGGACTACAGACACACTTAGCTTGAGCAGAAGGTTATGCTTCACAAAGAACAAGATTCACCCGACTAAACACCCGAGCAAAGAAGACGTGATAAACATGCAGAGGCAGCAGTTTCACAAGCAATCCTGAGTGTCTGCTGTCAGTTATTCTGTAGTGCTGGCCACTGCTCTGTGACTTCGTTTCCCTTCCCATCGCATACTTTTCCCACTTTATTTACTAAGATTTACAGCTCTTTAGAGCAATGCGGTCTGCTTCTTGCATCTGTACTTCATCTACCACAAAGGAGCCTTGATGTGCCATAACCTAATTAAGTGGGGGGTTCCCAAACTGCATATTACTCTTTGTGGTTTGTGCCTGATCACTGAATACCTACTCCCTTTATGACTGAGTTGCAAGCGGTGAGTAAGGAAGTGAGAACTGGTGTTAGGGAATTTTTTTCCATGTACTGATAGCATTAATCATGTGAGGATACTCCTCCAGAAGCAATGTGAGCAAATCCTCCTGCATCCATTTTCACAAGAACAACTGAGGCAGGAAACGAGGCTGAAACATTTGCTGAGAAATTCAGAGGTGCAGTTGCAGTAAATGTCCTGCTGCAATAAGACACAAGTGAATGGGATAGAAATACTTGTTTTCTTCAGGTTCCGCTTGTTTGATAGAACTGGTCATAGGTGGGAAAACATGCCTTGTTCCTCTGTGCAGAACAAAATTAATTGCAACTCAGAAAAAAAGAAAACAGACAAGCACTGGGAGATTTCTGTTAGAGGAGACATTTTGAAGGACAAAACTGTGGGAATCTGTGGGTGTGGAGTATGCTGAGGTTTGAACTTGGGAACTGTGAATGTAATCTTGACATCCAGAACTAGTAATGTGCAGAAAGAGCCAACACCACAGACCACCTAATCTCTGAAAAGTTCGAGTTGGAGCTATCGCCTACAGCAACTACAATCCCTCCCCATGCCACCACATCTCACAGTTCTCAGTCTGACTTATGTTCAGACTTACGATTATCTCTCTCATTATCCATAAGGACCAATTTTGTTTATTTCTATACCTCCTGCAACTCTGAATCCATGGTTAGCAACAAGGCAATAAGATGGAGACAAGTGCTTTTTTCCATCCCTTGTCTCCCCCTCCCCCCCCCAACTTCTTTTTTTGGTCAGGAAATGCCAGCCCTTGTGAGTCTCAGAGAAAATGAATGGGAAACTTGCAAATTCCTGTAAACACCCACAAACTTTCTCATGATCTCTTGTTACTTTTCAATGGACAGTCCTTTGCAACTCCAAGAAGCCCAGGCTGCTGAATACAGCAACCATTGTGCCAGCCTCAGAAATGTGTGCTTGTCTTACAAGGCACATGCCCACACCACCTGGAGCTGGGCAAGCACACAATTACTTCAGCCTAACAGAGAAACTCTGACTGTTTAAAAAAGAAAAAAAGAAAGAAAAAGACAAACACACAAGCACTGACTTGTTGAGCAATAGCTTTTAAAAGACAATCCTCTCAATCACAGCAAAGCACAGACTGCTCCAGGCTTGTGCTGCTAGTCATTGAGATGGTCCTGTTAGAGGTTTACTGGAGGATCGAGCTTAGACTACTTAAATAGTCAAGTCTCCAGCAATTCTTAAAAATAATATCACCAAGCCCTCTTATACTTGGCACCGAAGGAACTTAAATCATATCACTGTGGAAGAGCATCATGATACAGTTTCACGCAGTGACTCAGACATCAATCCCACAACTCCCAGCTCTGCCAAGTGCCCATTTGAGAAAGACACCACAGCTTGACTGGAATACAGAAGAATGGGTGAAACCACAGTGGGAAATCTAGCAGTGGATTTCATTTGCAAGTTTCAAAAAAATGTCCAAGAATTATTGGAGAATAGCACTGACAGATCATCATGCCTGGAACAGTTCAAGGGAACCAGGTAAAAAAAAAAAAGCAACGATGAAACCAGTCCTACATGAGCAGCCCCAAATCCCACAAACCTAGCCAGATGACCCCAAGATGCCCTTGCAGACTCATCTGCAGTTCAGCAGCAGCCAGAACGAGGAGGAAACTGGGGGCCTTATTACAGACCAGCCAAAGCAAAACAAACCAATGAGTTGGTCATCACTGCCAAAAGCTGCTTTCACACGTCAGGAATCCTGGTCATGCAGCTGCCTCACTTGCCCCTCATTCGCCCACATCCGCTGAGTTTACAAATGAATACATTAGAGGGCATCATTTTCTATTTTATTTGCCAGGGCAAAAGATGGTAACAAAAGGAGGCTACGAGTGAACGAATGTGCCATTGCTCCCTTTGTTTTTTTTTTGTTACTGTCACATCTTTGCATTTAAAAATAGAACTTGAATTTTAAAATAAACAAAGGATAATATGGAGGTTCCTGTGTAAACAAAGGATTGTACATGCGGTGATATGATACGTAACTTTGTGATCAGGAAAATTCTCATTCAGCTGGTCTAATCAACCAGAACAAACTTGCATTCAGTAAGCTTTGATTATAATTACATCTAATTGATTCTTTTTCCTTCTTATTTCCTTTTTTTTTTTTTTTTTTTTTTTTTTAGCATGTGGTTTTGTGGTGATGCATCAACAGTAATTCTCAACACTAGAATGTACGTTAGGGACTCGAGAATAGGAAATGGAAAGAACCCTATGAGTAACCATCTCATACCCATTATGTTGTATACTTTCTACTTATTCCCATTAGAGAAATGCTCAGATGAACGGGAACAGCCATCTCGCTCCTACCTCTGTGGGGAGCCCTGGGCCAAGCAGGGAGCAAGTGTGGGAGCCAGACCTAATATCAGCAAGGCGACTTGAGACAACAGTCCTTGGGCTGATGGCAGTGTTGAGAGCTAAGCAGTGCTGGCCATGGTCAGACATCCAGTTACTTACCGTGAGAAAACTATGAGCAGAAATAGGGACAACTATGGACTTAAATGACAAAGGAGATTTACAAAAATCTGATGTTGAAATAGAGGCACCAATCAGAAGTTTTCATCTTTTTCTCAAGCAGTCTCTTCATGACATGTTTAAAGCAGTCCCTGTGAATACTGAAGATTATATTCAGATTGCTTCAATCAACCTTAGAAGAAGTATTCTCTGAGCACAGTGGCTAAGATGTTCAGAAACTCATAAATGAATTTGGATTGTAAGCCACCTTTTCAAAAGATACTGACATAACATCGTATTAAAACAATGGAATGTAGGCGCTCAGCTCACTTAACAACTTTCGAAAATGACCAGAGTATTAACGAGGATCACGCTACAAATACACTTATGATCTTGGCATTTTAGGCTCGCTCTCTGCATGTGCTGTGCCAGCCTCTGCACGCATCAAGACACTCAGAACTGCACACTCTGCTGGTGTTTCTGTCCTGCCATAATAGCTAGCCCTTTTAGCAGAGTTTTCTAAAAGCTTGTGGAAAACAGCAGATATTGAGAATCAGGTTTGGGCTTCATCAGATGGCACTGTATGAAAACAGGACTCTCAACAAAGATGTCAGTGACTCAGCTCTCAGTAACCACTGCAAAATAAACAGTAGACACCAATTACTATGCAGGGGTTAAGCATCTGCTAAGAGGAACCATATTTTTCATTGAACTTTGATTGCAACAGAGTGCTTGCTCCCCAACAGAAACATGGCTGAAGGGCAATGCTTCAAATGCGGAACACGCTGATATACAGCAATCTCCCCCAGCACAGCAAACTGCTCCACTATATAAATAACAGAAGTTTTTTTGTTTTGAATAAGGATTCTTTACAACAAAAGATATTTTTAAAAGTCAGCAGTTTTCCAGTGACTTGTGTGGTATCACAGCCCCTACGGCACTGTGCTAGCAGATGGCGTGGAGGGTGCATCCACATGTGGGTTTGGCCAACAGCTGACAGTGGAGGTACAGCCCAGCGCCGAAGCAATAGTGTAAGCACTTTTGTAAGGCAGAAGGCTCCTCTCAGCAGAAATTATTAACCTGTTAACCTGGATGGAGCTGTAAATGCACACAGCCAGCCTGCTTCCCCATGCAAGAAAGTTCATGTGGTCGGGGCAGATGTCCCCATGCCACATGCGGCACTGCTTACTGCTCAACTCACACATTGGACTGCTGAGCTGTTAACTGTCCTACCCCTCAACTTTGAAGCAAACACCCTTTCCCAGGAAAATGTGCTGTTTGGTAATTCAGACCCCTAAAAAGAAGCTTCTTTTGATGGTAATGTTATGGTAAACTCAAGGAGTGTTTGCTCTCTGCCATAATCTCTGATAACAGAGCCAGTTTTCCGAACAGAGCTGAGCTTTGGGAATCAGCCTTTCCTGGCAGACCCAGATTCCTCGTAGCAAGAATGCTTGCAGTCCGTGCGACTGTCCCAGGACACTATGGCTGTGTAAACAGGAGACTTTACAGTGAGATTAGACTGAAATTTCACATCGTCCTCACACAAAGAGAGCTGCCTCCACAGCTCTGGCTCTCTGCTTTTACCTGGTGTGGGACAATGCTGACCTGGAAACACAGATACAGTGCATTCCGTATTTCTGCTTCTCTTCGCGATATGAGAAAGAATGAAAATCTAAACCAGATTTTTATTAAATGGTGCATTTTCTTACTTTTATAATATACTGTGTACAAGTATGTAGCACACTAGATACATCTGCTGGCTAAGCCAAGTCTGGAAAGCCACCCAAGTTTCTACATGTCTATTTGAGGATCCAGAGCAGTCCAGATTGTCTTTCAGAAATGCTGGGAACTCTCATCTCCCAGTGGAGCAAAAATGCAGTGCCAATAATAGCCCGGCTGTGTAAGTAACTACTGAAAGCCACGTATCTGCACAGTTTGACATTTAAATATCTTAGGGAAATCTGCTGTGCAGTGCCAAAATGTAAGCACTTGTCTTTACAAACTTAATGACAGGATTGCAGCTTTTACACAACTGGATAAATCTCTGCATAAATAATTTCAGCACTAAATTTTAAAATCAGTTGCTTACAATTTCCTTTAGACTTATTTGACCTATATGCAATTTAAATGATTAAATTGTGCTTTCTTGCATAAACATCAATATTATTGCATTGAAGTTTTTCTCTTCTAATAACTGAATAATGGGTTTAATACCCCACTTCTAAGGACCACCAAATTCTTCTCTGGAATTTCAATGTAGAGCAAAAAACAGTATTTAGTGAAACATGTTTTTCAGACATGCTTTAAAATTTAATTTGCAGACTATTCTAGAGTGAACATGAAGTGATTGGAAGGGGAACCACTGCAATTTTTAATATTGCTCTATCTGTAGTGAAGCGATTTCTGCTGTGGAGGAATACTCAGTTTATCTCAGATGCTGATAAATCAAGAGTGGATGGAAAAATTAATTCCTGATCCAAAGCCCTTTAAAGAAACCATCTTTAGAGGGTGACTTAATAAAAACTTCCACTGTAAGCTGTCTGGCAGCTGAAAGAGCAGGGAAGAGAGACAGTTAAGCAGTCAGTCCCACTGAAGTTGCAAACACATTGGGAAAAAAAAAAAACACCAAGAAAGCTTTGTCTCAATTAAAAAGTTATGAAGGAAAACCGGGTGCTACGTGGCTTGCATGGAATAAGGTACTGTATAAATATACGAGAAGGAGGCAGTCCCTCCCCTGCAAAGTTTACAACCTAAATGAAAATAGCAGAGCTTGATATATCACAAGGAAACAGTAAGGCGAGATTGGCCAACGTGAAGAACAGAGCCACAGTAAATCAGCTGCCTCTCATCTCTTCTGTAGGCATTCCAGCAAAGAGCTCAGCAAATTGCCAACCATGAAACTTCCACATTTCACCTGAGAGAAGCAAATCACAGCTTGCCAGAAACAAGCCAGCCCTTAACCTTTTCAATCTTTTAACCTTTACATAAACTGTGCTTGTTTTCCCGTACAAACAATGGCCTTATTGTTTAAGTTAAAATACAGTATATGACCTCTGATGCTAGGAAATGAATGAATTGTTGTGTTGTCAACAGCTACTTTTTTCCACGCCCCCTTATATCTAGGAATTTCTTTCCATGTCTCTAGTTTTAAGAAGAACATAACACTTCGGAAAGTGCTACAGATACACTGCAAAATTACACAACTGAAACATGTTGACTTGTATTTTCCGTAACTTAGAAAATCCTAGTATAGACCAGCTTTTCAAAATAATTCACCTTCTGCTTTGGCATGTAACTGACACTAATTTTCAATCGTTTATGTTGCGCAGAAACTCCCATTTCAGACACACGGTGAGAACTTAAAAACTGACTATCTATTAAAATGTCAAAATGGAACCAGAGCTCTTCCGAACATCTGTCCAGACTGTGGCTATGTGACTCAAGATGACTACATGAGAAAATGTAATGTAGGTAAGCGAGTAACAAAAGATTATGCACAAAAATTCAGACATTCATTTAACACTGGACACGAAGTTCATCTTCAAACACCTATTGCTTGTTACAAATTCATTTAAAATTGGGAAATGTACAAAACGATGATGGTAAAGATAAGACAGAATTTGTACATATGGAGGAGAAGGCACCCAAAATATCACTCTTCTCAAGGACAAGAGAAAGTACAATAACAACTTAGGAAGCATGTTAGAAAAGTCATCCTAGGAAGTGAAGGAATTTTTTAAATTTGTGAACAGTATGAACCATCTCCTAAGCACATCATTTTTTTGTTGTTGCTGGTGGTGGTTTTTTTTCTTTTTTTTTAAGATTAGAATGCTTTCATCAACATAGGAAGGAGAAGGTTCACACCTTTGTGAGAACCACTAGATATTGAATGGACCTATGAACAAATGTTTACATAAGGGAAATATTTTCCCAGATTGGAGCAGTTTCTAAATGAAAGGACAGATCTAGATGGTAAATAGAATTGTCTGGGCCAAGGTACTAATTGTGTCACAACTGTGTGATTTCAGACCTCATTACCTATTTCAGACAACAGCATTGTAGCCTGAAGCAGCTTTTGTTTTATTAGATATAGTCTTGAGAGAACATGAATTTAGAAGAATCTTTTTTGACTGATTTTAATCAGCAGTCTCCCTTCAGCCACTGCTTCCAAAAGCTCCTGGGAAAAGACCAAAAATACTCATCTGACTACTCTTTTGTGGGATATGTTTATGTATCACAGAAATCCAAAAGGGATACCACATCAGTGATAAAATACACATATTTTAGTCACATGGCAAAGAATTATTACCTTACAGTTCTGCGATTTTAACCTGCAAAATTCTACATGAGTCCATCAGGGTTACGTTAAGATGCATAAGGCATCCCTAACCTTTAGAAAACTAGAGTGAATATGTCATTAATTGGATAGAAACAAGAAAGAAAAGGTAGATCTACCAAATAAGACTCCTTTCTCTGAACTAACAAGAATGACATTTCCGTGTTTTTCAAAGAATGAAAGAGAAGGAAGGATAAAAAAGAAATTGTTCCACATAATGCAACAGCTCCTCAGTTAATGTAAACTGGCGCCAGTTCATTGAAGTCAATGGAGCTACAGTGATATGTACCAGCTGAGGATGGGGCTCTCAATGTGTCGGCATCTGGCATGATGCCATCCTCTGTCTGCATACAGACTAGCATTGTGTATGTAAATACTGTGTGACCCTCTAAAAATCATAATTTTAAAAACATGCTTTATAGTTCTTATGAATTTGTCATGTAAAACAAATCCTGGGCTTCCTGTGTTTAGTGCCTCCATCTGAGCAGAATATATTTGCAATCTTGTCTGTGTTCTGCTTTTGCTCACTGAATTCCAGCAAGCTAAAGGATGGGTCATTCAAAATGTGGATCAGAACAGAGCCCAAAAGAACAGCTGCTTCCTCTGTCTTAAATAAAGAAAATTTTATATTACATACACAGCTGTGTGATAGTTGGCTTGCATTGTTAGAAGGTAAAGGATGGTGTTTAAGCTGCACCCAATAAGAATCACCAGGACTTTCAGACATTTCCTTAGACCCCTGAACCATTATTTCTTTCCCAGTTTATCCTTCAGACTATAGACAAATATTTCGCTGTAGTCCTAGAAGAAACCATAGTCCCTCCCTCATAATGATCTAGCTACCAGAGTAAGGGAAGAGTTTGTCCATGTCTTTCCTGCTTCCTGCAACTGTGTTGGGAAGGGAAGAGGCAGGATCCAGATCTACTTAGCTGATTTACAGCTGAACTGACAGTCTGGGTTACCACGTTTCCCTGTGCTAAGTTATAACATACAGGGTATCTACCAAAGGACACATTAATGAAAACTTATTTTTCAGCAATATAATAGTAGCTCTGAAACTAAATTATGAAAGTAAGTAGAAGCGTATCTTCTTACATTTAAGATCCTAACGGGATATCCTTACGGATTATCTCTGAAGAATACATTTTATGGGGAGATCTCCATAATAAAGGAATAAAAAACATTTGGATTCATGCATTTAACCTGTAAACAGTCTTTACACAAGCCAGACCAAGTTAAAAGAAAAAGCATTATTCAGCTGGCAAATCTAGAACATAGTACAAATGTTTATATTTCTAGGAACACAAACAAAAAGAAGAAAAAGCACACCACCTAACAATTGTTTTGTCTCTAAATGTAGAGTATATCTCCTTTTGATTTTCATCCTGTATGGTTCAGATTACAAGCTGAAGAACTGTTCTAGGTGAACTTTATGGCATAGGATGATCTTTGATATTATCCTCACAGCTAAAGAAGATTCTCATTTAAGATTCATTTAAGACTAGGCATCAGGTAAGAACATGATCAATTATTCTTTTTAACAAAGGAAATATAATTTATATACAACAGACTCAGTACTCTCTGAATGAATCTTATAAATCAACAGTCTGTAGAGATGTCAAGAAACAAAGGTGATTGGCAGTAGTTAGATCAGAGACAGATTCCCAATTGCACTTCGATTACTTTGAGCAGCCTAATTTAGCCCAAGGCTCAAAAAGAAAACTTTCATTTCATTTTATCAGTACAGAGAAAAAGTGGAGAATTTCATTATGGTCTCAGGAGAAGCAATCTAAACAAGATAGATAAATCTAATTCCATAATGACTGTCATATTTTTCTATTCACTGAAACTCAGTCATTGGAATTTATGTGCTCTTGGCCTTGCCCAAGACTGAGCCTTAAGTTTGATGAGCACTGGTTGATCCAAGACTTGCTTTTTAAGTCAAGATACTTGGAGGGAAGAATGACTTTTTAATCTTTAACTGTGTGCCAGATTTAACGAACACATGTGTAACAGACTGCTAACACAACCACAAAAAAATATTTGGGTAGACTCTACACCCACTTAAATATACTTTGTCATTTATCCAATAAAATATAATTATGAAAAATAAATTCACCTGATTTATGAAATATTTACATCTTGTTTTAGGACCAAAACCAAATATAATTAATAACCATAAAAACGAGTGAAAGGAAACCACCACTGTTCTTCCATACTTTCATTTGTTGACAGTGGTTTTGGTTAATTGAAGCATGTGGCATGTAAAGGGATGGGTTTTTGTTGATCTTTTGTTTTGATTTGTTTTTGTTTTTTAAGGTCACAGATAGGGATAGTAGAAACAGTTAACAATAAACAACAAGAGATTTCACCCAGAACTTAAACCAACTGAAACCTGTTTTGATTTGAAATGAGGAACAGGAAGTGGGCACTTAGATTCAGATCTAAATTAGGCTCCACTGCTGGTCTGGGGTTTGTTTTCACAACCAAACCAGAGGTAGGATTCTCATACAGATCCAATGATGATGAAAACTTCTAAACTTGAATCATATAACCTGAAATCTTGTAACCTGTTGTCTTGAGATTTTGGTTCCCAACAGTGGGAATCTTTTTATAATTATGCCTTGTTGACTGTACAGCTGTTTTCTTTGTTTCTTTTGTGATAGAATCTTGACATTTCTTTTCCTAAACCACCATTTTCCATGAAGCATAAGAAGATCTCCATACTCAAAACCTGACATTTGCAACTGATATTTAAAATATTTGAACTTTAATCATTACGGTCCATTTTCAAAAGAAATACTTTAAGTATGTTCTAGCATGTAACAGAAATCAAGGAATGTGAGGAAGCCAAGGAGCAGGGTATAGACCTTGAACTTTAGGAGAGCAAAGGTTGTCTTATGTAAGGAACTGTCAAGTGGCTGGCATCTTGTGGACAACAGCTCTGAAGAGCAAGAACTCTTTCTTTCATGTGTGGAGCTCCACCTCATGCTCTGGGAAACAAGTAGACATATCAATAGGGTACCCTGACTAAAATAGAAAATCATGACATAATTCTGGTTCAGAAAGGCATACATAGGAGAAGAAAAAAGAAAAAAAAAACAAGAAAAGAAAAATACGAGACTACTTCCAAAGAGTGTGGATGACTCTTAGCAACAAAAAGGTACAAATTAGGCTCAAGCACAAAATGCCTTCTACACCATTAGGTAGGGGAATGTTTTACCCAATTTCAGAAAGATTAACTAACAGGAGATTGCCTTAAATCCTCAATGCAGAAGACCCTTAACTTGAACACTTTACTGGACTACACTCCCTGTTCATCTTTATCAACCACGCTATAGATGTCTCTTGAATGCAGCAAATCATAACAGTGGTGATATTAATTTTAAAAGGGGACAAAATGCACAACCAAGGCTGTAGTATCGCTGTAGTTTCACAGTCTACAGTACTGTAATAGTTTCTATAAAAGGAAGTAGTTGTTCTGGCAGTTGTTGACTTTGAGTTCAAACAAACATATGAGAAGATGTGTTTGATGCACAATTCACCTCTTTATTAAAGAATAAACCCTCCCTTTGCAATAGATCCAATTCTTTTTTCTCCCTTGTATATGTATATATACATAAATATATATATGTGTACATACACTTATATAAATACACACATGCTCCCTCTCCATATAAGGTCTTGGTAAATACGAGCTTGATTTAACTCAGAATGGAAAGAGAGAGCTCAATTTTAAGAGGCAAAGTACACATATTATCAGACAAAGTGAAAGCGGAAAAAAAAAGTCCAAAACTAAGACCATGTAAGGTATGTATCAACCAGTTCTGAAAAAGGTTCCCACTGGAATTATTCCAGACTAAAACAATGAGTCATCCTCTAAGGAATCCTGTCCTCACATGAAATATATAAATCATTGTCCATTTTGGAAGGATTATGCCAATAGCACATATCATTAAAATGTTATTCCTTTAAAAAATGCTAAGAAAAAAATACAGTATTTTGTTCTGTAGATTCTGACTTGCAACATGGACGGGAGTTTGACTACTGGCCCCTGGGGTAAAGTCACAAGGACATTCAGTTCCAGAGTACTCAGTATAGGTTCCCATATGCCTCTGCAAATCTGGATAACTGCAAACGGGATCACAGCTTTCAGAGGTTTTCCTCTTTATACCCTTCTCATGCAAAAGCAAAGCTCTGTGAGGTGGTGGTAGTAGAAGAGGGAAGAACATAGCATCCTAATGCAATGCTCTAAAATGGCAGTGCTTGAAGTATATGCAAAAGAGAAATATTTAACACAATCAGCATAATTACTAGTATTCATCAAATTTATATACTGTGTCTGTTTCATGGGCCTATTAAAGCTACTGAAGTGACTGCCATTTTCTAGGGAGGAGAAAAAATGATGTGCTACTGAAGGGAAAAATTAGTCTGTAAACTCCTATTAGAAAGCATAAAGCTAATGGTATAAAAGTTGCAACAGACAAAAACAGCCCTTTATGCCACATTCCCAAAGAAAAGGTTTTGCTTTCTAAAAAGCGTTTTCTATCAGAAATTTAGAATATTGATTGGACTTTTAAAAGCATAATTTCAAAGAAAGACTCCTCTAGTTACAATGAATCTTCATTCAGATGCATCATCACTCTCACACTTCATTTGGATTTCACCAGCACCTGAATGCTTCACTCAAAACTGAAGTCCCTCTGAACTTCGTATTTTATAAACAGTTGAAAAAGGCTGCTTTCTTCTTGAGCAAACTTGCCTAGGAAGACCAGACATACAAGAGATAAGAGAAGACAGACTATGGATAGATACACAGAAAAAGAGGAATGACCCAATGAAGACTACCAAAGAACTCAGCTCCAAGGCAACAACCACATTTTATCCACAAGAACTTATTTTCCTACCCAGTTTATCAACAAGTAGGAAGTAGACTGACAAATCAAATACTGTGTCATATTCTGGAATACATAAATAAATACATTTATCGAACTGCTCTGCAGCAAGGCAGGTGACAAATGAGTACTTCTTTCCTGAGGAGAGGCTACGTTTCCATTTAGTAAATAAAAGAATAAAACCTTTTTTTCTTTACCATTTCTTAATTGTGGCAATCCCTTCTCTGTCCCTGGCAAACCTAATGCATCTGTAGAAACTCACTCACAGGCAAGTTGCAGACTCAGCATATTCATTTCAAGTCATGCTAGCTAATATTAAACTTGCTCTCACAAGAGCTTTCTTGAGCAACAGAAGACCGCTGTCTCTTGAACCAGCAATCTGACAGGAATGAATGGCCCCAGTACCCTGTGCATGATGCTGTCTCTTAGCTCCAGCTGGAACAGCTGGTCTCTAACTGCCACACAGAATTGCATGGTGAAAGAGAAATTAATATGAGCTGCTCCTCTTTAAAAGAAAGTCACCAATTTAAATTCTTAATGAAGAGATCTTTAGCACTTATGTTCTTTGTGGTTTGTTTTTTTTTTCACTGAAAGAATTTCCTTCACAGAGTTTGCCAAATATTCACAACACAGCTTTAGAAAAGCTGTATACCATTTATTTTTACCTCATAGAGACAGTGATCATTAGTCACAGTTAGATCCACATTTACACCATTCCTCAGGCATCTATAATATGAAAGAATAAAACTGGTCAATGCTGACAACACTACTTATGCATTATTAGTTAATTCTAGCCCACTCTTCACCAGTTACATCACTCGTTTGATCTGTATTGCTTAGATGCTGTGAGGTCAGCATTTTAAGGGTGACCTCCTACCACGTTTCCTAACAACTGGAAGTATACAGTGCTTTCTCTTTGGTCAAGTCCTTAATATTAAACACTCGCTGCATAGTCAACTGCAACAGAAGAATTTGTTCTTTTTTATGAATAAGTACAATCAGAAGATTGAATGTCATGCAAACAGTTACACAGGAACGTGTTACCTCAATAAACACTGTAGATACAATACGCTGGAACAAATAAAGAACTATTTTGTCAAGCTTATTAAGCCTGATGAAGACTTTGTGAAAAAGTTGTTATTGATCCCAATGAAGCTTCAATTTTTCAGGTATGTTCAATAATATAACATGAATCAGAGGACTCAGAGAAGGAAAAAGAATACTGATGAGCTCAACAATCAAACATTCACGACCACCAAAACATCTAGCACCTAACAATGTGATCTTGAGTATTTTCATCAGGTTTTTATCTACTAATTAGTTGTAAATAACTCCTGCATACTGCTACTGCTGCTTTCTTTGGGAGAACATACCGATAGCTTTTACCATTAGGAACATTTTTCCTGATGCACAGTCTAAATACGCCTTCTTGTTCAGCTTACCCCATTAGTACCAGTTAAAACTCCCCTTTATCAGGTGAAATACTTTCACTCTGTGGTGTATACATTCTATTATTACTTGTGGGCAGCTCACCTGTACATCATTTGGCATTCATATTACAGTTTGTTCCCAACAATGATCTAAACACACCAAAACTCAGTAATATATGGAAAAATTAATAGTTCTCTAGCTCCCATCAAGGAACCATATTTTAGACTTTGTTGTGGACTTGAATGTAATTGGAATGGAATTGTATGCTGCTGTACCAGCAGCATATTATATTAAGTCATTTAACTTTCCAATGCTGGAAAAATAATATTTATTAATGTTCACATAAATGCCTTGATCAAGTACTTACTTTTACAATATTCAAAAGAAAAATATGGAACAGAACTGATTTTCAACTAAACTATGAGTTGTCCTAACACATCTATAGCTTTGAGGGGGAAAAAAAAAACAACAAAAAAAAACCAGACAAACCAGAAAAAAGTAGTCATCTAGTCATTTTTGAAGTTTTTTAGCAATTCTCTCAGACAGTATATGATGATCACTGAAGACTGAAAGAGAACAACTTAAGCTACAGTTCTTCTCTTTCCTACTGTTGACAATAAATGTAGTAAGAGATAACTTGTGAATCTAAAATGTACCTTGCGTTGTACATAAACAGGTAACTTCTGGGATTTAGGTACTTGGAAAAAATAAATAAATCAAAGACTATGCAATCAGTTTAACTTAGTAATCATGGCAGCTCCCCTGAGCAAGTCATTAAAGACACGATACATGACCACTGAAATCAAGGGAAAGACTCTCATTAATGCTTATAGGCTGTAGCTGAGGCCACAAAAATACCTTTGTCTCTAGCTTTTCATCCATAAAGTGGAGATAACATATTACTACTCAAGAAAGGTACTGCAAAGATTAGTTCATTAATGTGTCCTCAGTTAATGGAGTGATAGGAGACACATAATTATCCATGTGCACAAATTCCCCAAAATACAGTGAAATGGAAACTTTCCCAAAGCTATGAGGAAATAATCATTATACAGTGCTATTAATATGCCAAAACAGGCACAGTTTGTCCTAAGATTAGGAATACATGAGTCATATAGATAATAAAGATGCATAATTTTGTTCCACTTCACATCAAATCATGATTGGTACAAACAAAATTCAACTTTATACCTTCTCTTTTTCTCTTTGAAAATTATTGTATTTTGAGTCCCTACATTCTTCTTCTCCCATCTTCCCAGCAAAAAGCTGGCAAGGAATGTGGAGCATCTTGGATTAGAAATTATGGTGGGTGAGACAGCATCAGACTCTTGACTGGCTTCTACTTTGGTCTTTTGGGGGGGAAAAAAAAAAAAGAGAGATTTCATTGTACACATCATTTTTGCCCTTGAGTAAACTTCAGAAGCGATCATGAACCAACTCATTTTTGGGCAATCAGAAGGTGTTCCTAAAATTTAGTTTCTAAGACTTGGCTGGAAAACAGCATCTCTGTCCCATGTGAAATTCCAGGGCTCCAAAATGTGTTTTGTGCTCTTGACTTGGAACAAGTAAAACTTTTTTCTGTATGGAGATTTCCTCCAAGAAGTTATCTTGGAGACATTAAATACTAAATAAAATGTTGCTTAGATTTAGAGTATGACACAGACAAAGAATATTGAATGACATATAAATATTCAATCTCAATACCATTTTATATTAAGCATCACAACTTAAAATTTGAAAGAAATTGAAAAAAAAAAAACGAAGCAAAATCGTATGTAGAAAAAGTCAGAATACGTCACTGAAGGTAACTGAGATTTGGTAGAGCACTGTATGAACATAACTGCTTCTTGTAATAATGAAGACAGGTTGGAATTCTCTTTGGCATTTCTTCTGGGAAAACACCTACAGTGTAATCAAGCCATTTTATTCTTCCATGACATTTAATGCATTCTTGGGTAGGTATTCATCTAGGATCCCTTACTGGAAATCTCTATTGCTGTAATGATCTGCACTAGCTAGGGACTGGCCCTCCAACTTTAAATTGCTACCTCCTCAAATACTAAGTGTCTTCTGCAGTAGCTTTTCCTTTTCCATAAAAGCTGTTATCAATTTATGGACGCTGTAGATAAAAAGCAGCAAACATGTTTTGGTTAATTTTTAATTTAATGGGAAATGCATCCCACGCATGTACTTAAACCCCACACCTTAGTCCTTTGCTGGGGAGGGATGCAGACAATGAGTTCTCTATGAAAGAGGACTGTGTAATGCTAACACAGTCAAACCTTGTGCAACCACTGAAATATCAAAGGCAGGGAAGGAGAAACTGGAACAGAACCCTTTTCACAGACATTTGACTAATCTGATGATGTATCCATACTGCTATGTGCACCAGAACAACGAACTTGCTGCTACAAGCAGTAACCTTTTGTCTGTCAACACGGTTTACCTGGAAGGAAGCAGCACCATCAGTTTGCATAGCCACACTGCCCACCAGCCACAACTGCATTATAAATACCTAGGTAATTAAGTTATAATGTTCAAAACAAATGTGTGTGTATGAGAGAAATCAAGACTGATTTAATCTACACAAATGAACTGACTGACTGAAATGTGATTGAAAGGAGAAAGTAAAGGGCAAAACCGGGCCATGGTGCCTTAAAGACGTGACTGCTGTACTTCTGGCATACTCCTGATACGTCTATAGACAAGACAGACACAGAAAGTGAGAGACATCTGCAGCAAACTGATCGCTGGGACGTTCACCAACTGAAACTTCTGTGTGAGAAAACAGATGGCAGTAAACATGTAAATCAAACAGATCAAGGTGAGAAGTGCTCCTTCTGGCATGTGGACTCATGTTTGCAGGCTGAGATATGAACTGACAACCTCTGCAGGTCAGTTCCAAGGCTCTTTGTAGTTCCTGGAAGATTTCTACTGAACACAAATTTGAATGAAATCCTAATTGAATACAAACATTTTTTTTCTTCTGGTTGCCAAAACCACTCCAGAGATTTTGCTGTTGGTCCCTTTTAGGAACCAAGAACTGCATTTGTCCTTGATGCTCTCAGGGACAAATTGTGCTCCCATTTGCTTCCTCGTCTCCATAACCCACCCTCCCTCTGTGGCGGACTCCTTCTTCTGAATGCTACAACCTGATCAGGACTTATTTCCCTTTTTCTCCTAGATCGTTATTCATGCTGACACACAAGCAGTCCTGATTTCTCAGGAAAATATTCCATTAGACAATTACTTTTTAGTTTTTCTGTGTCTCAAGCTGCTTCTCTAACAACAATTGCTTAGGAGCCAGGAATTATTTACTGGCAACCATGAATATGTCATCCAGATGTTTATTATTACTATTGCTTTCCAGAGGTGTCAGCTAACTGTTGTTCGTGGCTCCCTCTTTACCAAGACATCAGACAATAGAGCTTACAGTCCTGACTTTAGCCATGGTTGCCCTTTGATTCACAAGTCATTTTGCTTTCTGCTAGGCTGTAAGATGTTAGCCCATGAAATTCATCTTACCCTTTTGCCAAAGGGGCATTACAGCCCCATTAAAAAAGGTGGATTAAGAATTAGGCCTTGTTACCAGATGACACCATTACAGCAGCTTGTATTATTGACAGGTAATACAAAGAATATTTGATACAACATATGCTGTATCCACAACTCAATGCCCAATCTACCTATTGGGAAAGGTGAACTTTCCAATAATACAGGGAGGTAGGAAGCATTCTTTAAGAATTTCTTTTTGCTTCTGCCAGAACTTTTCCCACTCAATGAACAGTTCTCTGCTCTTCTTGGAGCTCAACCTTTTTATTGGCAATAACTCCAGGAACACACCCTTCAAATAACTACAATAAATCATTTGAGGCCCCCCACGCTTTCAGACAAAACTACATATACACAAGTCCTATTAAAATCCAGCCTTGTTCTGAACACTGGAAAACAGAATGGAGTTCTGCCCTTCTTCTGAACAACATCCCACAGAGGGAAAGTGCCCCAGGAGGGAGCACTGAGTTGGCAAAACCTGCTGCCAAGAACGCATGCCAGGTACTGGGTGGAGTCAATGCAGAGGCTGAATGGACAGTCTCCCCGGGGATTTCTACCAGCTGCCTGCGACTCAGAACTGATCTAACCTGTGCCATGGGTGGGGCAGGGCATCAGGAAACCATAATCACCTCCCAGCTGTTCCTTCCTTCCTCCACCCATGCTCATTGCTGCGGAAGCCAAGCACAGGGAAGGGTTTGGGCAGGATAACAGTAATGTGCCAATGGCAGAACATGTGTTTAGCTCATATAATTCTTCTGTAGATGCAAGGATCGACATGTCTGTGCTACTCCTTTAACTCCTCATAAAAGAGAAGTCAAACGCTGGCTTATACAAAGCAAGCTAGCAGAGGTAAGGAGGAAACTAGTGGTTCACTTGCAATATTTTTATGGATGAAACTCAATTCTGTTTTGTTTTCCCTGTGGGAAAGTTCCTGCTGCAATAATAACCTCCATTTTTATGGATCCCTCATGCTTAACAAATTGACAGACTATTTATTTAAGCATCACTTAGCCCCCCACGGAAATGGAGCAGTCTCCTGGATAAATCATGGTGCCTATTTTGCAGCACTGATCAACAATTCTGGAATAGATGCACAAACTTCTCATCAGTTTGTAACAGTAAACAACTAGATTTCTAAATGTGTCCAGAGCATCTGAAAGAATCAGCAAAGGCTCTTCCAAACATCCAGGGTTGGGCAACTAGCTCCTCTTGATCTCCAGTAGTGTACAAGCAGATTTGAAAATCATATTAAAGATCAAGTAGCTAACTGCCTTGGAAACAACCTGAGAAAAAATTCACTTGAGACAGGCAGTGATCATCACTATGCTAGTTCTTGGCTGGTACACTATCTATAGTCTTCTTGAAAAGGGTGCCAGAAAATCTGTTTTTCCCCAAGAGAATAAATTCTTTCAGCTTACCAAACAGATAAAATATATTCTACTGAAGTAGACTCAAAGTTGCATTAAATCATGGAAAAGGATAAAAAGGACAGATTACTTCATTTGTAGTCTTGCAAGATGTTTCTGCCTTCAACAGTCACCACTACTTCATCATTCAGATCCATTGCTATTAAGCTTTCGGGCTTTTTAGATGCTATCCAAGATGGTATGGCTGTAAAATTATAGGTAAAACCATCAATTTGCAAAGAATGTCTATTTTCCTAATATTCTGAGAAAGTCTGCAGACAAGTTTACTTCAGAGCTTAAAAAACTGTCCATATTAGAAACCATGATTCGTGTGATACTGACCTTACAGATCTCAGAATTCCAAGCCTCAGAGTCCCTCAGTTAAACAGTCATGAACTTATTTTCATTCCTTTTCTGTATGTTAACAGCTTTTGCCCAAAATTAAGATTATCTGGTGAAAGCATGACATGCTAGATTAAGGAAACTGGGGCTTCAAGAACTACAGTATTTGATAAAAGCAGAGATGTTCTAACAATGTTTCTATTTCTAATCTTTCTTTCCCCTTCTCCTCCATATCTATTTTTAAATTTTATTATAGTGCCAGGTGTAGAAGACCTAAGCTAAATAAAGAAGACATGAGGTAAATCCCCATCCCAGTATTTTTAAAGTACAAGAGAAGATAAAACACCTAGCTACACTGGGAAGAATCAGAAGCTAGAGAGCAGAGTAGCATAATACTCCAGCAGGAATTCTCTGTAGACTTTCAGAGGCTGGCCAAAGTGTTTGTATTGCCTACGTCATGTCAAGCATGAGTGAGAAACCTAAAGAAATTTAACCTATCCAAGTTTGAAAACTTACACTGAAACAGCTCTGAAGTATTTACTAAAAGACACTTTCCCTCAGTGAAAAGCAGAGATGAACATTTTAGTTTCCAAGAAAGAAGGAAGGAACAAATCACACCCTTCAAGTCTGTAATGGAAAGAGAACTGCAGTATGTAGCTTTCCTCTCTCCTACACTGATGATTAACACTGGACCCAAGATACTCCTACTGAGATGGGAGAGAGACATCCCAGGACAAATCTTGTGTTTGTTACTTGGAGAAAGGGAAGGTTTCAGCCAAATCAAAATGAAAGTTTTCCAACAGCCAAAATCAAGTTTATGAAATACAGCATACTGTTATTCTGTGTTTCATTAGCAGAGAAGAAAACTGGTGTTGGAAAATAACAGACTTGGTTTTCCAAAGCTTTCTCTGCAGGGAAGGGTCCTGGGTCACCGAGCAGGCTGAAGACAGATGGTTTTCTGGCAAAAGGGTAGCTGAGCAGGAGGAAGAAGTGCTAAAATCTGGAGACGGACTGATTTGCTGCATTTTGCAGACTGTGTTCATGCTAAATTGCACAGTGTAGGTAGCATAGCCTCAACTACAATGTCTTCACTGGGGAGAGGGATGTGTAGACTTCACGTTAAGTTGGCTTCACAAAAAAAGTCATTCAATAGACTTTTGAAGCTCTTCAAATGAAGACACAAGTCAATTCTAAAAATGACATCATGGAGGTTAAAAATATAAATTTGGAGATATCTATCTTCATTGTTTTTACTATAAATGGGGCTGTATTCAAACCATATATGAGATGAGAATAGCCAGTGCATAAATGTCAAAAGAAAGCCTAAAATAAATTGAATTCCTGCTGCACTAACTATACTCATGCCAGTAATAATGTTTCTGTAATACATGAAAAGCAAAAGGAGAAGTTATTCAGAAAAGCTCCCAACGACAACACAATGAGATACAACAAATGCAAGACGGGGATAAATTACCTGACACATATGAGAAGGTGTAGCATTTTCACTGCTGCTTACAACAGCAAAATCTCTTCTGCATACGCAAGTCTGCCACTTGGGAGTAATGTGGTCATTCTTACTGAATGCAGTAAAACTCAATAGCAACCCACACCCGTTTGCATCCTACAAACATTACTTCCTGCTAGTCCTTCATATTCTCCAATTTAGAGAACAAAATACTTCCTTGCATCTCAGCACACACATGAATATAGGGTTACTATTAGCATTACATTTCATCTCTAATGGTCTGACATTGCCAAATGTAATTTTTAAAGCTCTTAACCCTTATTTGTCTTCTTGGTAGTAAGGTGAGTACAAGAAACTGTCTGCAAGGCACTGTATTTTACCAGGCAAAAGAAAGCTCAGTGTAGTATTATTAAACAGCATGAAGTCTATCATCATGGCTAACACCACAGACTGAGCCAGGAACCTTAAACTGTGATTCACTATAGCCTGAGCTAAATCCAAGTTCTGTAACTTGTGATTTTATAGGACATTGCCTGTTTCATCAGCCTCTACAAGGATTAGACATATCCTCTTCCCAGTGAATTCAGCCTTAAGTGTTATCTTAGGCAGCTTTAAAACCTATCTTCTTGAAACACTATTTTGTGAAAGGTCTCAGAGTATTTTATAAAAAAGATTAGGTTCATCATGTGCACATGAGCAAAATGAGTGACACAGAGGTGAAGTGACTTATCTAACATCTGGAACAGGCCAAAATGCTGATTGAACCCTGGTATCCTAAAAAGGGTACGGACAGCTTAGGTGCATAAATGACACAACCAGCTTCTCAAATGCTGTAATTGATACAAGTTTCTGAGTTTAGAATAAAATATCCCAAAATTCATGCACTGTTATGTCAATAAACCCATAGAAGCTAGCACCTTAAAAAATTTCAGGATTTGACATTGCATGAATAGGCCAAAGACAGGAGGAGGCTGAGGGGCTGGTGTTTTTTTTCTTTTGAGTGAGTGAGTGTGTGAGCGTGTTTTGGTCAGCTTCAAAGAAATTCAAATCAGAATGAAGTCTACAATGGCAATTGCCAACTAATTCACTAGAAATATGACATCATTCAGTGACGTAAGTAAGCCTAGTGGTACATGAAAAGAAAAAAGACACACTTCACGAGCCTTGTCCATTGCTTTGTTGGACACTCTTAGAAAAGAGTCAAAGCACTAAGCAGTCAGGGAAACCAATGTGCCCACCACCATAATGTTTCTCATCCCCATTACTGTTGCAAACATAATGTTCTCCCCGATCAACTGTGAAGCACAGGCGTGTGGCAGATAGGGAAGATTATATCCCTCTACATATGTGTTGTATCCCATCTTGTGACAATGAGAGCTTCCCCTTCACGTGTTTGGCTTGATGCTAAGTGACAAGTGCCATTTTTTTGACTACGCAGTACACACCTTCTCAGGAGTTACATTTATTCTAGCTGCACACAACTGTTGAGGAATTGTTTCCTGAGAAATAAAAGTGAAGATCATTGTCCAGAAGTTCAATTTAAACAAGTTCCGGTAGTAGCTGTAATTATGGTCTAGTTTAAAGTTGTATCACATAATCATTTGAATGAAAAAAAAAAGAAGAGAAAGAAAGGCAAGATTGATAACATCTATAGCCATTTATTTTCTTTTAACTTTGGCCACCTTGGCACTTTATATCACTCTAAACAGCCATATTCAGTTTTGTTCTAACAATTCTGAGCTCTGCTCAAGTAATACATTATTGCTTGGTGAAAGTGAGTATTTGAATAAGATAATTTGGAGTTTTGCTTTTAAAGTGAAGATTCCAGCCCAGGTTCTTACTGTTATAATAACAAAGAAAGTCATGCACACATAGAAAGTTTCCTTCTTGCCACTCTGTCAATAAAAAGAAACAAAAATGTGTATATTTGCATTTTTACTACCATTATGCTGTTGAATGGTTCAGCATGTTCTCAGCATGACTGAAAATCAGACTCAAAAGCTACTGTGCATTTTTTTGTTTTGTTTTTTCTTTCCAAAAGCTATTTATGTAGCTTGTTTTCTCTTTGAATCTCATTAATTATTCTGTGCACATAATAACTCTCCACATCTAGGCTATTTCATGTAGCCAGACTGCAAACACTGAAATCAGTACCAAAGATCAGTTTCTTACTCTAGCACATCCTTTCTCTTTACAAGGACAGCTACCTTCTGAATGGCACAACTTCATTCCATTCAGAACAGAAAACAAGACACCAGATGTGACTGCACCCTGGTGACAAGTTACCTCCATGCTCCTTAGTGGTGTCTTTGCAAACATAGCCATACTGCTAAGGCCAACCCCTCTCCAGGTCAAGAGGTGTGGAAGTACTATGAAAGTGCTTCAAGGTTTATTTAGTTCAAGCTTTTCCACTTACATCTTTCCACTGGAACATTAAGAATCACTTGCAGGGCAAAAAAGTGTGCACCTCTTGTTTTCTGCCAAACATTTGGCAGAAACATGAAATTTCTGCACTGTAAGAGCAGCAGGTAAGTTGTTTCAGTTGTGTCTCGCTCTTCTCTCTCTTTCATTTGTTCATGGTGTAGTTAGTAAAAAATGTAATGCTAGTGCCTGTTGGAAGGCAAAGGATCTGTGCAATATTACAGCCTTGTAACACACATCTGAAGGGCTTGGAGTTGCAGCATAAAAGAGGCACACACAAACTTCACTGGCAAAGCATGCATTTTAAATAAAGCTTCAATACTCAAAAACAGACAGTCTCCGTTCTCATTCTGAGTAATGTCTGCCTTCTATTCAGTAGAACAGCCCACGATGAAAGTAACAAAGACATGCCAGATGAAAAACATCACACTACAAGATCCCTGTATGCTGGAGAAAATCCTGTAATTGCTTACTGAGATATTTCCCTCTGAAAGTATGTGGGGAATAAAGAAGTTTCATGTTAAAAAGGGGGGAGGGGAAGGAAAATGAGAGCAATTTGTGTCCAGATCATTCCCTTTTAAAGTTTTAGTCTGATGAAAATTTGATTTCCGTGGTTTTTGCTACAGAGATTGCACAGGGCTTCCCCAGCTCTGCTCCTGTAAAAAAATCAGTTCATATTCACACAGAAAAAGTGCTTGGCACCGATTCTGGCCTCACTAGCATCCTCCAGCTAGAAAAAAAGCTTATCTACATGAAGGGGCTGAAAGATGGCCTGCAGTGATGGTTTTACACACACAAAACTGCCAGAGATACCGGGTAGAAAAGTAGCCCCACAGATAAGGAAGGGATACCATCCAGAGCGACCTGGACAAACTTGAAAAGTAGGCACGTGAAAACCTATAAAGGTTTGACAAGGCCAAATGCAGGGTGTTGCACTGGATTTGAGGCAATCCCAGATATGAGTATAGACTGGGAGAAGAACTCATTGAGAGCAGCCCTGCAGAGAAGGATTTGGGAGTTCCAGGGGAAAAAAGTTGGACATGAGCCAGCAGTGTGTGCTTGCAGTCCAGAAAGCCAACAGTACCCTGGGCATCATCAACAGAAGGATGGCCAGTGGGGAGGAGGGGATTGTCCCCTTCTGCTCAGCCTTTGTGTGGCTCCATCTAGAGTAGTGCATCCAGGCCTGGTGCTCCCATCATAGGAAGGATGTGGAGCTGTTGGAGTGGGTCTAGAGGAGGGCCATGAAGATGATCATAGGGCTGGAGCACCTCTCCTATGAAGAAAGACTGAAGGAAGTGGGCTTATTCAGCCTGGAGAAGAGAAAGCTCTGGGGAGACCTCATTGCAGCCTTCCAGTTCCTGAAGGGAGCTTATAAACAGTAGGGGGACCGACTTTTAACACATGCAGATAGTGGTAAGACAATGGGGAATGGCTTTAAACTAAAAGAGGGGAGATTTAAGTTAGATGTTAGGAAGAAATTCTTTACTCAAAGGGGGGGTGAGGCCCTGGCACTGCTCCCCAGAGCTGTGGTGCCCATCCCTGGTGGCGCTCCAGGCCAGGCTGGATGGGCCCTGGGCAGCCTGAGCTGGTGGGGGACAGCCCTGCCCATTACAGGGGTGGGACTGGGTGGGCTTTAAGGTCTCTTCCAATGCAAGTAATTCTATGATTCTATATGCAAACACGTTAATCTGTAAGGACAGTGAATGTACTGGATTTTGTTTGTGTCTCATTATTCATTCTTACGTATCTTTACTGATTGAATTATCTGAGGTCTGTGGAGTGGCTTGCCTTGATTTCATTTCATTTTACATTTTCTTGTTTTACAGGCATCCTTTTATATATTTGTACTCATATGACCTCACAGACATTTAGTCATCCTCAAACCACCTACTCACATCAAAACTCATTTTTCTTTTTCAAAGTAATTATTATTAATTTTTATTTCATTTTGTAGTAATTGAATATTATTTAGAAAGCATCAATAAAATAAAGGGCTTGAGCCTATTGAGATGGTGCCTTAAAAACCAAAATGCATGGAGTTTGCAAATTACTCATGCAAAGTAAATTGTTCAAACTATTCAGGAAATACTTATTCATGAAATTCACATTCCTGTGAATTATGCTGGTGAATAATCAAAAAGAAATGGAAAGAAATTAATTCTATAAAATATTGTATTTGTAGCAAACAATATCAAACCTGTTAGTCAACAACAACTATATAACTTCACCTTGGCAGAGGAAGATGAACAGAACAGAAAAATAAAGCATGGTATTTACTACAGAATAACAACCTGCTTAGAGACTCTCCAGACACTAAGTCTTTACCCAAAGGTTAGATGAGTTTCTCAAGGAGATATTTCAGCTCAAGTGAAAGTTACAACCGTATCCTAAATAATCAGAAATTTAGTCTACACTTTGTGATAGATCAGAATGGTCTCCACTGTACCCCCTGGTCTTCAGATCTGTCATCTTTGAGCAATGAATAAAGGCTACTGCTCTAAACTAGGAGCATTCATTAACCCCACGTTCTCCATGGACAAACCACTGTCAAATAAAAACAAACAAACAAACAAAAATACATACCATATTTTTTCTTTCAGGCCTTCACTGAGACTGTAGCATCACACACATTCTCACTCAAGCAACTCTTTAGCCTTTGGGAAAATACATTTACAGACGGTTTTGGTAGGCAGAGCTAGGGTATGTGGGTGCATATGTATGTTTGTTTCTAACCTTCTGTTACAAATCTGTCCAGCAAATGAGACTAATGGAAACAATTATAATTTTAATGCAATAATTGAGAGGATGAACAGAAGTTAGGCCTATATTTGGAAAATCCAGCTTTTTTACTCAGAAACATAGAACTGATGTATCTATAGGTACACAAACAGTAATATAAACTCTGAAAGCAACCTTGAGGGAATTTTGGCTCACTCACAAGACTGCTGAAGGCCTGTTTTAGCCAAGGATATATAAGCATGAATTCCTGGTTTTTATTGTTTCTGTTCTGGTGGTATTTGAGAGGCATCCAAAATCAGGGTGCTGTGGTGAAAGACACTGGGCTGACATATGCCAGCAAAGTAGTCCAGTACTCCAGTAAATTAAACCTTACATAAGCATAAATAGGGAGGGCTGATCAAAGGAAAAAAAAGTTGGGAAGTGACTTCCAGATCGTAGAGCATGCAAAGTGGAGAGATGGAAAGTGAGATGAATGAACCACACTGTCTTCTCTGAAGGCAACAGATGTTATCCGATTGTTTGTCACTGAAGTCATCTCCAAAAGGTACTCACCTTCAAGTGGTTTCTGTTAATAGAGCACTGCTAACTGCAAATAATTGGACCAGGTGAAATCTTGGGTGAAGAGAAGTGATTGCATAAGAAACTGCCTACTGGAAGTGTATGAAAAGTTTTTCTTCCACAAAAAGATCTTGGCACGCTCATCAGGGGCTGAAGATTTATTATTACTACTGAGGCAGCAATTAGATTCCCATTACAGAACAGTATCTGTACAAGATACTGCTGTCCAAATATCTGACTTGAGAACATAGCATTAAGCCATACATTTCCATTATAGCATGATGATTCACTGTTAATCCAAAATGCCTTCAAAATTAGGCACAAGATGTGATAAAATCCATTCATCTTTCAGGCAGAAGAGAACAAGTTGAAGCAAGCTGATTTTAGGGAAGGGCTTTACAATGGGATTTTCTGCCTGGTTTCTACAGGAAAGGTAAGTTTAGACAATTGGCAAGAGCTTTCTATTCTCCCAGTAAGTTTTGAACATTTTGCTCAGTTTCAATGTCATTTAATGCAGGGCTGTGGAAGACATTTCATATAAAATCTGTAGCTAGGTAGAAGAAAGAGATCCAAAATAGCAGTTGCTATTGAGAGAGGGGCTACATCAAAGACCACGTATGTATCGCATGGAGCCCTCAGAAACTTCATGAGTAGCCCTGTGACCAGCAAAAGTAAAGTACAGAGAGCACAGATCAAGGACTGCATTTAGAGACTTGTGAAAGAAAGTAAAACCTTATCTCTTCTTTGTAACAGGTGAATGAAAACATGGATATGATCTCCGTGCCAAGGAGTTTTCAAATGAAAGATGATTACATTTTCAGCTGGTTGTAACTGCAGCTACAGAGCAATCAGGAATGTTTAAAAGCAGAACCTATTTAGATAGCAACTCTTTTATTAAGTCCTTGTACTTTTAGAGAATTTAAGCTAATAATTATTTGTAGCCACGGTACAATAATTTTGAAAAGCAGAAGCCACTGATGTCTGAGTACAGATTTGATTTCAAACAAGTTTACTGATATTCTGAAATGTATTACTGAGCCTCACCCACCTCATTTTAGTGAACACACTAAAATTTCAATTACATTTTCCCCAATTTACAATTTCATCTGGAATAAGATAATATGCCATGGCTTTTGCTTTGTGTATTTTGATTCATTTAAAACAGAGTAAGACAATAGTGTTGAAACCTCCCCAGAAATTCAGTTCAGTGTGCATCCTTACCCAGCAGAACTGCTGTGTCAACACAGTGTGTTCAAGCACATTTATACAGCCAGGAAGATACATACCTCACCCGGAGCCTGACAGCAAGTTGATACCCTTTGACTTCAGGGAGCTTCAGATTAGGACTAAAATGATTAGTGACCTGGGGCAAAAATAGCTAACTATTTAATATCACCTCTTTGGGCATTCAAATTATCATATTAAAATCCATTTTATCATTGGCAAAGTCAATCATGTCGTAAATGCAAACAGATGTTTTAACGTGTCTCTGGCATTTGTCTTCAAGCAGAGTAAATTGAACATTTTCAATTTCATACAGTTTAGTTTCAGTGAGGTTAAAGTAAACCAAACTGTTTCTCCTACAGCATTTTTACTCACTGTCACCGCACTGAAGTTTATTTTGTCACACACAATAAAAGGCATGATGACATCAAACCTGAGTCAACTGAAAAATTAAGGGGAAGGAGGAGATTCACTTTCAACTCACCCCTTTTGCAAGCTGAGATCTTTAAGATTTGCCCACCCGTAAAACAAGACACATGATTTTGTTATGCTTGGAGCTTGACTGTCAAAAACACAGTCAATATGTTATGCGGTGTTGGGCTGCTCCTACTTTGTATGATAACACTGTTATGCTAAGTCATTTTAAAATGCACTTTGATATACTATACACATGAGCTAATGCACATATGTATTTATCCACTGCATGCTTTGGAATGAAAAGGACAGGAGGCAGTGTGGGAAAAATTGGCTGAAGTGAAAAAAAGAAAATGGGGCTCTGCAATTCCCATAACTCAAGAGAGCATACTGCTCAGTTAAGGCATAGGCCAGTGCCTCTCAGGCCCCATCGCTGGCTGACAGAATTAGCTTCTGATTCATGCTCTGTAACGCACTCCAGTGCCAGCCAGGGATGAGATTCCATGGGAACCGTTCAGCTGGTCCCCTCCTTATCAACTTCAATACAGCTGCCAGACTTTAAGGTCGCTTGATAGAGAATTTAATTCTCAAGATTGGACATTAATTTATAAATTCTTTCTTATCCATATAGTATGATTCGAGACTGCATTCAATGCAGCACAGCACAGGGCAACCCTTTCCCATCCACACCCCTCCTTCCTGTCTGCAGACTTCCTTCCTACAGATTTACCCAGACTTCTTTGAGCTAAATTAACTCCCTGCACTTCTTCGACCAAGCATTAGCAAAGGGAAACCTGATTTTGACCTCAGACTGGCTACCAGGCAGAGGAATTTTAAAAATTATCCTGCACGTATAAAAACTTAGTTCATTCATCTGCCTTTATCGCAGCGTAAAAAGCCATTTATTTTCACACTGCAGCTGACCACTACAGCAGTTCTTTAGAATAATTATTACCCACCCTATCAATTTGTTGTCAAGCAGTACTCAGTAATAGCTGTAAAATGACTTGAAATCCCTGGACACAACATGCAGTTTTTGAACAAATAATACCTTGGTTTATAATCCTCTGCTCTTTCATACTTATGTGTTTTCAAATTACTCTTTAATATGGTCAAGAGCACTGAAGAACAAATACATGAGAACAATCAACCAATAATTGAAACTTCTGGCAAGTAGAAGGGGAATTAAGTTACAGTGGAAAATTTAAGTATTAGAATTTAACATGACCAGATCTCCTGGTTTACTTAGGACAGTTCCAGGTTCCACAATTGTTTCCTGGATGGATGTGAAGTGTGCATGTAGTAAAATGAACTGCGTGCTAAAGGGATCCAGAATTCTCTCCTTCCCTCGATAAATTGGTCTGTCTGCCTAATATTAAGTTATGAATCTAAACAGGCTTCTGTCCAGAGGGTAGGTAACAGCACGGGTATTTCTCTGCTTTCCAAGCTGCCTAGCTCTGGGCAGTCCAACAGATTAGGTTAAGCAGACAGAGCAAATTAATTTATTCATAATCTTCATTCCTCAAACCAAAATGACAGTTCCAAATCATTTAAACCGAAACCAAACCCAAAATAGTGGTTGGTGTAAATAGACAGTTACAGGAACGCAGACGGGACCAGTGATCTGTCTGGCAGGATCACAGCATGACCAACAGAAGCACTTCAGAGGAAGGTGCAAAATATTCCAGAAGAGACAAACGCTGAAAAAAAATGTTGAGAGGGAGCCATTCCTAATTATACTGTACCAAAAACTATTTGGCTTGTACCTTGACTTTATACACATGATTTTCTTTTATCCTTGATTTGTAGTTGTGTATGTTCTGTAGTCTCAGAAATAGAATCTTGCTAAATCTAGGGCCTCTGAAGTATATTGCAGAAACAGTGACCACAGATTTATTATCACTGTATCAAAGCACTTTCTTTCTTCAGCATGTTGCATTTCAGCACTATTGCTTCCCTCCTACCTCCTCCATCCTTGTAAATTGTCTCTTACTTCATGCAAAAACGTCAATAGCTGCTCCCACTTCTTTTGCCACTGCAAAACGAATAATGGAAAACAGGCAACCAGCGGGCAACAAAAAGTAACTAAGAGACAAAATAAGATCCAAGCCAATGTAAAAAATATGCATTTTGTGTGATTTTATCTTGCAGATATTGAATCTGATGATAAATTCCAGGCAGCAGGTAAAAGGAGCATCCTGAAAAGCTTATAAAAAAAGCTTAGAAGAGAAGACCTACCCATGTCCATGTTGCAGTTGAAAGACCTCACATGATTGTTTGGACAGAAATAACTGCTCGGAGGAAATAATTAACTGCAAGTAGGCTGACACCGACGTGTTCAGGCCTACCCTCCCGTGGACTGTTGTACAAGAGATTTATGTTAAACTCCTTGCAAATATCAACCCCCAAGAGTTTACGGTCATAGCCCCAAAGAGAGCAAGTGGTGATACTGCTGTCCACCCTTTTCACAGCTCAAAAATTTTCTGTATAGGTAGGATATATCTATTATTTTTCCCCACTGTGTAGACTATTCTTATCTTGAGCCCCACATGCCAATGAAGATTTTTTTCTGCCTGGTTTCATTTAGTTTCTGTCAGTAGAGTCCAAATAATACATTAGACTATCACTATCAAAGCATATGCTTTTTTATTGGAGAAGATTGATGTATTTTAATTCAAATTCTGTTTTCAAACACAGACTACTGCACTTAGGAAGAATGGCTTACATCTCTATCTTTTTCCATTCTCCTAAGTTGTGTACTTTACTTGCTTACCGTTATTTCTGTAGTAACAATGGGTTACGTCCTTAAGCTCATTATAACAATTTTTATGCTAGCAGCAGTAGCAGAGCTAAAGATGCTTAGGAAAAGTTGTGCCACAAATCTTGTTTTTATAAACTCATGTCCTCAGTTTATTATTCCTTTCTTTTCTCTCTTTTATTTTTCACTATTTATTTGAATCACTTGCTTATCTGAAGCTTAGAGACAAGTAATTAACTAGAAGTTAAGCAGCTCTCTAATTCTTGCTTTGAGAGTAAAACAGAAAAATATGGCTACAATTTAGGAAAATAATGATTTTGTCTTTGTTTCTAACTTTCAATTGCTTACCACAGGCCTGATTTGAGTTTATCTTTTACATCACTGGCAAAACAAAGGGAAAATAAAATAAGTATAAATTAAAATTTCGTTCACGTTAAGAAATGCCAAGCAGTCAAACTCCATTCTAACGCAAATAGAGTGAAGCAACTTCCTCCTGTGAGGGCATCAGCATTTGGTCTGTGCAGAAACTGATATGGATATTTCACATTAATATGTGCCAGCTGGTGTGAAAGTGTTGCAAATAGCCTGAAAGCATCAGAAAAATGGTCACGGGAGATAATGTGAGAACAGCCACTGACAGACAAGTACACCTGATGAGCTGAAGCAAAACTGGGAGAAAATTTATCCCAGAGCTTGCTCTCTACCATTCCTGGAATCTTCCTCACTTCATGATGTCTTCTCTGTTCTTCCAATACTTTACTGGCCTGTGACAACTCTGCAAAGCTGCAGATGACATTAAGTCATAGATCTCTGGGCCAGAATCTTAGCAGACATAGTAGGTACATGTGGTTGCAGAATAATCAAACTTTTTTTGTTAATCTAGTCTAATGAAGTAGATTTGATGGTGTTTTTTATATAAACAGCCTATTTTGTCAGGCTTATTACATTTCTTTGTCTATGAAAACAATTTAAGTACCAGCACAACCAGCTATTCCTCTCCCGCAGCCTAGCAATAAGAACTTCTGTCCTTCAGATTGTCACCTTGATTCTTTCCACCATGCAGCTCCAGTAGCCCATACTAGAAGTCTAGTAACAATAGCGCACAACAGCCATAGTTTTAATATTTTTGCCTAACACAAACCACAGAAACGTCCCGTGTCTGTGATGTATGAGGCCACGTTGGTTTAGATCTCTTAAATCTGTAGTTGTTCCCAGGAGCTGGTGCCATAAGAATGCAAAGAGCTTTTCCTTCCATAAATAGATCTTACAGACATATTTGCTTAAACCCTTGAGGTTGATAATCAGCTATAGTTCTTCCCAGCCCATCAATGGCTTGAGAACAGCCAAATATTGGAAATGGAGAGTTCATGAACCATCTCCTATGTGTTGCTATGACAAGAAGTGGGTTTTAAGTCTCACATAAAGATTTGTCTCCTACTGATATTTCTCATTTAACAGTCATATAGCATAGGGGAATTGGGATCTAAAAATCTTGGCACAATATTTTTTGGGAAAACCTTAGTATCTGATTAAATTTGCCTCCTACAGAACTGTAAAAAGCTTGCTGACAACTGAAGGAAGATGAGTATAAGTAGGTAAGAGGGTTAGGCCAGCTATACAAGAAAAGAAATATACCAAGTGTGTTTACAACTAAAAAAGAATATATTAGGGATTGTCGCTTATTTCCAAGGAAAAGACAGTGTGCGAGTTCCATTTAAAAGGGTGAATCTCTGACAGAATTTTTACATTTTAAATTATTCTGTAGAATTTAGCTTATAAAGAGCTTCTTCCCAGGGCAAGCCTGACAGAAAGGGGATTTCTGATCTTGTCATCAAGCAGTTTTTCAGGCAATAAAAAGATGTTGCACTTAGCCATCATAGAATCCCTCAGGTTGGAAAAGACCTTAGAGATCATCGAGTCCAACCACAACCTAACCATACTACCCTAACTCTAACAACCTTCCACTAAATCATGTCCCTGAGCACTACATCCAAACGGTTTTTAAACACATCCAGGGATGATGATTCAACCACCTCCCTAGGGAGCCTATTCCAGTGCTTAACAACCCTTTCTGTAAAGAAGTGTTTCCTGATATCCAACCTAAACTTACCCTGGTGCAACTTGAGGCTGTTTCCCCTTGTCTTGTCACCTGTCACCAGTGAGAAGAGACCAACCCCGCTCTCTCTGTAAGCACCTTTCAGATACTGGAAGAGAGCAATAAGGTCTCCCCTCAGCCTCCTTTTCCCCAGACTGAACAGCCCCAGTTCCTTCAGTCTCTCCTCATGGGTCTCCATCATGGGTGAAGCAAAGGAAAAGATAGCTTTTTTTTTTTTTTTTTCCATTTTTTCCTTTTTTTTTTTTAATATCGTCAAGTTTCATGACATAAATCTGTGAGTAAATAGTTCACAATTCCCAAGAAGCCTAAAGAGGGGGAAGCCTCTTTAATAGCAAAAAAGACATCCAGATCCCAAAATCCAAACCAGGACACACCAGCTCTCCAAGCAAAGAAAAAAGTCTTCCCAGGAAATCCAAAAAAGGCATAACAAAATTTAAAATGAGGAGGTTAGAAAATAAGTATTTGCTCTTTCCTAAAACAATGTGCAATTACACAACATGTATTTAAGCAACTTATACTTAGGCTGTGGAATTTCATCAGAAACAATTATAGTGGTAAAGAGCTTAATAAGATTCATAGCTGTCCTCAAAGAACAGTGACATTTTACTTAGCAGAAGGAGAGGAAAAGTTGCCAGGCTTTCTCATTCAGAGTGTCACCCTCCACACTGACCAATCTTGTGGCTTAGCAAAAATGGCCCAAAAAATCCCTTCTGACTATTGCATGCTAAGATAATCACTGCTCTGCTGGAGTCTTTTGCTCTCTCTCCCAGCAGTTCTGTTATTCAGTGATATCCTAAGCAAAGACCACACCCTACTTTTGCCCAAGATGGATAAGGATGGAAAATAATGACCAGAGTTGAAAGCCATAACATACAATTGTGTTAGTTTGCCAGCAGGAAGTTATCCCACTCAGTCTCTCAGTCCTTTTTAGGTAGTATCAAATTGTCTTATGTTGACTGCAAAGAGAACATGATTAAGTTCATTTTGCTTTAAAACTTCTGGATGAAGCACAAGGAGAGTCATGCTAAAGTAGACCTGCATAGTGGCGAGGCTGATAGAAAATAATGGTGTCTGCCAGGAATAAATCTCAACAGAAATGGAGCACTCATCCAAAAGGCGTTTTGGATAGGTCAAGGAAGATTTCAGAAAAGCTAGAATTTTTCAAGTTTTCTCAGAAACGTGCACATCCAACCCACTTTTTTCCAAGGAAAAAAGTATTTTCCATTTTTCTGAAATGCATCTATATTTTTCTATATTCTCTACTGAATTTCATAGAAAATATGTAGTTGTAGCATCATTAACCTTTCAGAGTAAAACATACTATGCTCTAACAGTATCTACCAATATACTTACGTATAATTTCCAAATAAAATTTTAGCAAAATCAATAATAAATGGTAGGTTTACATTTCAAAAAGGACCTTTACATGTAGATTTCCAGCTTTAGTTTAATACAACATATTGCAAACAAGTGTCTATTGTCATTCAGTATTGCTTAACAAGACACGAAATCAAAGAAAACCCTCAAAGTGGTATGAAATGAAGGGTTCAGACCTCCAGTGCACTTAACAGTTTTTGTTATGAGCCCCAACTCATGAAAAATCTGAAAACTTCTAAGAATCTTCACATCTACACATCTACAAGTCATAGAGCCTGAACGTCTTGGATTTTCTTGCTTGATAATCACCAATCACATCTGATAATATTGTCACAGGAGAGTAGATAGTGCTTGCTGTGCTGCTTTCAAATCCTAAGACACTCAAAATCGAGTGGCATATATAGTAAAATAAGACAATTTCAAAAAAGGTCACACTGGACTATGTCTTCTGATGTACATTTTCTCTCATTTCCTCTGCTGATTCACCCAAAGAAACCATGAGAAAATCAGTTGGGTTAACCTTCAGCTGGAAGACACTCATGAGTGGATTATTGCCTGTCTGCTTCCGTTTTCCTCCTAATATATTTTGTTGTGCAGTTAGAGGAACTGAATGCCTCATCCTATGCCGGAAAAGGCTGAATGTCAAACAGTGGCTGATAAAATAAGACAACATTAACAGCCAAGCTCTCTCCATGGTTTTGTGGATGTAGTTTCAGAATCATTCAGTATGAACCTCATACATTCATAGGTGGCTCTGCTGCCTACGGAAGGAGCGTGTTGTTTTGATTCACAATCTGAAAGAATGGCAAGATGAACATTTTTGTAATTAGAGCTAGTCTCTGTACATGTCATTGAAAATGCCATCCTCAGACCTGATCAGAACACGCTAGGTCTATGGGTTTGACGGTCCCTTGGTAATCCAAAAATCTCTCAGCAATTTACATTATTTGGCATTATGCCTCCAAAATATGAGCCCAAAAATAATCTGACATAATACTGTTGACGCCAATATCCTGAGGACTTTTGGCAAAAATAGTCCCACAGCTGGATCCTAGTTATGTTACTTAACAAAGGATTGCATTTCTGAATTTTTAACCGTATGTCAACTGCCTTGTTACCTCTCTTAGTTCAGAGTGATTTGTACTGCAACAAAGTGGGTGCCTATTGCTTCCAGTTACCCTTCATTCTTACTTCAAGATTATGATATATGATCTCTTCTGAAGCTCAGAGATTTCCAATTTTCAATCTTTCTCTGTCCTGTTTTTTTTTCTTTCAACACCTTGTTACATAGAATAAAATCATCTAACAAGTAATTCAACATTTTATATTAAAATTAACATGAAGAGACAACAATTCTTCAGTTTCTACTTTTTGATAGAAATGTGCTCAAAAGATCTCTTTTAGAACAACTGTGTTCGTACATTTCGAACTAGAGAAGGATTTTCCTTTAAAAACATACTCATATTTCCTACATCATATGCTCCATATGGAAACTACTAGGTGAAATGCTACGGCCCTTAGGTCTGGCAACATGACTGTAATGGTCTTTTCTGACCTCAAAATCTACCCAAATGCTTTGACTCACAGTGCATGAAAAGAAACCAATTTTTTTCCACATCATTTTATGACATTACTCAGGCATTTGTGAGCAGAATGTAAAGCAGGTCCAGCATGTCATGGATTTTGAAACCACTGTATTTGCATGTAAGAAACAGATGGAGAGTTACAGTGCCAAGAGCTTACCCACTTTGTAAGAAATTAATGTGAACAACAGTATAAAACCTCTCCAATTTTAATTTAAGGATTGACCAAGTTTATAAGGTATTTTCTAATTAGTGTCACAAAGCAGATTTTTGTGGCCATTCATGCAGTAAGGAAATCTTTCCCGTAGTGGCCATCCTGAAATATTTTCTGGACACAGGATACGTGAAAAAAAATATAGAAAAGATTATCTGTAGTGCAAGAGAGATTACATCCTTTGCTGATATATAAGGATCTCCTGCATGCCTGCTGTTTCTACTGGCTTTATCTTCTTCTTTATATGGCATTATCTTCTATGCATGGACTGTCTCTTTGTGGTGTGTAGTTGCTTATTGCTTTGTCAAATCACATTCCAGTTCACGATGGAGAAGAATCATAGAAGGCATTAATTTTTTCTTACAGCTATTATGTTAGCTTCATGGCTATGGCTCTTTACTTAAGTTATGATGACACTCCATCCTGGCATGTATTGGTCTTCTTGTAGACAGGCCTTTAGCCCTGAGCTGACAGATTTGGGAGTATTCAAATCTCTCACATTGTACTGATATTTCTACTCCACGCTGCACTGAGGACCCTTTCCTCCGTATATGCCAAAACAATCCAAAAAAGATCCTGTAGGTTGCCTTCTGACCTGGATAGACTGGATCGATGGGCCAAGGCAAACTGCATGAGTTTCAATAGAGCCAAGTGTCAGGTCCTGCATTTTGGTTACAACAACCCCAGGCAACCCTACAGGTCTGGGGAGGTGTGGCTGGAAAGCTGCTTAATGGAAAGGGACCTTGGTGCACTGATGGACAGTCAGCTGAATATGAGCCAGCAGTGTGCCCAGGTGGCCAAGAAGGGCAATGGCTTGTATCAGGAATGGTGTGGTGAGCAGGACTAGGGAAGTAATCCTGCCCCTGTACTTGGCATTGGTGAGGCCTCACCTTGAGTACTGTGTTCAGTTTTGGGCACCTCAGTACAGAAAGGTGCTGGAGTAGGTCCAAAGAAGGGCAACAAGGCTTGTGAAGGGCTTGGAGAATATGTCCTATGAAGAGAGACTGAAGGAACTGGGGCTGTTCAGTCTGGGGAAAAGGAGGCTAAGAGGAGACCTTATTGCTCTCTTCCAGTATCTGAAAGGTGCTTACAGAGAGAGCGGGGTTGGTCTCTTCTCACTGGTGACAGGTGACAAGACAAGGGGAAACGGCCTCAAGTTGCGCCAGGGTAAGTTTAGGTTGGATATCAGGAAACACTTCTTTACAGAAAGGGTTGTTAAGCACTGGAATAGGCTCCCCAGGGAGGTGGTTGAATCATCATCCCTGGATGTGTTTAAAAACAGTTTGGATGTAGTGCTCAGGGACATGATTTAGCAGAGGGTTGTTAGAGTTAGGGTAGTATGGTTAGGTTGTGGTTGGACTCGATGATCTCTAAGGTCTTTTCCAACTTGAGTGATTCTATGATTCTATGATTCTGGATCTTTTTTTCCTTCGGTGTCATAAACCTCCTATAATAGGGATTTTATTTACATTCTCCATCTTTTACTCTGCATAGACAATATATTTACACTATGTCAGTGCTGTTTTACCCTCAAACAACCAGAATGCGAGATGCACCAAAGATAAGTCTTACAGAACATTGCAGTTCATTTAAATGCTGACGCAAAAAACAGCCGAACATTGAAAGTCAATTAAACAATTTACAATAGAAACTGTCTAGCAATATTATATAGCAAACAGTAATACAAAATTGCAGGCAGTAAGATAAAAGCCTAATTAATTTTGTTAAATCAGCTATAATTACTATTAATGTGTTACTAGTAGCAGGCAAAATATGCACAAAATGTCTCCTTCAGTATCAAGATGGAACTTGACCTTGCCTGGATAGAGGAGCTGATCAAAGGGAAAAAAAAAAAAAAGGCATGAAGCACTCAGATTTGAAGGAAAGGATTCATCATTTAGAATATTTAAGTAGAACAATCCAAATGATTTCAGCCTTAAGGCCAAAGGAATCTGGACCAAAATCACACCCATATAAGTATTCAAGCTCATGCAGTAGATCTCCATCCAAGAAAAAGGATCAAATATTCTTTATTATTTTTCTGTCTGGCTTTAAAAACACTTTCTGGAAATGTCAAACCAATACATTTTACACTTGAGATAAGAAAAAATAACCAGAAAACATGCTGCACAAAATGTTTCAGAACACTATTTAGACTCCTTAAGCATAATAAAACATTATTTAAAGGGTTGACCTGAACTTACCGTTAACTAAGATATTTTTGAGGCAGTCAGTCAAGCAAACAAGTTAGAGATTATGTTACTCTTGCAATAGAAGAAGTTACATCATGCAAATGCCGTGTTGTAGGAGTACAACAAGCCCACATTTCTTCCACAAGTTATGTCATATAGGTGTTTCTACATTGCACCTAATCATAAAGTGCAATATTCATATCGGCAATGCTAATTTGAATCGTCCCATTCCTAAAGCTAATGTAGATATTGATACAAGGATATGACCTGAAGTTTGCTGATACAGAAGTGCTTTTTCTGCCACCTAGATTTGAAGAGGCATCCCTGGGAGGTACTAAACCAGAACGCCTGAGCGCTGCAGTACCAAAGGGAGGAACATGTGACAGTCTTTTTATTACATGCATAAGAACATAAAAAACATCACGAAGAAAGCAGGTTTGACTTCATAGATTCATCTGTGGAACAAGAAGAGGACTTGGACAGGTGCAGTAGGATCAGCCAAATGCAGAGTTCACCAGTGTTCAGAACTAAGTAGTGATGAGTAAGGGCCCAGAATACTAAGCTGTGCTGGCAGATAGAGACAGAATAATTCAGAATCTGAGAAGGGCTGAAAGAAACTCCTAGAAAATTCTCCTTCTGCCTTGTGGCAGAAGTAAGACAGTAAGCTGAGCAAAAAATAAACACATGAAATAAAATTCCAAATGGAATATTTGAGTATTTTTCAGTTACCATTTCCACCTAAGCTCAACATGTGGAAGAGTTCAAGGAAAGTGCATATAGATGAAGATTTGCAAAGGTATTTGAAAATGTTTAGTTATCTCAAAGTACCTAATAATAAAAATAATAAAATAAATAATATAAAGTGGAAAAAAAGTCTTTCAAAATGTTAATTTTTCTTTTTTTTTTTTGAAAGAGAAAAAGCTAAGGATTTCAAACATTTCTTGTACCTCAGTACACTTGCAAAAGAAAAAAAAATAATGTTAATTCTCACAACGTCCTAATATGGAAAATAATAAAGGAAATGAGATGAATTTAGCAAGCTGGAGTTTCTGCATCCTTCGCTCTAGACATCAAACAACTCTACCACGTTGCGTCAAGCAAAAGAAACAGGAAGGGAGAGATCACACAGCTTGAGTTCCTTGGCTCCAATAAAGCCAAAGCACTGCCTCTGAGGAGGGTGGAAATCCTATATTCTTCCTGTGGGGCAGGAAGTACCTGTAAACATTGCAGAAATATTCTGCTTTAGTATACTGTAAACGAGAACACATCGTATCCACTGTTTCAAGCCATGTAGGGAAAAGAAATGGGAAACCTTGGATTCAACCTAGGAGAGGAGATGGCAGGGGAACTGAGTCATAGCTTTAAA